>OY856409.1:93490221-94090221 GCA_963693085.1 Alisma plantago-aquatica
TATGCTTTTATATAATTTGGTACAGATTTTAGTCTCTGGACTCCCATTTGTTGTTTTTGTACCGGAACCATTACATGTAAACTACAAGGAAAGTAAAACGGTGTATCACCTTTCAGTTTGGGAAACGGCACACTATACATAACGTGACATGGAGAAATGCAACTTACAATGACCAAAAACCAATCAAGCAGACGCATAGCTTAAATCTTTTTTCCATCCAATGACAATCAAGATGATGGCATCTTTCAGTTACAATAGAAACGGTCTGAATCTGAAAGCCCAGGCAGGTCCATCGTGAACAGCTGACATTAAACTCCTTTTTCATTCATAAAGAATTTATTAAAGAATCAGAACCATCAGGTCTGGATGGTGGTCTTGTGGGAGGAAATGAATCACATCCACATTCATAATGCCTAATGAAATTCGCACTCTCTGCAGTCGATATATTTAAAGGGTGAATGCTTATATAAAAGTGCTCTGTAGCAAAAATGTGCATGGATGCAAACCAAATAGTAATATCAAAGAACACTCGGACTAAAGTTATATAACCTTTAGGACAGCATAACAGTAGAACGTTATTTATGAACATCTTTTACTCAACTAAAAAATTTACTCAGTGAAATAGTAAAGAAGGTGGTGAAACTTGATCCACCATGACAGTGACTAAAACAGGCTGTATCATTTATCAACCGTGCATGAATTCGAGTAACCAAAGCTTGGTACATGATCCATACAAGAAAAACAGGAGATGGACCTTGTCTATTCTTAGTATCATTTTCCGCTAGCAAGCCAACTAGGGAATCATAATGCGATACCACCATTTAGATTGAAGGCAGAGGTGGCACCATGCGGTTATGCCTCATTAAATTCATACTTGAAATGAAAACAATTATGTTGTATAAATTGATGAGATGGGTTGGTGCGTTATAAAGTCGCTCACATAAAACCCATCATACTCCATTCTAGCTATCGTGTTACAAATAAAACAGGGGAAGTCCCAATTTGTCTTAATTCCTAATTCGACTCAACCAACTTGTACAACATCATGCATTATACTGACTAAAAGAGTATAAACACTAATCAACCACCTTTGCTACTCAAATTAATATTCACAAAGTGCCACTCTGAATATTTGTTGTCCAATACAAGCAGGTTAGTGAGCTGCTTGCTCTGAACTTAGCATTCCAACCTTAATCAGTTCAATCCAAAGGTTAAGGTTTGGGCTGAGCAGCTTGGCCATGGAAGTGTGCTCCATACCTACTTTGGCACTTAAAAGGCCGCTCCGTAGCTCCCTAAAAGATTGCTTCAAGCTGCCTAACTACAATGGTATACACTTACTCTCAATCATCATCAACTAAGCCAATGCCGATCATGTTGGGGTCAGCTACAGGATATCCCTTTTCAAGTCAGCTTTGTTCTGGTCCTTCTGGATCATATCCAAATCAAAACCACTCCTTAAAAGCTCTTCCCAAGTGAATTTAGGCAATGCCGGTTCTTTTGATTGTGCCCACCTCAATAGTATTTCTTTGAATAGGCATGTTTGTCAATCTGTGATTCATCTGTCCATACCAACTTGGACGCGATTTATGCAACCTGTCCTCAATATTCGTCACCCCCCACTTTGATCCTAATACAGTCATTTAATATTATTTTAACACCGCCAAAAATTGACTCCCATATAGTTGGTTGATCGTATAGCTCTTCCACAATATTTTGAAAAGCACGGAGAAGAAAAAGCGCGGACTGGACCTTGTAGCCGCTTAAGCACTAACCGGCGCTTAAATGACCACTTTTCTAAAATGTGTTTCCTTAACTTCTATGTATTTTTTTGCAAAAACTATACACATAAATATAAGATTATATATGAAAGGATTTTTTTGCCTTGATCATTCTTAAGTTTTCTACATAAATAAAGTCATAATACATAAGCCCAATATCTACATCTCATAATTTTAGTTTCTATTTGTATATAGTAATGAGTATAATGAAAAATAACATGTACTCTAATGCACTATTGTAGCATATTATCTGTCATGAACTTTAAAACTTTCATAAATAATATCAATACGCGAATATTGTAGTTGATTACTATCATTATATTGTATCTACACAATATACTGATTTTTAAGTCCACATTATACTATTATCCAAAAAGTACAATAGTAAATTACATAAACAATGACACTTGGATTGTTATGTGATATATACACACAGTAGCTAACAATCTAAGTATCTATATATTTATTAATACTACATAGATAGACAGAAAGTAATTATATAACAGAATATAATGTATTAGAGGAGCACATATTGAGAGAAACAATGTATTCTTTGCATCCTTAATGGTTGATTGACACTTTTGGGCCTCAGATTTGGGCCCAGAACCGCCTCCACAGTATGGTGGGCCCTAACATTATAGCAAGGTGGCAGGTTAGGCAGGTTAGGCGACTTGAGTGGACCCTAAGTGGCCACCTTAGATGAAATGCACTAGGCAAGCGCCTAGGCCCATTTTTAAGCGGCCAAGGGGTTGGACAACTTAAGTAGGCGGCTCACCCATTTTTTAATAGAGTGCTCTTCCATAAAGCTTCTGAGAGGGGACCTTCATCTCACATAGTAATCCAATTGTGCTTCTCCATTTCAACCATCATGTTGCAATCCTATGACAAACATCATTTTGAACATCGCTATTATTCGAATGGTCGAACCCAAGTAACGAAATTTATCATATTTTGGTACATCCACTCCATTCAATTTGGCACCACTATTCATGATTTTAGACTAACTACGCATACTTTGTTTCACTTCTATTGGTCTTAAATTCATGAGATTCCAACGCATTTCTCCAAAGATCAACATTATCTTTCCAACTTTCTTTATTTTAATCAATCGGCACAATATCACCAGCAAATAGCATGCACCATGCAATATCATCATGAACATGCTTTGTCAGCTCACATCTATAGCAAATGAATAAATATGGCTTAGTGTCAATCCTTGATGTACCCCAACTGTGATAGGAAAAATGTGTGCCTCTCCTCCAGAAATCCTATGTATAGGATTGGCACACCCTCTTACTCAAAAACTCTTCACAACACTCCGTCAAGTACTCAATCATAAGCCTTTTCCAACCTCCTTATCAAATAAATAGCATATGTTGTGGATCTTCCCGGCATGAAACCAAACAAGTTGTTTGATAACTAAGCTATAGATTCTAGCCTTTGCTCAATAATCCTCTCCAAAAGCTTCATAGTATGAGTCATGAACTTGATACCTTTGTAGCTTGTGTACCTTTGAATATCTCATTCGCTCTTGTAGATGGGGGCTATGGTATTGTTTTTCTACTCATCCAGCTTTTTATTGGTCATCATAATCTTATTGAAGAAAGTTATGCATAATCTTATTGAAGAAATTTGTCAACCACAAGTTCTTCACCCCTCTCATTATGCCAGTTTGGTTGCGCAGGGGGGCTGGCCTTAGCCATTGGTTGGGCTCTTACAGTCGTGCTCGCTACCGAGGCCGGATCCTTTCTTTCGAATATGTATGGTATCTCGTACACATTCCGACAATTGGTCGAGCAAATAAGTCAACTTCAAAGTGGATCTGTTGTGCGAAGAGTGCATTATGAGTGTTATGAACCGTGGCCACCTACCTGGTTTGGTTGGTGGGGGCGGCTCCTCCATTGTGGATAAACGGGGAACCCATTTTTCATACATCAATAGGAATACTGTATGGCATGACTGCTTTCCCCATTTTTATCTTTTTCACTACATTATTGACCTAAGATAGCAAGACTCGTTGTGTAAGTGGAATCTCTTGCATTCATGGTTCATGAGTCTTTTATATTATTTGAAGTATCACCATTGAAAATCTTATGAGAGTAGTGTTACCTAGGGATGAGCAGAAAATTACACCAAACTGAACTCAAGCTAACTGACTAGTCCGATTTGGTTTGGTCTGGTCTCAAAAGTCTTCACACACTCATTCCACATAAGCCTTAATAAAGCCAAACAAATCGTCCAATTCCAAACCAACCCTCTTTCTTCGCCAGACTGGTTTACCACCAGGCATTGTTCATTCCTTCATAACAACAAAGGGATAAAGAGAGTGAACATCGAAGTAGTATAGGTTTTCCCTAACTGGGGGATGTAGGCATCCGTATAACCACCGTGGTAGCGCCCTGTCTTATAAACGTGTCTTCATTCCTATTTGGGATGTAAAGACTAGTATTAGTTGGAGGGATCAGTCTGATCGTTCAGACCAGCAGACCAATATCTACTAATAATATGATGTTATATAACATAGTTCTATATACACTAATGTAAATATAAATATATAACTTCACTAGGGCAACGCTTATATATTACATGTCGTCTAAAAGAAAAAACAACACAATAATACAAGACTATCATAACTAAGTAATAATTAGCATAACTATTCAAATTCAACTCAATAAACTAATTTCATCCAAAAAGAAAGTAGGTCATTTTGCTATTGTTGCAAGCACGACATGACTCTACTATCGCATCTGTAAGGCATGCCTTACCGCAGATTGGTAAGTCATTTTTATGATTCAAGTTGGATTTATTTCTCTCTATAAGATTCCCTTTTTACATGCATAAGTATGTGACTTTAGATTTGCTCTATGATTGTGGTTGAATCTACTCTAATAATTTTTAATATAATCGTTTCTCATTCAAATTTAAATGATACCCAAGTAGTATTTGCTTCATGATCTCATACTACAGCACTTATATTTAGTCATTTCATGAAATCTAATCTCAACCGAACTAGCCATTTAACTATTTGAAGAAAAATGGCCTAACTTTTCGTGTTTAGTAGTAGATTATATTGAATAGTATTGGTTTTAGACCAAACCAAACCAAACCACAAAGTTGCAGTCTGGTTTGGTCTGGTCTGGAGTTAGCAACAGTCTAGTCTAGTCCGGATTTTTTTTTTCAAATCACTGTGGTCTGACCTGTGATTTTCGGCCTAGACCAGACCATGCCCACCCCTAGTTTTCCCATTGGTTCCTAATATGATCATCCTAAACTAACACTTTACTATATCCATACATCATACTAGATATATTTTACTTGATCTCTTCTAGAAGAAAATGTCCCACTTCGACGCCGATACAGTGGGCATAGAAACAAAAATGTATAGAAATTTACACGTGCGATGTTGGCTTTTCGATGCCAAAATGAATGAATCAATTCATGAAATTTTACCATGTTGATCTACTAATGTAAATACACTTGTTTGTACAACACAGTGAAATGAAAAACGGCCTGAGCGGCCGATTAAACGGCCGATTAATCGGCCAGACACCCAGCCCGTTCGATTTTTGCTAAAATCGCCGGTTAATTTTTTTGTAATTAATCGGCCGTTTTTTCCCTTTTTTGCCCTTTTTTCCGTTTTTTGCCCGTTTTTTTCCCGTTTTTTGGCCGTTTTTTGTCCTTTTTTGTTAATTTTTCTGTACACCTGTAACTTTATATAAACTATATGGCCCCAAGTATTACTGACTATAATTTATTAAACTTAAATATCCTATGATAAGCCTAGTCTAATAGAATGCATACTTGTATGCAAGTTGGGATAATAGGGTACTGTTCTAAAGTGTAATTTATACAAGTAAAATATATGTAACTATTATCTAATTTTAGAATGCATACTTTAGTTATTTGTACTGCTGTAATGTATGACTAATTGATGATATGCACATATAACAATAAGTTAAAAAGGTATCCAATAATGAGCCTATTGTTTACTGCTTAACTATGTAAACATGTGATGCAAAAATATTTCTGAATCATGTATATGGGGTATTTTATCTATGTCAAATCTATTGCTTATTATATTATGGCTATAATTATTGTCTTATAGCTAAACTAATTGGGTGTTTTTACTGTTGGGTAGTGTGTTTAGAATCTTTATATATATATAAAAGTTCCAAAGAGTATTAGTATTTATATACATATATATGTAATTTTGTATAAAATTATATAGGAAATTAAAACCCGTTTTTTAAAAAATCGGCCGCTTAATCGGCCGCTTACCGCTTAACCAGTTACAAGGTGCTGTCCGCACGGTTACCGCTTAACATTTTTTAAAACATTGGTACAACAATATGTCATATTGGCTATGTGTAGGGCGAGAATCTCCTACATGTGTGTGAAGGAAACCAAACTGCTCCTACAAAACTAAGCAAAGAAATTATGGTCTAGGTACTACATAGTACATTAAGATGTAACAGAATGATCGATGGTCAATGCATTTGGATATTCGCTGGGCATGGTCAAAATTTCAACAATGTCAATAAAATTTTGAACAATGTTTCCTTTCCTTTCTCTTACAGGATAAGGAGCCATTATATATATATATACACATACACACACGTGTGTGTGTCTAGAGAATAGTTTTTTAGCTTCTTTCTTTGCTATCTTGTATATCAGGAAAAGTTGCATCATCTCAGGATTTGGGCAAGCTCCTAGAATCTCCTTTTTGAGTTTAATTTCCTTCTATGCTTCATCATCCTACCACCATGTCTCTTTCTGTAGAGACTCACACCCTTTGGATTCCATAAAACCTCTTCGTGAATTCTTGTTATTGCAAGAACCCATACTACACCACATAGAGCTAAAATCAGAACCCAAGTTCGAATTTCCTTCCTGATAAGATTATCAATAAATGTCAATAAAGTGTATACCCACTTTTGAGTATGTTAAAGTTGGAAAATAAAAATGTAATGTCACCCATTAATACATGATAGATGCAAGAGTTGTCATATCTGGAATATTGCTAGCTTGCTATAACTAGAAGTCAGGTTTCATCTCCTACTGAAGATAGTTGTTTAGAGTTAGATATCCATATTATTCTTCCACGATACCCTCCAAGCGTCCCATCATTATCCATTCTAACCACGTTTCGCTATTCGAATTGGCATTTACCAGGTGAAAAGTTTCAAATTACCAACTCAAATCAACTTCATGGTCCATGTTCTCTATCTTTTTTCTCTAAATGAGGTTGAAACTTCAAGTCTTCAAAATAAGACCTAATTCACACAAGGAGCAAGTACAAAAGACAATCAAAGATCCTTCTAGGTGCATTCTCCATCAATTCTTTCTTCATCAAAACATCCGCTCAACCTCAAATGCTGAGCGCGTTATTTTTTTACAAACACTTCTAATGGACAGAAAAAACTCACAGTTATATATTAGCTTTTATTTTTTTACAGACTTCTAATGGACAGAAAAAACTCACAGTTATATATTAGCTTCATATTTGATAATGAAATATACATAATTGTGAGTATTTATAAGATAGTCATTCCTTCAGCATAAGCCTGATCTGAGGCTCTAGATGGTGGTAATCATATATTTAATATAAATCTGATGTGAAAATTAGGCAAGATATGATGGTTATTACTTGTCCTATTGAACCAATTAGTAAACTTAAATATTACACGAGACTCAAATTGTATGAAGGAGGCAAGCCCAAACAAACAAATGAAATTACTAGTGTGTGTGTGTGTGTGTGATTTATATTTAAATCAAAGGTGTGTGGCACATAGATGCATGTGTGTTATTTATGCTTCTGTGGCATCAAAAGGATTTGAAATTATACTTAAAATTATATACAAAACAGATTCATTTCAAATCTGTAATACAGAAAACTGGGGCTCTTTAAAAATGGTTCGGCAAAAATCTCAAATATAAAACCCAAAACGCTAAATATCTAAGCAAATGCAAGAATATACAAAGGGAAACAGGAACTCGGTGTGGATTGTGTTGCAATTCACAAGACAAGGGAGGGAAAAGGACAACAGATCACCTTTGCAGGCAAGAAATACATGGGTCATTGTAGCAACAAAGCAAGATATACTCCTTATTAAAACGACACTGGCATCACGAGGCAAGTGCATCACCACACATGCCTTGAGGTGGGTCTCAAACAAAGAATAGACATGTGTAGGCCTTTGGAAGGGAGGATAAGGCACATATGGGACCAATTTGCCTCGTGCTGAAATTTCCTAAAGTAGTTTTAGGAGTAAAAAAAGGTCTTTGGGGTTTATCGTGTTCTACATTTTATTAAATAGACTACTTGGCTGTCCTCCCTTTATGAGTGAGCCATGACTTGTCTTATGTGGGGAACAAAGAAAAGCCTTTTGTCATCATTGCATGGTATCAAAGCATGATATCCAAATCCATGGCAATCTCCGTCTCTCTCTATCTATCTATCTATATATACATATATAAAAGGGGGAAGCCGTTACTTGTTTTATGTGGGGAATAAACAGAAACCTGTTGCCATCATTGCATGGTACCAAAGCATGATATCTCAATCCATTGCAATGTCACCTCTCTCTCTCTCTTTGTGCCAAACATCCCTGACATGCCACATTACATGCTTGTATCAATCTTAGTTCAGGGCGTCCTCCATCTTTTTGACGGCCATCACAATGGTGAACTATATCTAACTGCTGATCAAACAATAGATATGCCTTGTACTGCTATTGGTGAACCTTACGGTGGGCAGAAAACACAGCAAGACCATTATATACAACCAAGCCAACAAGTTCGGTTTTTAGTGAGGTGAATGGTTTGGTTCCAAAATTATTCAAACCGATAAACATGGTTTGGCTTGGTTTGAGGGTGCGTTTGAACCAAACCGGGACTAATACATTTGTCTAAGTACTAATATTATGCACAAATTCTCATCTAAGCTTAATTGTATAGCACTGAATAAGTTTGTGTATGTTAGAATGTCAAAGTAAAGCTAAAACAAATGTAAATGGGTTTCAATAATAAATAAATAAACTATACTTATTTGAAGTTAGTTGGATTGTGTCAAAACATTTTATATATATATTTTATATTACCCATTGCAAAATAATGCTATTTATAAGTTACTTTATCATTTTAGATGTATGAAAAAGATGATGACAAATGGTTGGATTGTCCATAACAAACTAATAACAACACTATAGTTTTGAAAAATAGCTTAATATCAAATCAAACTACATTTCAGAGTTCAAATTCTGACTGGTTTTGGACTAGTTAACAGTTTGACTCAGTTTCAACATTTTACAAAACCAACATGGTTTGTAGTTTAAGTGGTAAACCATATTTAATGTGACGGCCATTTAATACCCAGCTGACATTTAATGAATGTTATTCACAATCTATTCGTGTATTAAATGTGCTTTACATATTTAAGATGTTTTAAACATTTTTTTTATCTATTTGATTGCTATTGTAGGCCAAGGACGGGTTTTCGTGAAACCTTGTCCTAATAGAGCAACATAAGAGCTCTCCCCCGCAACATTAGACTTGTGTCTCCGCTAGGAAGAACCCTAGCCAAGGAGCAAAGGACTAGAGAGGACCCAGTAAAAGAGTTCCACTTCTCTAGTCACTAGAGTGGCAGCCGCGAAGGAGCATATAAACTCCAGCCGCAACAGGGGTGACTGGTAGAGAAGCTCCAACCCAAACACAACGTCTTTAGAGAAGCTCCAGCCCCAACCATAACAGTTGGTGGAGAAGCTGCAGCAACCAACCATGGCGCCTGAGTGGAGGATCTCTAGCAACCATTGAAGACGGATACGTGCATTCATCTCCCTTATCTTATTCCCCTTCCTCATTTTCTTTTTTCATTTATTTCTTTTCTCACGTTATATTGCCATCTTCCACTCTTTGTATCCTTCTTCCCTTTCCTCGTCTTCTTCCTCTCCCTCCAATGGTCCCAAAGTACAAAAGGCAGTAGGAATTGCAAACAGCTTCAGCCACAAAGGAGCACAGCAGGTGTGAGGAAGTTTCCGCCACCAAGTCATTGAGAAGCTTATGCCATGAAGACATGCCATCGTCCTTCTCCCTTTCCCAATTTTCTTCTTCTTCCCTCTACTCCTATTTCTCTTCTAAATTTACATACATCTGAATTTAGAGCACTACCCCCTCCCCTCTTCATATTCTTCTTCTTTCCTTTACTCCTCTTCTTCCCCTTTCTCTTCTAAGTTTACATACCTCTGAATTTACAGCACGAATTTCTCCCCTTCCTATTCTTCTTCTTCGTCCTTTTACACCTATTCTTCCCATTTCTTCATAGATTTTGCACATGTCCTTTCTCAACTAATTCTGCATGTTTCTTCTCCATTGACTTTGCATAACTCTGATTTTAAAGAGCTTATCGTCCCTTCAAACCATCTTGCATACCCTTTGCTCTCCGATTTTACAAGAGGTTAGCTCCTCTACATGGTGTTTCCCCTCTCATCTTCAATACAAAGCCTTCCCCTTCCCCTTCTTAGTCTATTTCTTTGATTGTTTCTTTTATACCAAGTGGCCATCTGGATGAACATGTCTAAAGAGTCGATATTTACTATATTGATATGAGGTGTATGAGTACAAATTTGGAATTGATAACTACCACTTTGTACCCCATAGAATTGAATGCCCGATTCGATGCTGTATCCGATGGCTCGGAAACAGAAATTTTGGCCAAAATTCGATATTTACGGCCTTAACGGTTTTGACGACCAAATAAGTGAATTAAAACCATGAAAATTTACCAGGATGATCTAAATGCCAAAATCTACCCAGATATGTAATAATATTTCATATTGGATATCTGGGGGGTCTCCCACATTTATAAGTGAAGAAGCTTTAACAATTTTGACAGAATGTCAATTTCGACGGTATAATGACGGAATTAAGTTATGAAATTTTGCAAACACAATGTTTAGACATAAGCACACTAAACTATATAATGAATTTATATGTTTAGAGAACATAGTGAGATACATGTCTTGATGAGTGAGCGCACAAATAAACAAAAATGTCAAGTGTGCTAGACAGTTAGACTACTAAAAGTTTCAAGTCACAGCCTAGAATTTAAAACTTATCGTTACAAGTTACAATCTTATGAACTACAACTTGTATAAGTTAAATGTTAGCATTTAACTAGGTTACATGGGACATTTATACATAGATCCAAGAAAGAACTTTGTTATTTATAGAGTATTTCTCTAGATCGCTATAGAAGAGTGTAGAAACTAATGAAGGTAATGTATAGATGGTCTAGGGATAGGGAAGCATACCTTAGAATTAAGAAAAATAGGCTCTAGAAGCAAGAGATTCAAATATGCAAAAATGCCCAAGATGTAGTATTAACAATCCTAGGAACAAATTTCTAAAAATTTAAGTTGTGTTTTGTGGCATTTCACGGAATTGCGGCCCAAATTGGGCTTCTTGGTGCAAAATTTCACCCTGTTTGGCGAAATTTCGCACCTGTCAAAATTTTTGCGAAATTACATCCCATTCCCTGTGTTTGTGCATTTTGATGTACGATTGCACATTTCGATGTCCGATTGCCAAAAATGAAATTTTGATCAAAATTTTATCGATCAAAATTATGTTTTATGTCGTTTAGTAGAAATCGAGAACTTTGCTAACTAAAATGTAAAAGATAGTTTGTATTAGATGATAGAAACAATCAAGAGACTCTCTTATATAGAGGATTAGAGAGTAGGAATAATCTAGAAATAGGAATATTCTAGAATAAGGAAAAAGGCTAATGGGCTAATAAACAAAGGCCCATAACACAATAATAAAGGAAAAAAATAAAGCAGGAAAATATATATACTAATACTCCCCCTCAAGCTGGAGCATAGATGTCAATCATGCCCAGCTTGGCCATCAGTGTAGTGAATCTGGTCTTCGGAAGAATTTTGGTGAAAATATATGCAACCTGATCCGCGGTTGGTGTATAAGGTGTAGAAATCAAACCAGATAAGACAGCCTCCCAGACGAAATGGCAATCAACTTCCATGTGTTTGGTGCGTTCATGGAAGGTGGGGTTGTTGGCAATGAAGATAGCAGCTTTGTTGTCACAGTGCATTGGAATGGATGCAGCAACAGAAATACCAAAATCTCACAGAAGACTGCATACCCAGAAAAGTTCACAGGTGGTGTGAGCCATGACTCGATGCTCTGCTTCAGCACTCGAGCGAGCAACTACAGTTTGCTTCTTGCTATGCCAAGTTACCACCTATAAAAGTGCAGTATCCAGAGGTAGATCTACAATCTATCTGCTCCCAGCATAATCAGAATCATACTTGTCAAGGTGCTCGCCTAGGCGCGCCTAGGCGGCTGCCTAAGCGGCAAGGTGTCCCAGGGTTGCGCCTAGGCGAGGACGCCTTATTTATAATGCTACAGTGACCTAGTTTTGTGGGTCTGGTTGTATATTCACTTATTTTAATGTTTGATATGGCTACACCAATGTTCAAAATTAATAGTGTTGCCTATTTGATGTGCCAAATATCACTTTTAATTGGATCTAATACTCTTTTTTGGGTTTGACTTACTCTTTCTTTGTTTGACTGGATCTAATACTCTTTTTTGGGTTTGACTGGATCTAATACTCTTTCTTTGTTTGACTGGATCTAATACTCTTAGTACACATTTGATTTTTCTTAGTTTGCACCTTCAATTCAGATTGTCAAGTAGCTATGCTATGAAGGATAGTGATTGCATTGCTTAATACTTGTAGCTATGTATGACAATAAATAAATATTTATTTGTTGATCACTCTCTTACATTCTTTACAATAATTCTTTTCGTGTCCTTGACATTATTGTCAATGATAATATATTAGAAATGTAATTGGTTATTTTTTCATACAATAAATTATATATATGGGAAGATCGACCATAAATATGTAGATAACTACATATATAACTATACAATGTCTGTATATAAGTGGGGAAAAACCATGACACATGTATATATACATGAAATATATACATAAATTATTTTTTTAAAGGTCGCTTAGGCGACGCCTAGGCGCGCCTTGGCGCAAGGCGTCCAGCCCCAACGTCGTGTCGCCTTGCCGCCTTAACAAGTATGATCAGAATCATAGTAGCTAGTAAGATTACAGTGACCATGTTTCTTATATAGCAGGCCTTTGCCAGGAGAACTTTTCAAATACTTTAGAATATGACAGACAACATCTCCATGGCATTGGCGGGGCTTATCCAGATATCTACTTACAATACCAACAGCAGAAGTGATATCAGCCCTAGGGACAGTAAGATAGATGAGTTTTCCAACCATTCTGCAATACTGATGATGGTCAGGATAAGGAGGAGAAGTGTCGTCATCCCAGTTTGTGTTGGGATCCAAGGGTGTACTAGCTGGCTTAGCCCCAAGCATTCTTATCTCTGATAGAAGATCTAAAACATACTTGCGCTGAGACAAACATAGACCAGAGGATGAATGAGAGACCTCAATGCCCAAAAAATACCTTAGTTTGCCTAAATCTTTGGTAATAGAGTGCTTTTCCAAGTATGTCTTCGTAGCATGGAAGCCTGCATAATCACTTCCAAGATAAGATAATGTCATCAAAGTAGACAATGAGAACTACAAGACCAGAGGTAATTTTCTTAACAACCACTGAGTGATCAGCCTGAGAGCAACGGAAGTCAAATTTCTGAAGAATAGAGTTGAGCTTGTCAAACCAGGCTCGGGGACTTTGCTTAAGGCTGTAAACTGCTTTGCGAAGGCGACAGACTTTAGAAGACTCCCTCTGACTCACAAAGCCAGGAGGTTGCTCCATGTAAACCTCCTCATGCAGGTCACCATACAAGAATGCTTTTTTAACATCTAGTTGAAATAGAGGGCAATCAGAATTTACGGCCACAAAAATAAAGATACGAACAGAATTTAACTGAGCCACGGGAGAGGCCTCGAAGTAATCAATTCCATGAGTCTGAGTGTAGCCCTTGGCTACTAGGCGAGCTTTGAGTCCCTCAATAGTGTCATCTGGTTGATATTTGACTATAAAATCCACCTGCAACCAACTGGTGAACAACTAGGGGGTGCATCAACCAAATCCCAAGTATGTCTATCAGTGAGGGCCTGCATTTCAGTTTCCATGGCTTGACGCCATGCTAGATGTTGGAGAGCCTGAGCAGCATTCTTAGGAATAGTAACAACACATAGGGCAGAAGTGAAATTTGACTCCCAGATTAGCAGTAGTGCAAAAATTCCCAATAGGATGTTGCGTGCAAGAGCGAGAGCCTTTGTGTAAATTGAGAGGAATGTCTAAGTCAGAAAATACCTGAGATGTTTGTTGATCTTCTGACGAGGTTGGAAGACTTTGTTGGGCCATAGAGGGAGTAGGTGCCTTCGGTTTTCTTTGGTAGACTTTTAATGGAGGAGCAGATGCAACTATATTATCTGATGAGGCAGTATCAACAGGCAGAGGTAAAGATGTTTCCGACAGTAAGTCAGAAGTTAATGCAGATCCAGCAGAAGAATAGAACGGCATATGTTCAAAAAAGACAACATCAGTCAAGCCCATCCATTTCTTAGTAAGCAGGTCAAAGCAACAATACCCTTTTTGTGTTTGAGAGTACTCCAAGAAAATACACTTGGTAGCACGAGGGTCCAATTGCCAGGATGCAAATTTTTCGCAAAACATGTACTCCCAAAAATATAGGGAGGTACGGTGAACAAAGGAGCATCGGGGTATACAATCTGAAAAGGTACTTGATTGCCAAGAACAGAAGATGGCATGTGGTTAACAATATAACATGCAGTGGAAACAGCTTCTGCCCAAAAAATATGGGGAACATGATAGTGAAAGAGAAGAGTACGCGCAACCTCAAGAAGATGTTGATTCTTGCGTTCAGCAATGCCATTCTGTTGGGGTGTATATGCACAAGAGGTTTGGTGAATAGTACCCATTTTGGTACAAAATAGATTGACTGACTTTTGCATGAACTCAAGGGCATTATGAGTTCGAATGATTGTAATAGGTTTACCAAACTGGGTATGTATCTTAGCAAATAAAGATGTAATAGTGCCAATTATATGAGATTTGTCTTTTAACAAAAACAGCCAGGTGGTTCTAGAAAAATCGTCAATAAAACTCATAAAGTACTGAAATCCAGAAGTACTAGCAACACAGCACAGGCCCCAAATTTCAACATGCACAATATCAAAAGACTCTTTTGAGCTAATACAATTTTTTTAGTAAAAGTAGATCGAGTTTGTTTCCCTAATTGACATGTCTCACAATGAAAAACTGACTCGGAAAAGTCAGGTAATAAATGCTTCAATTTTGCTGGTGGAGGGTGCCCCAAGCAGTAGTGCCACTAAATGTCGGTCACAGAATTAGTCAGGTAAGCCTTCGTCTTTGGTGCATCCAAATAGTAGAGTTTGTCTGGTCCCTCGTGACCACAACCAATCTTCATCCTTGTGCACAGATCCTGAAAGATAACACCATCCGAGTCAAAGGTAATTGAGCACTGTAGGCTCTTAGCAATTCTACTCATAAATAACAAGTTGATAGGAATTTTAGGAACAAAAAGTGTTGAGTTCAAAACAAGACAACCAGCAGTATAGATATTCCCTATTCCGGAAACATGTGTTTGAGAACCATCGGCTAATGTGACAGGTGGAATAGCATAGTTTTATGCAAGGTAGAAAATAAAGACTGATTGCCAGTAATATGAGAAGTGGCACCACAGTCAACAACCCATTTATGTTTATCAGACTATGTCAGAGGAGCAGATTGTGTCAGAAGAGTAGAATTGCCAGCAGTGGAAGTCTCAACAAAGGAGGTCAGGCGTGCTTGGAGCAATTTCTCAACCTCAGATCGGATCCAATCAGCAGATGGTGGGGCAGATGTAGAAGCAGAGGTGTCAGGCTGGTCTGAAGAAACCTGATTTGCCCAAACAGGTTCGTCGTGGTTGATTCAGTAACGATCTTCAGTGTGATTGTTGCGCTTGCAAAAGTTATAGTAACGTAGTTCAGTAGAGGAGTCAGAGCCAGAGGAGTACGAACCACGAACAGCACCTAGAGTTGAGCGGCCTCAACCACAGCCACATCCACGGAAGGAATCACCAGAACGAACAGCAAGGACAGCACTATCAAAAAGATCAGGAGTTGTCTGAGAGACAGAAGGCAAGCATTGTACGCGTATTAGAACATCGCGTATGGTGGGTAACGAATCACTAGAGAGAATATGATCAACTACACCCGCAAAGGAGGGTGGTAGGCCGGCTAGGAATTGAACGAGTTGTAGTTCATTCTGTTGTCTTTGTGCTTCCTTAATATCTGAGGATAGCGGATGATAAACCTAAAACTCATCCCATAGGGTGCAGCACTGATTGTAGTAATCTTCAATAGCATCTGAGGTAGAATACTCCTTGGTTAGGTGTTTGAAAATATCAAACACCTTCTTGGGATTCTGTTGATGAGAATAAACGTGAGATAGTTGATCCCACATATCCTTAGCCGTGTGCAGGCGCAAAAGGGATTGGCTGATTTTGGGTTCAGCACTGTTAACCGTCCTGGTCATAACCCCAAAGTCGTCCTTGGACCACAGGTTACGCCTGTTTAGTCTTGTCATCAGCAGTAGTAGTCAGTTCATCCGAATCTTTAGTAGAAAGATGGGAATAGCACCCTTGAGCTTTAACATAGAACTTAAAGGAGGCAGCCCAGGTGTGATAGTTGGAGTTGTCTAACTTGGTAGTAGTCACGCAGAGATTGCGAAGCGGATCTGAGGACGCCATGGGGGTCACCGAATGCATGACGACAAGGCAGACAGAAATGGCAGGCCAGAGCAGGAGTCACGTAGCAATCAGTAGACAGATCAGCAGGCACGTAGCAGCAGTAGGTACATAGCAGTCAGCAGACGAAAGCAGCAGAAACTCGGCACATGGGCAGATCTAAAAACACCCGTACACAGGTAGAAAATAGTAGAAGGAGATCTGACGCATCAGATCCCAGAAACCCACGACAGGGCAGCAGTAGATATAGAAAACTTACACCAACAAGGAGGAAAAACTTACTCCACCATGAAGCGTAGGCAGAGAAGGAGCAAGATCCGGTTACGCATTCAACGTGCTATGACTAGAAAGTACCAGAGATGTGTATAAATGATCCGGAAAGGAAGAGTGTGTTAAAGGTGGTTAACCGGAGGCAGGAGGAGTCGGGTGAGAGAGGGGTGGTGGAAGAGAAGCAACAGCAACATGTGGGTTGTGAGGAGTGGCAGGGGAGAGGCGGCAGCTAGCTGGACTGTGGCAGTGGGGTAGTAATGGGCAAGGCGACAGGCGGAGGAGTGAGGTGTAGCGGAGGGTGACACAGGTGGATGGAGCAAGTGGAGGCGGCGGGCTGCGGATGGGAGGCTGGCGACGGTTGTGGGCTGCGTGTGGGAGGCTACCGATCAGAGAGAAGGCATGGAGGGGTGACGGTGTGGGAGGGTGATGCAGCGGGTGGCTAGGGAGTAGCGGCAGCAGAGCGAGTGGAGGAAGAAGGGAGGGAGAAAGGAAGGATGGCGGCTAGGGTTTAAGGAGGCATGGCTAATTAGGGTTGAGATGGGAGGGTCTCAAGATGGATCACACTTTGATACCATCTAACATGTAAAAGATGGTTTGTATTAGATGATAGAAACAATTACAGGAGACTCGTATATCGGAGATTAGAGAATAGGAATCATCTAGAAACAGGAATATTCTGAAATAAGGAAAAAGGCTAATGGACTAATAAACAAAGGCCCATAACACAATAATAAAGGAAAAAAATAAAGCCAGGAAAATATATATATACTAATAGTTAATCACACCAAAATTGGAGGGATCGGGAATTGCCGCCCTCCTGATTCCCCTCTTTCTGTCACATTTGGTGTCACTACGGCTTGTAAGGTATTTGTAGCATGCTCCGCCTGGTTACATGAAACTACTGCCTTTTATGTTACATAATACTAGGACTCAAAAAGCAGCCCCAAAAGTTGGACTTTTTGCTCTCCTAATAATGGAATACAACATTATTTATTGACCATAGCATGCTAGCAGATAAATAGGATTAGGCTCGCAACAGCTTGAAGCAAGTGATGCTAAGAACTGAAATATATCCTATTTGATTGGCTTTAAATTGTTTAGTGTTTAGATTGGACTTGTATTAGTTTTTTTTATGATGTGGGAACCACCCCCGAGGAGGAGCCACTTCGATGACGCCACACTAGCAGTGTAAACCCTCACCCCTGGCTACCCGCACATCAGAGGGGGCATTTAAATCACACAGTGGGTCGGACTGCAGGACGGCATAAATTCGTTTCTTCAGACGCACAACCTGGGTTTCAAACCTGAGTCGTGGTTACCACCTGAGCTACTACCTCATCGGGTGTATTAGTTATTATTTGCTTGAATATTGTGACCAATCAACATTATTGGATTATAATGATTGGGATTGATTGTTACATCGATGTGTTAACATTTGTTTTATTAAATGTTTAGGATAAAAAAATGCCAAAGAGGTACATATCCCATTTGGGAGCACGTTGAGCAGCAAGTCGATGGTAAAAAATAAATTCAAGTTTTGCCATTAGGATTTTCAATGCAAGGATCACACGCCTAAGCTATCACTTTGGCAAGTAATCAGGAAATAACATCCGACCCAGTCCTTATGTGACAAACGACGTAGGAGCCATGGTGATTCAGTCAATTGAGGAGTTGAATGCCAAATCAAAGAAGCAGAAGTTGACAAAATTCTGGAAGGCAGCTAGTTCTCATAGTTCTAGCCCAATAGGAGGATCTATGCTAGGTATAAGAAGGAAATGTCTAGTCAACAAACTCTTAACGAGTGGTTAAGGGGAGAATTTGGCTAATAAAGTTGTTGTAAAGTTGTTGGTTAACAACAATATGCTTTCAATATTCTTAGGCCTCCTAAATTCGAGTTGTGCACTACTATTGCCGATTTCGGTCCTGCTACGAACAACATCACAGTGAAATAATAGTGAAGGAGGATGTGAAAGAGAATTGGCGGTTTTTTGGTTGTACTGTCATGTTTGATGGTTGGAAAATAGGAGTAGGCCTCACATTAGTTTGTTAATTCAATGCCCTAAAGGGGGCATATTCTATAAATCCTTGTGCACGGTTGAACAAGTCAAGGATGGTCCTATCATTCTTATTTTTTATCTTTTCTAACTAAAAAAGTTGGTCATCATAATGTTTTCCAATTCATTTCCGATAATGTACCTAACTATTGTAGTGCGGGAGCTCTGGTAGAAACAAAATACCATATTTTTTTCTACTAATTGTCCAACACATTGCTTAAGCATGATATTCGCAAATGTTGCTGGTCTTGGACACAGTTCTTCATCCCTTGAAAATGCAGAAAAAAGATTGTCGAATTTGCTACAATTATCAATGTGTGTCAAACTCGATGAGAAAGCACACAAGGGTAGGGAATTGAAAAGGATTGGTCGTCCAAGATGGTATGGACATGTGCAGTGCAGACGGACAAGTGCACCTATTCAAAGCAAGATTATTAAGTCAAGCACAATCAAAAGAAGCAGAGGCAGACCTAAAATTAACTTGGGAAGAGCTTATAAAGAGAGATTTAAATCTTTACATCTTAATCAGAGTACGGCCTATAACAGAGTTGATTGGAAAAAAAGGATCCATGTAGCCGACCCCAACATGGTTGGGATTGAGGCTACGATGACGATGACGATGACGATGACCATGATGAAATTTCAAATAAAGCAACACTTAACTTTAAGCTATGTGTGACTCCAAATGTTACCAACAGATATTATAACGAAATAGCAATATAACACAACATTCAAAATTTCTAATCATTTCGAAATATTCTGTTTTGTCTTTATTTTATTAGTATACTATGTCTAAAATAATGCTATTGTTTAAAAAATTACAGCTTATTTTACTGAATATGTTAATTCTAAAAATAAAATAATCATTTAAGGCTTTGGAAAGCACAGGGGGTAGCTAGCAGACAAGCTTACCCAATTGTTTAAGCACAAATACTTAAGGCTCCCATTTTTTATTAAAGGGATGAGATTTAAATGTATGTATTTACAGTAAACCAACTGCATATATGTAACTATTGTAGTAGAATATTTTATAAGGTACTTTCGTAGTAATCAACTTCAAAAACTAATCTGCTGCCATTACAAATGCTCAATATAACATTTCTGGAAAAGCAGTAATAATAATTACAGGCACTTTCGAAAACTAATACTAACAGGGGTCAACAGCCATTTCGAATGATGCTATAGCACTGTAGACCACAGTTTACTTGCCAATCTACCATATAACCATATCTAGTGGCAAACAGTAGCCACATACTACTGCGATTATACAGTTAATATGGTCATGTAGTGGATTGACCAAACTTAGCCTTGATATTGGCTAAATTTAGACTTGTTGTGATGGCATACTGCATGTGTAGCTCAATGTTGATGCATGTAGGGGTGCAAGGGTGTGAGGGAAGTCCATGTAACCGGAAAAATTAAATGTTTTGCTTTTCTTTAAATTTTTTATACATATGTATGGAATAAATACAAGAGTGGGCTTGATTTTTAACAGTGAAATATATCTTGAATAGATCGAGCAGGCCTGTAGAACAGGACGAAGCATTATTAAAGCAAGCTAAAGCATTTTCTTTTATTGAAATGCTTCCCTGTACACTTCAACATTAAATTTCACTTTGACTAGCTGCAATCATTGAGCCGGCCTCTTAAGTAGCCGAAATGGCCTCTTCTCATCCATAACTAAGGAAAAGATATATTTCCAATCCTTCATAGAAATTTATTTAGCTAAATGAACACATTCAAAATATTACTGTCATTCAAAATATTACTGTCAAGGTTGTCAGAAGTCAGAACCAAACAAGGAACCGGTGCCTATAGCGTTTGGCTGAGCCTCAAACACAGAAATGGCACTGAACCGGTCAACTGACAGATGAAGCTGTCCAGTTTCAAACCAACCAATTGGGTCAGTCACTACATCATTTAGACGTGCAGCACAAGGGAAATCAAACTCCTAACCCTACTTCCATGTCCACTTCTTACCGTTTCAGCTCCCCCTCTTCTTCCCTGGCATTTTCACCCTCATGCTCTTCCGCCTTCTCTTCCATGTCCTTTTCCTTGGGCTTTTATCTAACTGCCACATCCTCGTCTTCCTCCTCCACCTCCTATTGTCACTTTGCCGCCTCCTCTTCTTCCATGTCCTCTTCCTCCCAATCTTCTATCTTCTCCCCCCACCATTATTCTTTTGCTCTTCCAACTCCTCCAATTCTACCTCCTTCACCTCGCCTTTTCCTGTTATAATCCTCCTCCCACCTTTCCCTTCTTTTGCAAACCAACCAGTTGAAGCACGGTTTGGACTGGTGAACCAGGGACCAGTGGCCTCCCCGGTTCAAGCTTAGGTTCAGTTCTGACAACCTTGGTTACTATTTACAATCATATTAGGTTCAGAATGTTAGACTAAGAAAAAAAATACGTCTGTCATATCGAAAATTGATGTACCAAAACTTTGCTATTACAGTTGGGCATTATTATTTATTACAAGTCATAGATCTGCAAGTGTTAAAAAGAATCCGACATAGTTTATCTTTAAAGATAATTTGTTTGGCATACTAGTAAACTCTAGAAAGTTTAGAGCATTACATTTGTAAGTTTTAGCTCAAACATAAGATCACTTGATCGATCTAGAGATCTAAGTGAGTACATCTCAAGATTTTAGACAAGAGTACAATCAATAAAGAAATTTAAATTTGCTTTCATATATCTTGATGCAAGAGGTTTGAGATTGAATATAAAAGGTAGAAACATAGAGTTAGAGTTAAAGTACTTAATTCCGAGTTAGAAAAGTCATAGAAACTCCCTCTATACCGGCAAATAGCAAGTGCATCAGTTGGCGCACTGAACCTAATGAAACAAATGGGCCACTTAAACCACAAGGTCCTACATGGGCGTTTGCAAGAATCCACTTACAATGACCCTCAAAATTTGTGAAATTACATACTATAATGACGTTTTGACTTCCAATTCCAACAAGAAAAAAAAAATCAAAGTACTTCGAAATTTCGATTATGTCATACAAATCGTCTTCTTTGCATCAAACAAGACGGCAAAAAAATTGTAAAGTACAACCAAAAGTGCTTCTCCAACTCTATGGTGGATCCACACTTCCACATTACAAACTGCAATTGAAACTACAACCAGTTTTGTTGTCTTCATATTTTATTTCTTCTGGCAATCCATAAGAACTGCTTTTTTATGGTTGCGTTTTGAGTTATATCCCACAAGGCAACGCTACAGAACTCCCTTATAAGAGACCAGACCTGATTCATCAGCATCACCATCTAAGCCTCAACTCCAACCATTGGGGGCAGCTACACAGATCCTTTTTATTGATTAATAGGGCATCCCTGAGTATTTTAATTAACAAAATTACCATCTTATATTACTAAACTATTCATTCGAGTATTTAAATTCACTTGTTGCTGGTTATATGTGCTGCAAAACGCTCAGAAAAAACATCTGATTGATGTGTTTCCCTCCCAGTTTTGATGCTTACATTAAGCACATCTTTCTCAATTCCTGATAAGTAAAAGCATCTTTCTGCTCTCAAAAGTCCCTTCAGCCTTTCAAATATGCATATCAGTCTAAGATGTGCTGTGCCTAACTCCAGAGCATAAATATAGAAGAAAAACTAAAGGGAGGATATAGACATTTGCAAACACAAATAAGAAAAACCAGGCACAAGACGGACCTGAAATTTGTTAATTGCATCATTCGAACTCGGAAGCTTCCTCAGAATCAGACAGGGGTAGCAGACTGCATCTCCCGAGCATATGACCATTGAGACAGACATAATACTCAATGCAATCATCATAAGCACCCAGCCTGTTACAAGCACTTCTAGGAACCATCTTTGCTTGAAGCATGCTCCATAACTTTGCCTTACAGTATGGGCACACCTCAGTAGGATGGAGTTTGGCTTCTCTCTCAATCAACATCTTTCGAACCCGTGAAACGGAAAATGATTTAAAAACACCACGGAATAGACCAATATCACCTTCATCGCCCTGATCAAGATGCTCGCAAGGATCAGAGACATACAATACATCATTCTTACACTGAGAGATCAGAAAACTTTTGCCCGATGTCCTAGAGAAACGAGTCCGGTGCACAAAGTGGCCAGGTATATTAATGTTCTTAAACAAGCCACCTTTACTGCACCCAGAACAATATATGAGCAATTTACCCAAGGCTTTCCAGTTTCCATCTACACTGTGACTTCCACTAGATTGTAGATCAAGCATCATTTTTGGAGCTCGAGTTCGACAAAATTCTTTCCACAAAACCCGCTTCGCAATGTCATCAAACCACTTGCAGACGCAAGACAGATTAGCAATCAGTCTAGGATTCCAATTCAGATGCAGAAATAAAAGGTATATGACATCCTCGTTTATATGACCTTTCGTACACATACAAGATGCAGAATGTAGACATCGATACTGTTTAGCCACTAGCATAGTTTGTCTTGTATTTTAAGAGATGAGAGAAGAGCTTGACTGATGACTCAAAACCCAAAGCTTATCATTATATTTAAGATTGATGCTTAGTATCATTGGACAAGTATAACCAACACATTGCCCAGCAAACTCAACAAACTGGTGCTGTACGGAAGAACTGAAAGAAGCCTGTTGTAATCCTGCGTCAAAGTGAATAAAAATAGTTACAGAGTAAAATTAAGAAATGACAATAGAAACAAAAGATAACAAAAACATCTTGCTGATCCAGAATCCAACAGCCCACCTGTACCATAGACAACAAATGGCATAAAAACAAGAGGCATCCTTCCACACACCAAAAAAACTAAAGTCACTTTTTATTATCTTCTACCAGGAAATGAAGAAAAACTGATTAACCAGTTATTCAGAATAAGACAAAGCAAAATCTAGTCTACATTGGCGTGCTCGGACTACCAGAGAAGTGACAGCAATGCACATTCTGCAGTTAGATATAGTATTTTGCTGCAATGTATGCCAACCTCAACATGGTTTATTTCTGGCTACGCAGGTTCGAATGTCAGGTGAAATTTCTCTTATCTACTTCGTTCATTTGAACCAATAGGTAAAAATCTGATACATGTTACTGCTTCTACAACAGGCTTTTAGCCCAAGTACTATTTGGTCCATTTTAATAAGCACAATTAGAGAATTAATGAGAAACCTGAACGTGTTTAGTGAAAACATAAATTGTGATAAACTAACGATAAACACAGCATTTCACCATAGAAATTCAATCCGAAGAAATAGTTATGTCAACAAGAATCCTTTAGGTAGTCACATCATAATCATTATGAATTCAATTTTATTACAGAAAAAAACTGTATATAGACTGTTACTCGTCACATAACTGTCTCAGGCAGAAGTCCAAAGCACAAGTCATCCATAGTATGGACCTCGGTAGAATTCAGATCACCATAAATATGAAATTTGTAAATGCATCCCAAATCTCACGTCTACAGCATATGATCCTCAACCATAATCAGCAATTTCAGAGGACGGAACATATACTGTGGATATTGATTAGCTCTTCATAATTTAACTTAGTTACTAATTAAATGCAAAGCATGTAGGCAAAACTGCAATTTGATGTTAGAGTCGTCTTTATTGTCAAACCCGCATTAGTGAAGACATCACAGGACAACCTACCATAGCCCCTTGTGCCATCCTGCGCATAGAAACTAGGAATTATGGTGCATATGTGTGTATTACGTTATATTATTCTCTGTATGTATGTCCACTGGAGAGAGCACTACGCCTAGGACTAGATAAACCCTTCGAAGCCTGACAATTCAGGGGCACTAGCAGCAAGTCCGGGAGAAAAGTTGGACAAAACAATTGGAATGGGAGAACGTACCGTGAAGTCTCCGGGTATTTCGAAGGCCAACGCCAGCTCAAAGCAGCTACTTTCCAGCTCAAATAGCGACCAAGGTAGATCTGGTTTAGGTGGAAGTCCAGACGGGTAAGGAGGGAGAGGGGACTAGGAAGGACGAGAGCTGCAGCGGACGCGGATAAGCGACGCTGAGGGAAGAGAGGCCACGGCGAGGAGGAGAAGCGGCAAATGAGGAAAATGGAGGCGTCGAGGAGAGTCAGAGACGAAACCCTCGATTGTGGTATTGCAAAGCCCGCCAATTTGGGCGTGATTTGGAGCGGCGCTTGATGGATGAGGAAAATACGCCCACTAGCTAATAGCTACAAGAATTCCGGGGCCGTTTGGATGGGAACATTCCAAGTGCCGGTAGTCATGCGTTAATGGTTTCCGTAACGAAAAGGTGAAAAGGATAAGGATCAAGCTGCCGGAAAGCAATTAAATCTGAAACGATGCAGGCATTCTAAATTCCGCCAAACTTGGCGTGACTCTAAATGCCGCATATTTTATTTGTTAATATAAAAGTTGGTCCAATTACCTATGATATATCTGAACATTGATTTCTGTTTAAACTACTTGGATTTTAATGGTGCCGCGCAAACGGCCAATGTCATTTTCTTTTGATAAATCCATGTATCTGTCCTTTTTTTTTTCATGTATCTGTCTATATCTACATTATTAGCCATGTGTGTTGTACAAGCTCGACATGGGTTTGAACATTAGATTATCTCGAAAACTGTAAATGTGATACATCACTTTGTTGTTAAGGTTTCTCATTTGGATAACTAGCATGAGCTTCTCTTATTAATGGAAAAAGGACAGTACTCGAGGATGATGAAAAGGTTAGGGAATATTGTACTAGATACAGTTAAGAAAGATAAAACGAAGTTCAGTAAAAGAAAGAAATAAAAAGATAATTGACCTTGCTCCTAGACTTGTCAAACGCGTGGGTGGGTTGGATTTGGGTTGGATCATTACGGGTGTGGGTATGGCGGGTGTGGTTCAAAAAGATACACTTCTAAACGGGTGGAAGAAAAGCACACCCAAACCCAACCCAGCGGGTTGCGGGTTGCCCGTGGATGCCCATATAAAATGTGTACAATGAACAATAAGTTACCAGTTGCTTTTTTAACACTAAAAACAACATTTGAAACAGCTTGTAACTATTGTTTTTATGCCAAATATAGTGCAAAAGAACCAATCAACTACTATGTTTGACGTCCAACTATTCGATTAGTTTTTGATATATGAAAAAGTAGCAGCTAGTTGTATGTTGATATAAATTAGGAAAATCGATGTAGTTTTCATAGATAAATATCACAAGAAAAATATATATTTTTTTCATGTAACATTAGACATTCCTAATATTACAAGTACTTGTTATTGCCTATTGCGAACACAAAATAAAGAGAATATAATTGTTGTTGGTAAAGATAAAGAATTAACTTGTACAAAATAAGTAACATCTTTTAATATGTGTATGTGTATATTATGTATATGAATATATTTGCTTCAATTAAGTGGGTCACCCGCGGGTGCCCGCGGATCACCTGCGAAACCCGCTTAATAAACGGGTGGGTATGGGTCCAAATCCAATTTAAACGGGTCGACCCATGGGCGCCCGCGGATTTTGACCCAGTTTGACAGGTCTACTTGCTCCCACATGCTAAGAGAGTGACTATATGATCTAGACTCTCCAGAGTGACTATTTCGCTTCCTAGCGTTGATAGCTAAAATGGAGGGGGGTTATAGTTGCAAGGCTGAGAGCCGGGTGGAGAGGCGAGGCAAGGTGAGGGAAGACGGGTGGGAAACACGCCAAACAAACAAAGTGGATATTCTCAGCAAGTGCATCTATTATCATGGGAAATGCGAGGAGAGGGGATGATATATACTCAATAGTGATATGTATTAAAAACAAAAATAGTTTGGTCACGCGCAGGGGTGCGCTTGCACCTTCACGCGCAGGGGGGAAGCAGTTTGGTAGTGGGTGGGGGTAATGACGTGTCCTTTTTTAATTGGATGAACTGGTAGGAATTGTGTAATATGCAAATAAAGATGTTTTGCTTATAACTTTTGTACCGTAATAAATTTTTTAATGAAACAAAGACCATTGGATTTGTTATGAAAAATGCATTCAAACAAGATTATTGTTGATATATTTTTAACAAAAAATATAAAAATGATATGAATACATTATTCTGGATGTCAATGAATCATTTTAGGCGTCAAATAACCATATTTGGGTGTCATTAGTCATTTGTAGGCGTCGTTATGATTTTAGGTGTCAGTGAACGATTTTAGGCGTCAAATAACCATATTTGAGTGTCATTAGCCATTTATGGGTGTCATTAGTCATTTGTGGGCATCGTTATAATTTTCGGTGTCACTGAATCAGTTTAGGCGTCAAATAATTATATTTAGGTGCCATTAGTCATTTATAGGTGTCATTAGCCATTTGTGGGCGTCGTTATAATTTAATGTGTCAGTGAACCATTTTAGGCGTCAAATAGCCATATTTGAGTGTCATTAGTCATTTGTGCGCGTCGTTATAATTTTAAGTGTCAATGAACCATTTTAGACGTCAAAAACCATAGTTGGGTGTCATTAGCCATTTATGGGTGTCATTAGACATTTGTGGGTGTCGTTATAAATTTAGGTGTCAGTGAACCATTTTAGGCGTCAAATAATCATATTTGGGTGTCATTAACCATTTATGGGTGTCATTAGCTATTTGTAGGTGTTGTCAATTAACCTATATATATATCATTTTTTTATTTCAAAAATATGTCAATATTAGGTTTGTTAGATTGTATTTTTTGTAACGAAACTAATTGTTTTTGTTTCATTAAAAAATTCATTACGGATCAAAAGTTATAAGCGAAATAAATTTATTTGCTTTTTACATAATTCCAAAAAACCGACCCAATCACCACAAGCCACGTGACGACAGTTTGGATAGTGGTTTCACCCTACGCATGAGGCTGCGCGTTACGGGGATGAACTTGATAGAATCTTAGTTCTATTAAAAATCCTGACGGTGATGGCGACGGCGGAGAAAAATTACCAACCGTCCGGCAGTCCAGCTCTTGGTTCCACACACGGCGCAATCTTTCGGAAAACCCACGCAGACTGTGCAGTTTTATATTTTAGTATTAACTGCAAGGTGGTCGTATCGGTCTGATTGTATATGCACATTGGAATCTGATTCATCTCAACTCATCTGTAGCTTTTTTTTTCACGGGTAGAACATCTATTACATCATCATATCATATGTGACTATTTCCTCTAGAACTTGTGGGCATGTCTCCATCTCCAAGGCCTCTCCTGGTTGTTCAAGATACCATTTTGTGAGCTTGTCTGTTTGCCGTTCTTCTAATCTTCACGATCTTCATTCCTTGGCATTATCTTGAAAGCAGGTTGATCCTTTATACAATGTGACGATATTTAGGAGGACTCTTTGATTTATCATTTTTTGAATGGACCTTTCCCCCTCATAACATTTAATAAAATATAACTTTTTATACTTTTAGTTAGTTCAGTAGGTAATTCTAGTTGGTTTGTTAGCTGCATGTAATGTGTTCGATGCCTAGTTGGAGCACTAAAGGAAAAGTTTATAGCAACAACTTATATAGATAACACAACTTTTTAGAGGAAGTAGATAACATAGATCAATCTTGTTTTGTTAACTGAAAGTGATAAGAATAAATAAATAAGAACTTCGACTTTATCCTTGGTATACTCCTGTATTGGATTTGATATGCCTACATTTATTCAACTCTTGAGGACGGGGCATGTTTTTCTCTTTAGAATTCACCAATAGAATGAGCTGGTGTCATTTATAAAAACGAAGGAAAAATGCATCCAAAACCCTTCGTAGGCTTTCTAATATAGTAAACGACACAAATCTTGTGACATGTGATAGGCATGACTAGAATAATATCAACTTCCATCAATTAGCATCATGTGATGCATAATAACATACTACTTTTTAGAGGGAGTCGAATACATAAATTTAATATGTTTTGTTAACTTGATAGTAATTAAACCAAATAAATAAATAAAAATTTCAACTTTATCTTTGGTGTACGCCAAAACTTATAATAAGCATTTTGTCGTCTATCTTAGAATTCAGTATGCCTTAAATTGATTGAATTTATGAGAAGGGGGCATGTCTTTCTCTTCAAAATTGACCAATACAATAATTATTTTGTAATTCAGAAATACGAAGGAAAAAAATGCATCCAGAACATTTGCAAGTTTTCTTGTATAATATAGATGTTACTAAAAATTTATATGCATTTCGTCTTACACCCCGATGTTCCTTAATTACCTCAACTTATGAGAAGGGGGCATGTTTTTCCCTTTAGACTTTACCAATACAAGGATTGGTTTGTAACTCAAAAAAATAAATGGAAAGAATACATCTAAAATAGTATGCATGCTTTCTTATTTAATATAGAATTTTTCTTTATTTCTTTGAATTACAAATTAGTTCTTGTATTGGCAAACTCTAAAGATAAAATTGGTATCCCCTCCTCATAAGTTGAATTAATTTAATACACATTAAAATCCAAGACATGAGATAAAAAAGTTTGTTATAGCATGATGCATAAACTACGGATAAAGTTGAAGTTCTTATTAATTATTTATTTACTTTTAAGTTAACAAAACATATTGATTTATGGTATCTACTCTCCCTCCAAAAAAAGTGTATGTTATCTACGCTTCTTGTTGTACTAATTGATGGAAGTAGCTAGTGTGCTAGCCATGTATGTCACATGTCGTGAGATTTTTCTCCTTTACTATGAGAAAGCTTCTTAACTCCATCTATATTTCATTCATTTTGTGCAAATGTAGCCAGTTCCAAGCCCGGGTAAAGGAGGAGGGTTGGTGGTAGGTTGATAGCCAGCCATAAAAATTTTATCACTCTTTCTATGACATGGACTCTTATAAAAAATTTGTTGGAGCATCCCTACCTAGTGAAGTGTTGCATCAGCACCCAGGTGTAATGATAAATATGCAAGGAGTCTCGATAACGACGTCCGGTTGTATTGAAGGACAAGCAAGGGTTTCCACATATTGGATGGGTGTGGGTAAAGAAACTAGTCTCGTTGCATCATTGCCCGGATGTAGATAAAAAATTGTAAGGGTTTCCACATCTTGGACGGGTGTGGGTAAAGAAGCTAGTCATGTTGCATCATTTGTCTAGATGTAGTAAAAAATGTGCAAGGGCAACATTTTCAATGAAGGAAGGTAAAGAAGCAAGATCAATAAAATGGATTAGAGTTAAATCTTGGAATGTTGGTTCTTTGACATGGAAATCTTTGGAGATATTGGATACCATGATGAGAAGAAAAGTCAATACAGCTTGTTTGTAGAAAAATAACTACACATGAGAACATTGTAGAGAGATTAGAGACACATGATATAAAATCTAGTATACATGTACTGATAAACATAGAAATAGTGTAGGTATTGTTGTTGATAAGATGTTGAAGGATGATGTTGTCAAGATCATTAAGATAGGTGGTAAAATCATAGCTATCAAGATTGTTCTTGGGGGAAAGATTTTTACAAGTATTAGTGCTTATGCACCCCCACGTTGGCCTTAGCAAGGAGGCTAAGAAGTATTTTTGGAATGACATGGATGAATTGATGCATGGAATACCGACATGGGAGAAGATTATTATTGGGAGTGATTTAAATGGCCATGTTGAGAGTATAAATGATGGATATGAGAGAGTCCATGGTGGTTTTAGATATGGCAGCAAAAACAGAGAATGAGAGAGGGTATCAGATTTTGCAGTTGCATATGATATGATTTTGGAAAACACCCATTTCAAGAAAAGAGAATCTCATAAGATTATTTTCGAGGGTGGACACAATTGTAGCCAAATTGATTACCTCCTTACGGGGTGGGTGGATCATAAAGTATGTAAGGATTATAAAGTGAATCATGGTGAAGAACTCATGACTCGACATAGGTCAGTGGTTGTAGATATTAACATGAAGATCAATAAAGGCAGGCATAATAGAAACCAAGATGGAAAGATCAAGTGGTGGAATCTTAAAAGAGAAAAAAATTTGACTTTTCATGATAAATTCCTCAAGGAGGGAATTTGGAACATGTAGTCTAATGTTAACATTATGTGGCATAACATGAGCTCTTGCATGGTAAAAAATGCCAAAGAGGTTTTGGGGGAGAGCAAAGGTTGTGGGCCTCCACAGAAAGAGACCTGGTGGTGGAATCATAAAGTACATAAGACTATTCAACTGAAAAGGGAGATTTATAGGATCTTGCCCAAATCTTGAGATGATGCAATGTTCCAGAGATACAAGCAAGCAAAGAAAAAAAGCTAAAAAGGTTATTCACGAGGCAAGGTCTAGATACTTTAATGATATTTATAAGGAGTTGGACACAAGAGAAGGGAAAAAAGATATATAGCAAATGGCTCATATAAGATAAATGAAACGAAGAGACTTGAGTCAAGTAAAATATAGTGTTGGTGAAGGACGATGATATGAAGAACTAGTGGAGAAACTACCTCCATAAGCTTTTCAATAGAGACACTGCAAATAATGGTAGAGAATAGTGTGACATGAATACAAGAGATATCATTTACACACAACAAGTCTCACCATTTGAGGTCAAGAATGCTTTGAAAAAGATGAAAAAGAGAAAGGCATGTGGATCAAACGGTATTCCCATTGATGTATGGTAGAGTATTGGGGACGAATGAACTATGTGGTTAACTAATTTCTTTAAAAATATCATGAAGACCAAGAAGATGTCAGGTGAGTGGTGAATAGTACTATGGTCCCCATCTATAAGAACAAAGGTGATGTTCAAAGCTACACAAACTACATAGGTATCAAGTTGACGAGTCACACAATGAAGCTTTGGGAGAAGATTATTGAGCAGAGACTAAGATCTATAATGCAAATATCAAACAATAAATTTGGTTTCTTGCCTAGAAGATCAAGAACAGATGCTCTATTTCTGATAAGGATGATTGTGGAGAAGTTTAGAGAAAGAAAAAGAGATCTTCATATGGTTTCTATTGATTTGGAAAAGGCTTATGATCAAGTACCCATGGAAATGTTGTGGATGGTCTTGAAGAAAAAGGGCGTACCTCTCCAATACATTTGTTGACTCCAAGTCTGATTAACTAAACCCTTGTTTTGACAATGACTAACCATTCCACTTATTTGTGTCTAATACTTCTACTTGAGTGATTTCAGATTGGTATTGACACACTCTAAATGCCCTAACTTGCGCATCCTAACTTGGAGAAAGACGAGTCAAAATCAATGCAAGTGCACTTTTGCGGAAAAGACCTCAAATTCATTAGAATCATGTTATAAATCACTTGTAATGATTGTATGACTTGTAATTAAGCTAAGAAAAATCAAGAGCACTTAAATTGAATATTTAAGCACTTTTATGGCACTTCCAAAAATTCATCACAGGGAGTTTTGTCGGTCAAGTTTCATTTAGGATAAACTTGACCGACACCCTTGATGGATCTTGGGAATTGCCAAGTTTGACTGAGTTTCGGTAGGACAAACTCGACTGACACCCCTACACAGGAAAATCAAAGTTAAGCCATCGACTGAGTTTCATCTAGGATAAACTCAATTGAAAACTCAGCTTGTCAAATAGTGCCACCGACCTAGTTTTTTATAAGTAAACTCGATTGACAACACTATATAGAATGTGTAGAAAAAGTGTTTCTAACAGTTGGAATGTTGTAAAACTCAAAAATATATTTGTTGCAACACCCCCAGATGGATAGAATTCATCCCTAAGTACTTCTACTATCTAGCGGGCATCTTCAACTATAAATAGGACCCCTTGGGCTTCATACCATTATTAACCAAGCACTATGAAGGTCCCTATATTATAGTTGAGTGCCTCCAAGAGCCTCTTTCTACTCTTAAGCTTAATCACTTGCTACATCCATAGAGCAAGTAGGAGATTTGTAATAGAGCTAGTCCTACATGTATATCTTGTGAGGCTCTCACTTACTCCACCTCCCAATCACTCATTCCACCATGAAGATGAAGATTCTCTCTCTTAGATAAGAGAGGTGAAGAAGAAGGGAAGGAGTCCCTTAGTGAAAGCTTCTCCTTGGCGAAGGTGGAGTCAAAGGTGGAAGATCCATAAAAGAGTGGGTAATTCCTTCAAGGCAGAAGACTTGTTCCAAGAGTGGGTAAGTCCTTGGTGAAGGTAGAGGACTCATTACAAAAGTAAGTAAGTCCTTGGTGAGGTTGAAGATTCTTGGTCTTGGATAGGTACGTCCTTCATAAGTGATGCGATGATTTTGAGTCGCATTTATAGACTTGTTTGATATGTGTTTTATGCATATATTAGTCATTTTCGTGGTTAATGTTGCATAATTCATCTACTTTGGTCTATGCTACTTCTCTATGTCAAATTTCCCTTATTTCAGCATTTTTAGTATAATTTATCAAAAGAATACGTTTTGTGTAGACTTATGTGGTCTCATGTTATAATTTCAGGAAAAACAAGTATCTGCTACTGTTGATACCATCGACCATACCACAGGGTGCCAGCCGCAAGGACCAGAAGAAAGTCGATACTATCGACAAGGATGTCGATGGTATTGAGAGACCATCAGGTTGCTGGCGAGAAGTGGGTCGATACTATCAACACATCAGTCGATAGTATCGACGAGGCGGAGTTTCAGCGACGGAAAAAGACAAAAGTGACGCCTAAGAATGTCAATATCATCGACCCGTGTCGATGGTATCGAGATAGCATCAGTCACGATAGAGAAAAGAAAAGAAAATCAGCCGATACAGCACAAGGTCAATACTATCGACCCGCGTCGATAGTATCGACAGCGTCAGATATGAGTTTGCTTCAGATTGATCTTAATCCAACGGCTGTGATTAATTGGCGACCTAACTCGGGAATTATACCTAATGATGGTGCCCAAGAGGGGAGGATCAGGTCATTAGCCGCGACACACATCCCGAGAAGGTGTGGAGAGAAGAACGGAGCCCAGAAGCACACCCCAGCCGATCCGGACTCCGAAGAAGACGATTTCCACCACCAAAAGGCGAGAGAACGCGTATTCTACACCAAGGATCGCTTGGATCTTCTCCGTTCAGGGGTTTCACCACTCAATCATGTTTTTCTCCATGTTTCCCCTTTTCTCTACCATGTTTTGCTTTGAGATGAACATGTGGGGCTAATCCCCTTTGTCTTTAGGACCGGGAGTAGCCCGGGAATTCATTGTATGACTATTTTATCATAGTAATTCATATCTTATCTCTTAAATCCGTGGTATAACTTCGTTTTCTCAATTATATTGTTATGCTTGATCACTATAATAATAATCTAATGCCCTTAATTGCTTTGAAAGAAGAATTAATTGTTAAAAAGAGACAGAATTTACATTAATTGACAAGTCCCTTGAACAAGGTGGTGTAAGGTTAATGGTGGATACCGAGAGATCGTTTTTAATGCACCTAGTTTAGGGTATAGGTTACTACGACGGTAGAACCGACCTAGACATAGGTAGTGAATTGTACCACGAAAGTGGGCAATTCTGATTTCAGGCCACTACCCGGATAGAGAGATAAAAATTGAGTGACTACATAGAATTTAATACAATGAAAACCCGCGGTGAAACCGCAATCCTAAAGATCTCGTTTTGAATTGATTAAACCAAACATTTAATCGATTGCTTTGTTTTGTTTTGTTTTTATTTTCTTTTAATTTTAACAATAACTCTCAACTCTTTAATCGGTCTAGCTGATTGCGAGTAGTTAGTAGTAGTCTCCAACAATTCACGTATCCCTGAGTTCGACTCGGGCCTCACAAAGGCCTATATTAGATTGATGCGTACACTTGCGTTTCTACGCACGTAAAAATCGTGTCAAGTTTTTGGCGCCGTTGTCGGGGATACAACAAGTTGTCGGCACTACGAGTGCTGCAAGCGGCCACTCTAGGCCACATTTTATTTTTTTATCTTTTTAAAAATTCATAGCTTAGTCTTTTTCGCATCTTGTAGTTGTCTAGTGTTGTACTGAACTTAATTTACTATTTTGCAGGTACTGTGCATGGTACATACATGTAGTACCGACTACACGCAACAAGCACCCGAGGTTCCACTAACGGGACCTGACGACGAGGAAGGCCATAATCAAGACCATCTGGAGGATATAGTTTCTGAACCCGAACAAGAAGAGATGGCAGAGCCACAGACAATATGGGAGAAGATCAAATCTTCTTCCTCATCCGCTACCACGGGGCCGATCAAGAAGCAGGCGGTAAATATTCTGACATACAAGATTGATCCTGCATTAATTAACTTGGTTAAGTCGAATGCATTCCATGGGCTCAAGAATGAAGACCCAGTTGCACATATAAGTCAATTTGTGGAGAATTGTGATATGATAAAAATAGACATATTTCCACAAGATGTTTTTTACTTGAATCTCTTCCCGAGTTCTCTAGCGGGAAACGCACGGGAGTGGTTACACAACCTAGACAATGAATATGTGGAATCGTGGGACCACATGTGTAACATCCCTGACCTGGGTTATGAATTAACCCTAGAGGTTTTGCCTAATAAGGTTGAGTAGATTCTTAATCTTATCTTCGGAAAAGTAAATAGGGCTTACGAGAAACTTATGTTTCAATTTTGGTCTTGTATGAACAATGTTGAATCAATGTTTTGTTTGTTTTGGACTAAAGTGCAAATTACCCAAGTTGAGGGGTTTATGTGAAAATTGTGCATGATAATATGTTCCTCATGTGTTGAAGCATCATGAGAGTGAATATGATGTTATGGTATGGCTTATGGAAGCCTGAATACCAAGAAAGAGCTGATAAAGCAATGTTGTGCATTAAAACCTAGTTTTGGTATAATGTGCAATTTACCCAAAACCTAGGGTTTGATATGCAAATTACCACTTTAATAAAGTCCCTAATGTTTCTTGGAATCATGTAGAGCAAATAAAATGAGAGTTACTTCTCATTTGAATTAAGATAGAGCCGAGAGAATCTTGATATTAAAATAATCAAGATTTAATCCTAAGTGAAACCCTAATCCAATTTAGGGCAAAAATGAATGTATTAATTAAAGGGCCTTCAACCAAAATGTTATTGGTTGATTTTGAATAAGTATAGACGTTCTTTTGCCAAGATAAGGAACGAAAATATCTAAAGGAGGTGAAACTCCACTCACCTTATTATAAAGGAAAGTAATTTCCACTCACAAATGGGATATTAATATAATAAGCATTAAGGTGCTTATTTTCTTTTCCCTTAATTCATGGATAATGGAAGGGAGTTCGGTGGGGATAGAGATGCCCTTGTATGCAAGAAACCAAGGGGGAAGTGGTGGCAACAATTTTGGAATTAAAATACTTTTATAAAGTATCTTCTCTCTCCTCAATTTTCTTATAAAAGTACCTTTTCCAAGCCAAATGAAAGGCATTTACGACCCCACTTCTTCTCCTTGCTTGAAAAACCGACCAAGAAGGCTAAGGAAAGCAGGGAGCACGTCCCAAACCTGTTGGTAAGCCTTTGATATTCGTTCTTCATGATTTCATGGTGAAAATCATAAAAACAATGTGTAATTCCTTCATTTCTTCACTCAATCTTCAATTCTAGTCGATCATTTCACTCCAAATCTTGAAGTTGAGCCTTGGAATAGTTGGAGAAGCTTCATCCACCATTAGAGCCGTGTATATTGGAGCTTGGAGATCAGATTTGAGGCGGGTTTTATAACTCAAACCCTTAATCATTGATATTGCATCAATTCTCTATACTTTGTTGATTGTTTTCTTTAAATTGCTACACTCTTGTTTCTTTGCTGCAATTTCCATAAAGAACGGTTGCTGTTCTTGGTTGTTCGAAGGAAGGGGATGATGACATCATCATAGATGCTTATCCAAAGAAAAGTACCAAGCCAAACGGTTTTGATAGCTATTCCAAATCGTTTTAATTTGATTGGCTATGCGGTTTCAGCAAACCGTTTAAAGGCAAACGGTTTGAAACTGTTTGGAAGAAAACGGTTTCAAGACCGTTTGAGATGGTTTACCAAGCATTTAACGTTTGGGAATTTTGTTCCTAATTATGTAGGCTAACGACCCACCAAATTTGAGGGGTTAACTCCAAAGGAATCGTAGGTTGAAGGCCAATCAATTAGGCAAATCGAATTGAATTAAATGCTGATTTTCAATCTAATTAACTTGACCTGTTTGGGAAAACGGTTTCAAGACCATTTGAGTGAGTTGACCAAGCATTGAACGTTTGGTATTACTGTTCATAATTATGTTGGTTGATGACCCTCCAAATTTGAGGGATTAACTCCCAAGGAATCGTGAGTTGAAGGCTAATCAATTAGGGAAACCTAATTGGATTAAGTGCTGATTATCAATCTGATTTAATTGAACTTTTGGGCAAACGGTTTCAAGACCGTTTGAGTGCGTTTACCAAGGGTTGACCGTTTGGGATTACTGTTCCTAATGATGTGGTATAATGACTCACCAAATTTGATGGGTTAACTCCCAAGGAATCGTGAGTTGAAGGCTATTCAATTGGGCAAACCCTAATTGAAAACAGTGCTGAAATTCCAATGAGTTAATTGGAGATTTTGGGTTGATTAGCCCAAACGGTTTCAAGACCGTTTGGGGATCACCCAAACGGTCTCAAGACCGTTTGGGGGTCACCCCAAGACCGTTTGGAGGTCTGGGGTCAAGTATAGGTGACCAATTGAAGGTCTAAAGGTACCAAATCATATTGCAATTAAGTGCTGATTTGTTGATCAACTCGATAGACCAAACCTTGATGATTTTTCACTAGAATCCAAGGTTTGGATGAGACAAACGGTCTCAAGACCGTTTGGAGCTCATCCAAACGATCTCAAGACCGTTTGGTGGTCACCCAAGACCGTTTGGAGGTCTAGGGTTGAGTATGGTTAGGTGTTTGAAGGTCTAAAGGTACCAAGCTGATATATAATGCAATGCTGATTTGGTGATCAATTCCATGATCCAAACCTTAATTGGATGGCTTGGATTTGAGTGATATGATGGTAAAACGGTCTCAAGACCATTTGGAGTTCATCCAAACGACCTCAATACCGTTTGGGGTCAGGTCATACCCAATTTGGATGATGGTTCAAAAGTTTCAAAGTAAACAATCTTGTATTGATGAGTGTTGTTGAATCATCAATTCTAAACCCTAATACAATTAAATCAAACCCTAATTGATGACCAAGTGAGGGTCAATTGAGGGTCAAATAAGTTTAAGGTTGACCTACTAAACTCAATTGAAGTATGAGCATAGGTCCAATTGATGATTGGTTCCATGAATTTAATGGTTGAAGATCCAATGCAATCAATTGAAACATAATTAGTAGCTTGATTGATTAATGTTCTATTGATCCAATAATGATTAGTAATGATAATCAATTAAGGTACAAATGGTTGAAACCCTAATAGTACCTAAGTAATTAAGTGTCAATTAAGGGATGAATCCCTAATTGCTTATAGGATCAATGACTTGGTACACTATGTTAATCATAGTTGTATGTACTCAATTGAAGGGTTGATATGACCTAATCAAGTTGAGAAGTTGATAGTATGAATTCATACATGAATATGATTCATGTGATGATTAAGGGTTATGATCCTTAAGCAAAGAGATCATGAAACCCTAAACATGAACATAAACCCTAATTGACAGGGTTATTGAACTCAAACCTTAATTGAAGGTGTATCCATGTAAAGCCCTAATTGAGGGTGATTCTATGAGAAACCCTGATGGGGATTGAGTAGTAAACCCTAATTTTGGGTAATGTAATATGAAACCCTAATGAAGGGTGATGCTATATGCAATCCCTATTCTAATGAAGGGAAATGGTATGTGAAACCATAATTCCCTAATAAGAGAATAGAATTCATGTTTGAATATGATTCAAGAGGTGAACTCCTGTAGCACGACCGTGTTAGGTAGCACGGCCGTGGTATTTTCACTTTGCACGACCGTGCAAGGTAGCACAGTCGTGGTGGCTTCCCTTAGCACGTCCGTTTTTGGTTGCATGGCTGTAGAGTTTGTTTTGAATAGGACCTAACATGGTCTTTTTATTAATTCCTGACTTATGTATGAATCCATAGTATTGGCAATAGTTGTATATTCCAAGTAAGTGACAATTGATCACTACTTTACATGATGAATGTGATAAACTGGTGCATAAAGTATTAGGATGGGTAATACCCTAATACAAGCTAAGTGTGTGAACTTAAGAAAGTTAATGGTGTTGAGGGAAGTGAGACATCAAGATATGATAGATATCATATCCAACACCCCAAATACTGGTATACCTTATTGTGATATAAGTCCAATATGGTTGGATGAATGATACATGAGATGTGTGATGGAAATCCTAATCCTGGTAAAGGATTAAGGGTAATACCCTTGAATTATTAATACATTGTTTTTGCATGATGTTGATAGATAATTGATGTGCTGCTATCATATGTGCTAACCATGCATGTATCATGAGATGATGGGCATAGCCAGGTATGCACTGTGATATGTTATTAATTTGAATTTGTTTATTGGGCCTTGTGTGCCATAATATATCTTGTTGTCTGATAAGAGGTAGCAAGAGAGTTAATAGGCATCAAGTATCATACTTACCTTGGTCAAATGACCTAAAGGTGTTAGTTACCTAAGGAAGTGGTAACAATGCTCAGGTGATGAGCTAAGGGTTTAAACACCCAGAATCACATGGTTAGGGTATTGAAATTGTGAAAGGATGAGAATTTCTAGTGGTGAATTGAGGGATTAAGATCCCAACACTTTGTGAAAAGAATATGGCTACTGGCCATGACTCCACAATGATAATACCAGGCTTTAGATATATGATCTAATCCTGAAGAGAGTTAAAGCAGTGGTAATGATTCTGTAGTTTGAATAGATGTTATACATGTTCTTTATATTCCTTAAAGGATAAATGACATGTTGATTCTATCAAGTTATAGTTGCAATGCTTCTGATATAGAATAATGTTCTAATCTGTTAGACATTAAAATATCTGCTGCTATACAAATATGATTCTTCCATTCATATTTATCTTCTTAAGTTGAAATAACAATGTTACTGGAAGAGAGTTATAACTCTCGCTGGGGCAATTTTTATAATTGTCTCACCCCCGTGGGAACCACATTTTTAGGTGGACGCGGATGAGGAGATAGGAATCCTTCAATAGGTGAAGGACAGCAATAGCAGCAGCAGAGACAGCAGTGAAGTCTCAGGTAGAGACACTGACTGTTATGCCTTTATAGATGTAAATAGAGTCCTATGTGCCGTCTCTGTACTCTCAGGTCCTCGGAGTAGTAGTTAATGCTTTCGAGATTTTGGCTTAGAGCCTCGAGATTTTATACTGCCTGTGTTTAGCTTGACAGGACAGTTAATGCTTGTAATTCTCAAAAGGAGATGATACAGAATATGTACCTGTGAACAAGAATGTAATTATGTTACTTTGGTTCTATGTGAGAAAGTTTTTCTTCAATGGATATTTTGATAAAAAGGTTTTAATTTTTAGTGATTTTCGCTAATCCGCTGCTTGATGAACGCTTCCACATTAGTTAATCTTGTTTCCGCGAGACAGTCGTTACAATAGTGGTATCGGAGCTCTAGGTTCGCTGAGTCTACAGAGACATAGGACTAAGGTTGTAGAGTCTGTTCTAAGTGTCTCCCAGTTTATCTGATAGTATCTTCTGCTCACATAGGAGAAGAAGAACTTGAAAATGACTGGAGAACATGAGAAACACATTGATAAGGACAATGTTGTTGCACCAGGAGAGGGTACATGGGACCAGGCAAGAGGAGAACAAATGCCTGAGAATTCCCACCTTGACCTAATCAGGATAGAGAATCCTATGCTATGCTCTTGAAGAGCAGAATAAGACAACTGTAATGCATATAGAAGACTGGATACTAGTATCATAACCTAAGTTACCAGTCTTTAATGCATAAACTTTGGGCTTTGAAAGGATTCCTGAGTGATATGATCATGTTAGAACAGTGGAAATGTGGAAAAGATTAACATATGGCAAGAAAGTAGACTCTGCCATAAGTTTAGACAAACAGTACATTTGTGATGGTAGTGCCCAAGGAGGGGCCATAAGCTATGAATTAAGGTAAGGTCTTTGAAATTTTAGAGACATTTTCCTGGATATTCTGAAAAGCCAAAGTTTTTGGTGTTACCAGTGCACTAAATGCCTAGTACGCCAGGGCAGTAGCCACTAAGTAAAGACAAAAGCAGCAATATGAGATAATTGGACACTATGGGTTGAAATCAACCTAATGTGGTAGGTGACCTTGAAGGGTAATACTTAAATAAAATATATTCACCCTGATACTTCATTTCATGTTTCTATGTGATAAAGATATGCAAATAGTTGTTTTTGAACTTCCCTTGACTAGTCCTATAAGGACACAAGGGAAAGGAGAACTTATATCTTACTCAGTATTCCTTAAAATGTTTTATAATCTTCCTTATCTTTGTGTTGAAAGATGAGATATAGAAATGATGCCTGAAGAAAATTCAAGAATGGAAAATCCTGTGTGTATAATGATATGAAAAGTGAGGAATATGATAGTAAATAAAGTGCATACTACCTAATCTCAATACTTATATACCCTAGCCAGGTATATGATTATTGAAGATAAGGCAAGTATGGAACTCTTAGATTGTTATCTTTCTGATTACTCTGATCAAGTAGTCATTTTGAAACAATCTAGAGAGTATAATGAAACCAATAGGGGAAAGCTATGTGACATCCTCAACAAAAAGGGAAGAGCTATGTGACATTCCCAACCAATATGGGAAAGCTATGTGACATCCCCAACAAAAAGGGAAAAGCTATGTGACATTCCCAACCAATAGGGGAAAGCTATGTGACATCTCCAACATAAAGGGAAAAGCTATGTGACATTCCCAACCAATAGGGGAAAGCTATGTGACATCCCCAACAAAAAGGGAAGAGCTATGTGACATTCCCAACTAATAGGGGAAAGCTATGTGACATCCCCAACAAAAAGGGAACATCTATGTGACATTCCCAACCAATAGGGGAAAGCTATGTGACATCCCCAACATAAAGGGAAAAGCTATGTGACATTCCCAGCCAATAGGGGAAAGCTATGTGACATCCCCAACATAAATGGAAAAGCTATGTGACATTCCCAACCAATAGGGGAAAGCTATGTGACATCCCCAACAAAAAGGGAAAAGCTATGTGACATTCCCAACCAATAGGGGAAAGCTATGTGACATCCCCAACATAAAGGGAAAAGCTATGTGACATTACCAACCAATAGGGGAAAGCTATGTGACATCCCCAACATAAAGGGAAAATCTATGTGACATTCCCAACCAATAGGGGAAAGCTATGTGACATCCCCAACATAAAGGAAAAAGCTATGTGACATTCCCAACCAATAGGGGAAAGCTATGTGACATCCCCAACATAAAGGGAAAAGCTATGTGACATTCCCAACCAATAGGGGAAATCTATGTGACATCCCCAACATAAAGGGAAAAGCTATGTGACATTCCCAACCAATAGGGGAAAGCTATGTGACATCCCCAACATAAAGGGAAAAACTATGTGACATTCCCAACCAATAGGGGAAAGCTATGTGACATCCCCAACAAAAAGGGAAAAGCTATGTGACATTCCCAACCAATAGGGGAAAGCTATGTGACATCCCCAACATAAAGGGAAAATCTATGTGACATTCCCAACCAATAGGGGAAAGCTATGTGACATCCTCAACAAAAAGGGAAAAGCTATGTGACATTCCCAACCAATAGGGGAAAGCTATGTGACATCCCCAACAAAAAGGGAAAAGCTATGTGACATTCCCAACCAATAGAGGAAAGTTATGTGACATCCCCAACATAAAGGGAAAAGCTATGTGACATTCCCAACCAATAGGGGAAAGCTATGTGACATCCCCAACATAAAGGGAGAAGCTATGTGACATTTCCAACCAATAAGGGAAAAGCTATGTGACATTCCCAACTAATAGGAAGAACTATGTGAACATTCCCAATTACACAGAGTTTGCTAATAAACGTTATGAATAAAGGATTGCTGAATGAATTATCTCTGTTAGATATAGATGTTTCTCTTTTGGTGAATATTTTTGGATGATGATAGAAGTATGTTCTTTTATGCTTCTTTTCAATAATATGGACATCATATGTTAGGGGTTTATGCTCTGCATAAACATAAACAGTGATAAGGTTAAATTAGTAAAAGAAACTTGTGTGAATTATAGATCCAATGTTCTCCATGATATTAAGATGATATGTGGAGACATGAGGGCATGATTAATGAACAATATGTTCCTCCTTTTCTGGGATTTCGAGGACGAAATCATTGTTAGGGGTTTATAATTTGTAACATCCCTGACCTGGGTTATGAATTAACCCTAGAGGTTTTTCCTAATAAGGTTGAGTAGATTCTTAATCTTATCTTGGGAAAAGTAAATAGGGCTCACGAGAAACTTATGTTTCAATTTTGGTCCTATTTGAACAATGTTGAATCAATGTTTTGTTTGTTTTGGACTAAAGTGCAAATTACCCAAATTGAGGGGTTTATGTGCAAATTGTGCATGATAATATGTTACTCATGTGTTAAAGCATAATGAGAGTGAATATGATGTTAAGGTATGGCTTATGGAAGCCTGAATACCAAGAAAGAGCTGATAAAGCAATGTTGTGCATTAAAACCTAGTTTTGGTGTAATGTGCAATTTACCCAAAACCTAGGGTTTGATATGCAAATTACCACTTAAATAAAGTCCCTAATGTTTCTTGGAATCATTTATAGAAAAGAAAATGAGAGTTACTTCTCATTTGAATTAAGATGGAGTCGAGAGAATCTTGATATTAAAATAATCAAGATTTAATCCTAAGTGAAACCCTAATCCAATTTAGGGCAAAAATGAATGTATTAATTAAAGGGCCTTCAAACAAAATGTTATTGGTTGATTTTGAATAAGTATGGACGTTCTTTTGCCAATATAAGGAACGAAAATATCTAAAGGAGGTGAAACTCCACTCACCTTATTATAAAGGAAAGTAATTTCCACTCACAAATGGGATATTAATATAATAAGCATTAAGGTGCTTATTTTCTTTTCCCTTAATTCATGGATAATGGAAGGGAGTTAAGTGGGGATAGAGATGCCCTTGCATGCAAGAAACCAAGGGGGAAGTGGTGGCAACAATTTTGGAATTAAAAGACTTTTATAAAGTATCTTCTCTCTCCTCAATTTTCTTATAAAAGTACCTTTTCCAAGCCAAATGAAAGGCTTTTACGACCCCACTTCTTCTCCTTACTTGCAAAACCGATCAAGAAGGCTAAGGAAAGCAGGGAGCACGTCCCCAACCTGTTGGTAAGCCTTTGATCTTCGTTCTTCATGATTTCATGGTGAAAATCATAAAAACAATGTGTAATTCCTTCATTTCTTCACTCAATCTTCAATTCTAGCCGATCATTTCACTCCAAATCTTGAAGTTGAACCTTGGAATAGTTGGATAAGCTTCATCCACCATTATAGCCGTGTAGCTTGGAGCTTGGAGATCAGATTTGAGGCGGGTTTTATAACTCAAACCCTTAATCATTGATATTGCATCAATTCTCTATACTTTGTTGATTGTTTTCTTTAAATTGCTACACTCTTGTTTCTTTGCTGCGATTTCCATAAAGAACGGTTGCTGTTCTTGGTTGTTCGAAGGAAGGGGATGATGACATCATCATAGATGCTTATCCAAAGAAAAGTACCAAGCCAAACGGTTTTGATAGCTATTCCAAATCGTTTTAATTTGATTGGCTATGCGGTTTCAGCAAACCGTTTAAAGGCAAACAGTTTGAAACCGTTTGAGAGAAAACGATTTCAAGACCATTTGAGATGGTTGACCAAGCGTTGACCGTTTGGGAATTTGGTTCCTAATTATGTAGGCTAATGACCCACCAAATTTGAGGGGTTAACTCCAAAGGAATCGTAGGTTTAAGGCCAATCAATTAGGAGAATCGAATTGAATTAAATGCTGCTTTTCAACCTGATTAACTTGACCTGTTTGGGAAAACGGTTTCAAGACCGTTTGAGTGAGTTGACCAAGCGTTGACCGTTTGGGATTCCTGTTGATAATTATTTTTTTTGATGACCCTCCAAATTTGAGGGATTAAATCCCAAGGAATCGTGAGTTGAAGGCTAATCAATTAGGGAAACCTAATTGGATTAAGTGCTGATTATCAATCTGATTTAATTGAACTTTTGGGAAAAAGGTCTCAATACGGTTTGAGTGCGTTTAAAAAGGGTTGACCGTTTGGTATTACTGTTCCTAATGATGTGGTATAATGACTCACCAAATTTGAGGGGTTAACTCCCAAGAAATCGTGAGTTGAAGGCTATTCAATTGGGCAAACCCTAATTGAAAACAGTGCTGAAATTCCAATGAGTTAATTGGAGATTTTGGGTTGATTACCCAAACGGTTTCAAGACCGTTTGGGGATCACCCAAACGGTCTCAAGACCGTTTTCGGGTCATCCCAAGACCGTTTGGAGGTCTGGGGTCAAGTATAGTTGACCAATTGAAGGTCTAAAGGTACCAAATCATATTGCAATTAAGTGCTGATTTGTTGATCAACTCGATAGACCAAACCTTGATGATTTTTCACTAGAATCCAAGGTTTGGATGAGCCAAACGGTCTCAAGACCGTTTGGAGCTCATACAAATGGTCTCAAGACCGTTTGGTGGTCACCAAAGACCGTTTGTAGGTCTAGGGTTGAGTATGGTTAGGTGTTTGAAGGTCTAAAGGTACCAAGTTGATATACAATGCAATGCTGATTTGGTGATCAATTCCATGATCCAAACCTTAATTGGATGGCTTGGATTTGAGTGATATGATGGTAAAACGGTCTCAAGACCGTTTGGAGGTCATCCAAACGACCTCAAGGCCGTTTGGGGTCAGGTCATACCCAATTTGGATGATGGTTCAAAAGTTTCAAAGTAAACAATCTTGTATTGATGAGTGTTGTTGAATCATCGATTCTAAACCATAATCCAATTGAATCAAACCCTAATTGATGACCAAGTGAGGGTCAATTGAGGGTCCAATCAGTTGAAGGTTTACCTACTAAACTCAATTGAAGTATGAGCATAGGTCCAATTGATGATTGGTTCCATGAATTCAATGGTTGAAGATCCAATGCAATCAATTGAAACATAATTAGTAGCTTGATTGATAAATGTTCTATTGATCCAATAATGATTAGTAATGATAATCAATGAAGGTACAAATGGTTGAAACCCTAATAGTACCTAAGTAATTAAGTGCCAATTAAGGGATGAATCCCTAATTGCTTATAGGATCAATGACTTGGTACACTATGTTAATCATAGTTGTATGTACTCAACTGAAGGGTTGATATGACCTAATCAAGTTGAGAAGTTGATAGTATGAATTCATACATGAATATGATTCATGTGATGATTAAGGGTTATGATCCTTAAGCAAAGAGATCATGAAACCCTAAACATGAACATAAACCCTAATTGACAGGGTTATTGAACTCAAACCTTAATTGAAGGTGTATCCATGTAAAGCCCTAATTGAGGGTGATTCTATGAGAAACCCTAATGGGGATTGAGTAGTAAAACCTAATTATGGGTGATGTAATATGAAACCCTAATGAAGGGTGATGCTATATGCAATCCCTATTCTAATGAAGGGAAATGGTATGTGAAACCATAATTCCCTAATAAGAGAATAGAATTCATGCTTGAATATGATTCAAGAGGTGAACTCCTGTAGCACGACCGTGTTAGGTAGCACGGCCGTGGTCTTTTCACTTTGCACGACCGTGCAAGGTAGCACAGCCGTGGTGGCTTCCCTTAGCACGGCCGTTTTTGGTTGCACGGCCGTAGAGTTTGTTTTGAATAGGACCTAACATGGTCTTTTTATTAATTCCTGACTTATGTATGAATCCATAGTATTAGCAATAGTTGTATATTCCAAGTAAGTGACAATTGATCACTACTTTACATGATGAATGTGATAAACTGGTGCATAAAGTATTAGGATGGGTAATACCCTAATACAAGCTAAGTATGTGAACTTAAGAAAGTTAATGGTGTTGAGGGAAGAGAGACATCAAGATATGATAGATATCATATCCAACACACCAAATACTGGTATACCTTGTTGTGATATAAGTCCAATATGATTGGATGAATGATACATGAGACGTGTGATGGAAATCCTAATCCTGGTAAAGGATTAAGGGTAATACCCTTGAATTATTAATACATTGTTTTTGCATGATGTTGATAGATAATTGATGTGCTACTATCATATGTGCTAACCATGCAGGTATCATGAGATGATGGGCATAGCCAGGTATGCGCTGTGATATGTAATTAATTTGAATTTGTTTATTGGGCCTTGTGTGCCATAATATATCTTATTGTCTGATAAGAGATAGCAAGAGAGTTAATAGGCATCAAGTATCATACTTACCTTGGTCAAATGACCTAAAGGTGTTAGTTACCTAAGGAAGTGGTAACAATGCTCAGGTGATGAGCTAAGGGTTTAAACACCCAGAATCACATTGTTAGGGTATTGAAATTGTGAAAGGATGAGAATTTCTAGTGGTGAATTGAGGGATTAAGATCCCAACACTTTGTGAAAAGAATATGTCTACGGGCCATGACTCCACAATGATAATACCAGGCTTTAGATATATGATCTAATCCTGAAGAGAGTTAAAGCAGTGGTAATGATTCTGTAGTTTGAATAGATATTATACATGTTCTTTATATTCCTTAAAGGATAAATGACATGTTGATTATATCAAGTTATAGTTGAAATGCTTCTGATATAGAATAATGTTCTAATCTGTTAGACATTAAAATATCTGCTGCTATACAAATATGATTCTTCCATTCATATTTATCTTCTTAAGTTGCAATAACAATGTTACTGGCGGAGAGTTATAACTCTCGCTGGGGCAATTTTTATAATTGTCTCACCCCCGTGGGAACCACATTTTTAGGTGGACGCGGACGAGGAGATAGGAATCCTTCAATAGGTGAAGGAAAACAATAGCAGCAGCAAAGATAGCAGTGAAGTCTCAGGTGGAGACACTGACTGTTATGCCTTGTATAGATGTAAATAGAGTCCTATGTGTCGTCTCTGTACTCTCAGGTCCTCGGAGTAGTAGTTAGTGCTTTCGAGATTTTGGCTTAGAGCCTCGAGATTTTATACTGCCTGTGTTTATCTTGTCAGGAAAGTTAATGCTTGTAATTCTCAAAAGGAGATGATACAGAATATGTACATGTGAACAAGAATGTAATTATGTTACTTTGGTTCTATGTGAGAAAGTTTTTCTTCAATGGATATTTTGATAAAAAGGTTTTAATTTTTAGTGATTTTCGCTAATCCGCTGCTTGATGAACGCTTCCGCATTAGTTAATCTTGTTTCCACGAGACGGTCGTTACAACATGGTGGAGGTTTTCTTTGAAAGGTTCTTCCCGCCCGAGAAGACCAATGACATGATCAGGAAGATCCACAACTTCACCCAGAAAGCAGGAGAGACCTACTCTGAGACCTGGGAAAGGTTTCAGATCATGCTTAGGCGGTGCCCGCATCACGGGCTTGACAAAGAGACACAGGTCAAGATCTTCTATTTTTCTCTTTCCGAGCATGATAGAAGCAACCTTGATTCAGCCGGCTCAGGATTCTTCTTGAACAACACAGACACCAGGTGTTGGGAAATCCTTAAGAACATGGCCAAGAAACAATCATGCGGCGACAGGGACGCTGTTGAACATGTCCGAGTAGCAGGGGAGTCTAAAGCAATTAAGGAGCTGAATGAGAAGATGGATCTTCTCGCGAATAAACTGCTTGCAAAAGAGGATACTGAATCTGAGGATGAGGCACAAGTCAAATTCATGAGGCAGCAGCAAGGCTACAGAAATAATGACTATTCATGGAGGAAAGACAAGAAGTTCTCCTGGAAGGATCCAAACAACTTTATGTAGGATCCAGATGCAAAACCCCAGCCAGTAGCGGAGGATAAGAGCACGGAGTTGCTCAATCAAGTGATAAAGCAAAATCAAAAATTAATGACTACTTTTGGCCAGCAAATAAAGCAACAAGGGGAGTTTATGAACCAATTTGGGCAGACACTACAGAGCCATGGGGCTCAAATGAGGACAATAGATACGTCCATGGCACAAATGGCAGCGAAAATAGCCAATTTGAAGAAGCCGGCGCACCAAGGTTTTCCGGGTAACACTAATATTCCAGGAGGAAACCAGCAGGCAAAGGCCATCTTGTTAAGGAGTGGCAAGAAACTGTTAAACCCCAGAGCCGATGAACCAAGCAATCCCCAAGCAGAAATTGAAGGTGAGGCCACTGAGGAGCTGCTCATACCGGTCACAGAACCAGTTGTGGACATAGCAGTGGATGCTACTGAAGATCCTATTGTAGAGGAGGAGCCACAGAAAAGGACACCTTATGTGCCACCGCATCAAAGGGCACAGGCTGTCCCGGTCCCATATCCGAACAGTGCTAAGGCAAGGAAAGTGGATGCCCAATTTAAAAAGTTTCTAGACAGTTTTAGAAAGCTTTCACTCAACATCCCTTTATTGGAAGCTATTGAGCAAATCCCTTCTTACGGGAAATTTCTGAAAGACATCATCACCAAGAAGAGAAAAATCCCAGACACAGAGGTTGTTGTGCTTAAGGAGCAGGTGAGTGCCTTCATCATGGGCACATTGCCACCAAAGAGGTAAGATCCGGGCTGTTTCAACATCTCATGTTACATTGGGAAAGTTAAGTTTGGTGAAGCGCTATGTAACTCAGGGGCGAGCATTAACTTGATGCCCCTCTCTACATTCAAGAAGCTGGGATTAAAAGAGTCACGGCCGAGCAACATGACAATCCAATTGGCGGACAATTCAGTGGTAAAGCCATACGTGATTTGTGAAGATGTGCTAGTGAAAGTGGATCGATTTGTTTTTCCAGCAGATTTTGTTGTCATGGAGATGCAAGATGAACAAGGCAATGAGCTACTACTCAGACGACCATTCCAAGCTACAGCTGACATGATACTTGAGATGGGGAGAGGTCGTTTGACCTTAGGTATATCCGATGACCGATTTGAGATGGTCATGCCTTCCGGTGCCACTTCACCTAATTCCAAGGAGCAATGCCACATGGTAAAACATTTTGACAACAATATCTCACTGTGTCTAGGGAAGCCATTTTTAGATATGGCCCATGTAATGACCAAGGTGGAAAAAGAGACTTTGGCTGTGGACATCATGGAGCAGACCAAGGTGGTATCCCTTTGCAAGGCTATAGATTTTCCGAACGATGAGGAGGATGACATTCCTCCCTCTACTGAAGATGAGGCTATAGAAAATTCAGTTTTTGATGCATATTCGGAATTACCACTTGAGGCCTATTTAGTCAATATCACTCTTGATTGGATGAGAAGCAAATCACTAAAGGAGTGCACCAAGATGCTTCAGATGTTGCCGTGCTTCTATGCGAGGTACTATGAAGATTTAGGCGAACTCCCACCTCCGCTTCAATCATCCTTAATCAGCCCGCCGGAATTGGAGTTGAAGCCGCTGCCACCGCACCTCAAGTACGCGTTTCTAGCTAAGGAAGAAAAGTTGCCTACGATTATTTCTGCTTATCTGAGTGTTGAGGAGGAGGACCAGTTGCTGATAGTGCTGAAGAACCACCGGGGAGCATTTGGGTGATCTGTTGTAGATATCAAGGGGATTTCCCCTACTTTGTGCCAACATAAGATTCGGCTCGAGGAGGGAGCCAAGCCGGTGATTCAACTGCAACGTCGACTAAATCCGAGCATGATGGAGGTTGTGAAGAAGGATGTGATTAAGCTTCTTTCCGCAGGTATCATCTATGCAATTTCTGACTCGACATGGGTGAGTCCCACGCAGGTAGTCCCTAAAAAGGGGGGAATAACTGTTACTCATAATCTCTTAAATGAACCTGTCACCACCCGCTTGGTAACCGGGTAGCGAGTTTGTATAGATTACTGATGACTGAATGCCGCTACGCTAAAGGATCACTTTCCTCTTCCATTTATTGATCAAATTCTAGAGCGCTTAGCCGGCCGATCACATTTTTGTTTTCTGGATGGGTATTTGGGGTACAATCAGATTTCGATTGATCCTAAGGACCAAGAGAAGTCCACCTTCACTTGTCCCTATGGAATGTTTGCGTACCGCTGCATGCCCTTTGAATTATGTAATGTACCGGCGACCTTTCAGCGTTGTATGCTCGCCATTTTTTCTAATATGGTAGAACACTGTCTAGAGGTCTTTATGGATGATTTCTCGATTTATGGTGCATCTTTTGATGAATGCCTTTACAATCTGGATAAGGTGTTACAACGTTGCGAGGACACACATTTGGTCCTCAACTGGGAGAAATGTCATATGATGGTGAGTGAAGGGATAGTGCTAGGACATAAAGTGTCCAACAAAGGTTTGGAGGTAGATCCGGTAAAAATTGAAGTAATTTCCGAATTGCCCCCACCAAATTCGGTGAAAGGGGTAAGAAGTTTCTTAGTCATGCCGGTTTCTATCGTCGTTTCATAAAAGATTTTTCAAAAATCGCCAAACCTTTATCTGAGCTTCTAGAAAAGGATGCTGTTTTTTAGTTTAATGAAAAATGTTTACACGTGTTCAACATGCTTAAGGAAAAATTGATTTCCGCACCGGTTGTGCAAACACCGGATTGGACCAAGCCGTTTGAACTCATGTGTGATGCATCCGATTTCTCCATTGGAGCTGTGTTGGGACAGCGGGTGGACAATAAACCCGCTGTGATTTTTTACGCCTCTAAGACTTTGAACGATGCCCAACTCAATTACATGACTATCGAGAAAGAATTGCTTGCCGTTGTTTTTGCTTTTGAAAAATTTCGGCAATATCTAGTTGGATCGAAAGTCGTAGTTTGGACTGACCACGCCGCTATTAAGTATTTGATGGAGAAAAAAGATGCCAAACCTAGATTAATTAGGTGGATCTTACTTTTACAAGAATTTGATATCGAAATCAAAGACAAGGCGGGGATTGAAAATGTTGTAGCGGATCATTTGTCTAGGTTAGAGAGGGTAGATGAAAAAGATTTACACATACCCATTACCGAGACATTGCCGGATGAATAGCTTTTAAAAGTGAATTCTAAAGATCCGTGGTTTTCAAATATTGTGAACTATCTTGCTTGTAGAATCATCCCGGATGATTAGACGTATCAAGAGAAGAAGAAATTTTTCCATTCTCTACGATATTATTTTTGGGATGACCCTATCCTCTTAAAGCAATGCAGGGATGGTGTCCTACGCAGGTGTGTACCCGAGGTGGAATACGAGAGTGTTCTTCGTCATTGCCACATACTACCGACGGGCGGACACCACACAAGCTCTCGTAAGTGGCCTATACTGGCCTACCTTGTTTAGGGACGCGTATGAGTTCGTGAGGCAATGTGATTCCTGCCAAAGGGCGGGTAACATTTCGAAGAGACAAGAGATGCCCCTAAATGTTTTCCAGGAGGTTGAGGTATTTGATTTATGGGGTATAGATTTTATGGGACCCTTTGTGTCCTCAAATTCTAATTTGTATATCCTTTTGGCTGTTGATTATGTGTCGAAGTGGGTAGAGGCAATACCCACAAGGACTAATGATTCCACTGTAGTGTGCAGGTTCGTTAAGGAAAATATCTTCTGTAGGTTTGGGGTGCCCCGAATGATCATTAGTGATGGGGGTACACACTTCCAGAATCAAAAGTTCTCGACACTATTGCGAAAATACGGGGTCAAACATAACATTGGTACCCCATACCACCCGCAAACTCAAGGACAAGTGGAGGTCTCCAATCGAGAAATTAAGAAGATCTTGGAGCGTACTGTGGCTTCCACGAGGAAGAATTGGAGTGCCTTACTACCGGATGCATTGTGGGCATACAGGACGGCATACAAGACACCTATAAGCACCATGCCTTTTAGGTTGGCATACGGTCGGGCTTGTCACTTACCGGTGGAATTAGAGCACAAAGCACATTGGGCACTGAGAAAGCTCAACTTAAGTTATGATGAAGCGGGGAAGAAGAGATTACTTGAACTAAATGAGCTTGATGAGCTGCGAATAAATGCATATGAGAACTCTCGGATATACAAGGAGCTCACAAAGTTGATCCATGATCGCCATATTCATATGCACACCTTCAAGAAAGGAGATCGTGTGCTTTTGTTCAATTCGAGGTTGAAGTTACATCCCGGGAAGCTAAAATCCTGATGGAGTGGACCATGCACATTCGAAGAGGTCAGACCGCATGGCGCAATCATGGTGCGCAATGGCGAGACCACATTTTTGGTCAATGGACAAAGGTTGAAGTTGTATTTTGGTGAAGATTACACGAGGAAGGTGAATGAGGTCAAACTCATTGCACTTTCGGATGCATGATGAGCTTCAAGTTGTCTAGCCTAAGACAGTAAATAAGGGCGCTTGTTGGGAGGCAACCCAACCATTGGTACTTTCGTTTAGTTTCTTTTAAATTTGTAGTTTGATTTGTTTTGACTTTGTTTTTAGTGTAAAAAAGATACTGTGATCGTTTGCTCATTGTGCAGGACTAAGGCAGAGTCGATACCATCGACCCTTGCATCGATGGTATCGACCGTGGTACAGGTTGGTGACTGTAGAAATCGCACTGCGTCGATACTACCGACGACCTCGTCGATAGTATCGACACACCAATAGGTTGATCGCCAAGTCAAGGTCGATAGTATCGACATGCCAGTCGATACCATTGAGATCTCTGGAGATATTAAGAAGAAATCGTCTCAGTAAAGTCGATACCATCGACGGGCCTGTCGATGGTATCGACACATTCACACACAGAAGGCGGAGGCCGGGCCTCGCGAGGGTTTGCCCTAATCAAAGAGTCGATACTATCGACTCGCATCGATAGTATCGACACGCCACGTCAACAATCTGCGAGGAAAGATCTACGGCGATCACAACAACCAGGAAGTCGATCTGGGGGACAGGTCGATACCATCGACACCTGTCGATAGTATCGACACGTCAGTGATCCGGGCCCCGCAGATCCAGCCATCGACGACCGTCGATACTAGCAGCAGTACGGATTGTGCTACCTGTGTCAATACATCGACCCACGTCGATGGTATTGACGGGCATACAACAACGCCGGCCACGGCTATATATGAGTAGGATTGTCATTATATGACATCACAACTCTAGAGCAATCCTCCTCCACCTGTGTTGAGCGTATTCCAGAGCGATCCAAGCCCGATGACGAGCAACACCGAGCACGTTCTTCATCGAGCGGAGATTTCTTTCTCCGATCTTCACCGAGCTCTCTCTCTATTCCTCTTTCTGTCGCGATCATGGTGCATGTTGTTGGTGCATCTTCATCACGCGCTGACCCGATAGAAATCCCAGAATTCGTGCCACCACCTACCGCGTCGATTTCACGCCCATGACTGATTCATCCATCTGCGGAGGTCAAGAAGATTTACGAGGAGATCTTGAAGAGAAAGATCGAGCCGACCCGTTATGTTGAACGTGACACAATCCGCAACTTGGGGTTTGAAGCCAACCTTGACTATGTTCTGAAGGGGCAGGCCCGACACACGGGAAGAAGGCCTGACGAGCTGGAGTTCCATGCAGATGGCCAGCCGTTCTTCGGCAAGTGGCCTACTTACAAGGAGCTGGTGGCTGAGTTTATGGTGTCCCTGGACATCTGCGTCGTACCCAATGACGTCATAGCCACCGACCGTGAGTGGATCAGGGGCCAGGTGTCTTTCCGGTTGTACAACAATGACTACACCCTTACACTCCGACAGTTCAACAAGATCTTCAACTGGAATCATTCGCGGTCTGACTACTGGCTGCCGGACAACCGCACCGATTACGACGCGATCTTCGCCGAGCTTGTGACGGTGCTTCCGGGCAAATCAGTGAGCTACCATAATGTGACGGTAGTAGATTTTGAGCACCCGTTCGTGCGGGTTTTACACCGCATGATCTGCACCACTTTATTCGGCCGTGGTGATCTGGCTCTCAGCAAGTTCCAGGAGATAGACTTGGTTTTCTTGAACAAACTTTTGAAGCGCCAAAAATGCAACTGGGGCGCGTTTTTCTTAACGCGCGTTTTGGTGGTAAAGAGGAGTACACGGAAAGCTCCAATTCACTTTGGAGGGCTTATCACAAAGCTGGCCTCCTACCTTGGGTTGAATTTCCAACAGCTTACTCCTCTCTCCAACATGAGCAAGGTGAACCTGCAACATCTGCACCGCTCCAACCTCATCCTTCTTCGAGATGGCTTGGCGTATGCACACTGCCACGTCAACTATGCATACCAAGAATGCTCGCTTCCCGATCCTGTCTTCAATATCAAAGGGGCACAACATTTTTGATGGCCTATCATAGCCATTGCTGACTCCGATGAAGACGGCGGCGACGACGACAACAACAATGACGATGAGGTTGAAGAGGAAGAGGATACATACACTCCTCTTCGGGCATGAGTGGCACCACGGAAGCGTCCTCGCATGCATCCGGGTGCATCTTCATCTTCGCAGCCTCCGCCACCACCACCGTCCTCACAGCAAAGCGAGGATGTCTATTCGATGCAAGACATGTATGCTATGCTGCAAGACATACAACAGACGCAGCAGCACCACACCGTAGTGTACACCGGTATTCATGAGACGACGAACCGGTTACTTGACAATCAGAGGCATATCTTCGAGAATAAGCACCTCCTCCTCGACAACCAACAACAGATTCATGACCGGTTGCATAGGATGGAGATGCAGCAGTAGCCCTTTTGTGATCACTACTGGAGCCAGAACTACTTTGGATGCTATCCACAACCTCCACCTAGGGCCCAGTTTGATCCGAGCTTCTAGGGGGAGTACCCATCTTGGGACCCCACGGCTCCACAGTACCCGCCTCCGCCTGAAGAGTAAATCGGTATCTCTGTTCCAACCTTTAAGATTGTTTTTGACTATGAGGCCATAGTCGAATTCAAGCTTAGGGGGGGAGTTGGAACATCTCTATCTTTTATTTTCTCTGTTTTTAGTTTTATTGCTTTTGTTCTTGTCATTTATTTCTTGCAATCTTAGTTTGTTTGTAGGATCCACATTGTATCTAGTGTAATCATGGATGTCTTAAGTCTTGTGTCATCTCAGTTGCGTGTACATGGGAATTAAGGGAAAATTAAAAAAAAATTTGAGTGTTCGCAAGCTTGAGTGTTGTTCAACTTTGAGCACTTAACTTAAGAAAATGATTGGTTTTGTCAACTTTAAAACAGAAAATCACAACTGTACATTCCTAATGATTCATGAAAGTGGACGGAATTGGTTGTTTGAGACTAAATTGACCAAATGATAATGAGACTCTAATTTGAAGTAAGAGAGAGAAACCTCTTAACTACTACACAGGTCAGTAAGGAGGGACACATAATACTTTTCAAAGGTTTAGTCAATTAGTCTTGTGATCTTTCCACCTCATTGCTTTTCACAATCCACCACAAGATTTGGAAGTAAAGTACAATTTTAACCTTTTTGATTGCATGTCATGTAGATAGGACTTGCATTGCAACCAATTTCATACATTTTGCATGGAAAATAAAAAAATAGAACAGTTATACATTCACATTACCCTTAGGTGCATGTCATTTAGTTGCATTCATAACTTTTATGCATAGAGTACATCATGTACCTCATTTCTTCTTTAATGGTGAATTAAATTGTTCCATACCTTCTAAATAGTTCAAATATTCGAGTTATGCAGAAAAAGTAAGCCCAATAAAGTATTCCTTGTTAATTATGGATATAATGGCTTGAAGAAAAAAAATCTAAAAAAAAATGAAATTGAAAAAAAAGGAGAAAGTCATTAAGAAGCAAGTAGAATAAGAAGGAGAAAAGAGCATAATCTCACCTACATTTTAAGATGAGTAAATACATGATGTAGCTCAATTAGATATCCATCTCATTTTGAGATGGGATGTTAGTGCATGCATCATTCCACCCAATCTTAGGCATTAGGGCTCATGTGCATTTGCATCATTTAGGGCATTTTTGTTTTATGCATGTTGAAACCGTATCATGCTTCCACTTCTTCCATTAGCCACCCATTCCATCCACCCGTTGCTCGAATTGGTAGGCCACGTGATTTTCTCCTCACTTGTGAAAATCAGGAGAACTGCTTCCATGTAGATGGTAGTTAGGGCGAGCAACGTAGTATAGAAGATCACAAGATGCACTAAGTCTGGACCGGCAAATTCTATTATGTTAACTGCCTTGTGTGATAGTGTTCATCCGTTTTGGGGTAGATATCTTTTATGGATGATTACTGCCGCTTTTAGGGTAATTATCATTCTGTGGTTAGCGAGGGCCGGTATGCGGATGTCCGGTGGGAGTCATATGGGACGTTAGTTGTGATGCTTTGTTCTTTAGTTGACTCTGGTAATTCTATTCTAAGGTTTAGTTGCTCGAGGGCGAGAAATGTTCAAGCTTAGGGGAGTTTGATGCGATGATTTTGAGTCGCATTTATAGACTTGTTTGATATGTGTTTTATGCATTTATTAGTCATTTTCATGGTTAATGTTGCATAATTCATCTACTTTGGTCTATGCTACTTCTCTATGTCAAATTTCCCTTATTTCAGCATTTTTAGTATAATTTGTCAAAAGAATATGTTTTGTTTAGACTTATGTGGTCTCGTGTTATAATTTCAGGAAAAACAAGTATCTGCTACTGTCGATACCATCGACAGTGGTTGATACCATCGACCAGACCACAGGGTGCCAGCCGCAAGGACCAGAAGAAAGTCGATACTATCGACAGGGATGTCGATGGTATCGAGAGACCATCAGGTTGCTGGCGAGAAGTGGGTCGATACTATCGACACATCAGTCGATAGTATCGACGAGGCGGAGTTTCAGTGACGGAAAAAGACAAAAGCGACGCCTAAGAATGTCGATACCATCGACCCGCATCGATGGTATCGAGATAGCATCAGTCGCGACAGAGAAAAGAAAAGAAAACCAGCCGATACAGCGCAAGGTCGATACTATCGACCCGCGTCGATAGTATCGACACCGTCAGATATGTGTTTGCTTCAGATTGATCTTAATCCAACGACTGTGATTAATTGGCGACCTAACTCGGGAATTATACCTAATGACGGCGCCCAAGAGGGGAGGATCAGGTCATTAGCCGCGACACACATCCCGAGAAGGTGTGGAGAGAAGAACGGAGCCCAGAAGCACGCCCCAGCCGATCCGAACGCAGAAGAAGACGATTTCCACCACCGAAAGACGGGAGAACGCGTATTCTACGCCAAGGATCACTTGGATCTTCTCCGTTCAGGGGTTTCACCACTCAATCACGTTTTTCTCCATGTTTCCCCTTTTCTCTACCATGTTTTGCTTTGAGATGAATATGTGGGGCTAATCCTCTTTGTCTTTAGGACCGGGAGTAGCCCGAGAATTCATTGTATGACTATTTTATCATAGTAATTCATATCTTATCTCTTAAATCCGTGGTATAACTTCATTTTCTCAATTATATTGTTATGCTTGATCACCATAATAATAATCTAATGCCCTTAGTTGCTTTGAAAGAAGAATTAATGGTTGAAAAGAGACGGAATTTACATTAATTGACAAGTCCCTTGAACAAGGTGGTGTAAGGTTAATGGTGGATACCGAGAGATCGTTTTTAATGCACCTAGTTTAGGGTATAGGTTACTACGACGGTGGAACCGACCTAGACATAGGTAGTGAATTGTACCACGATAGTGGGCAATTCTGATTTCAGGCCACTACCCGGATAGAGAGATAAAAATTGAGTGACTACATAAAATTTAATACAATGAAAACTCGTGGTGAAACCGCAATCCTAAAGATCTCATTTTGAATTGATTAAACCAAACATTTAATCGATTGCTTTGTTTTGTTTTATTTTTATTTTCTTTTAATTTTAACAACAACTCTCAACTCTTTAATCAGTCTAGCTGATTGCGAGTAGTTAGTAGTAGTCTCTGACAATTCACGTATCCCTGAGTTCGACTCGGGCCTCACAAAGGCCTATATTACATTGACGCGTACACTTGCGTTTCTACGCACGTAAAATTCATGTCAGTAAGGTTATTGGCTCCCTTGTCCTCAAAGAGAAGGTTGGGTATCTATGACAACTTGATGTTGTGTGAGCGAGATTACTCCAAACGAAGAGCGATAAACAACCAAACAACCCCATTACCATAGAAGCTACGTAAAATAAAATCAATCTCACTTAACCCTCACAAGCGGAAACATATTAATCAAGGTCCATAAGCCTACATCACATATATTGTATCAGGTATTTACATATGTACAATGGCCAACTACCACACACATGTTATAAAAGATGTATTCACATATACATGTCTTGCATAAAATAAAGGCATACTTCCAAAACACGTATCGGGATACAACATCTAAAACAAAACACATCCCTCCTAGACCTGAGAGTATGGGGATGACACTAGGACTCTACTACACAACACTAGCAACTATCCAACCTTCTGCATCTACTGATCTCCAAGCTTTTCTTCCTTAATAGCACGATCCTACCCACGTCATTGACGACCACCTAAAAAGATATGTCAAACCACGAGAGTGAGACCCATGTCCTAGTGAGAGATATAACTCTTCACCTATGATTATTGAAACATATCATTGTATATCATTATTAAGTAGGATGAGCATATTCAACTAAATGAATAATTTAAACTAATTACATAGGATAAGTAAGATTAATGAGTTCTTAGATAAGTAAGATTATTCAGTTCTTACATATAAGTAGAGCATCATATGCTTCTGGAAGGAATATGATGAACATGTATAATGGTTGATTTCTCTGACCACATTTTATAGCAACTAAGTAGTAATAAAAACAAGCATCCAATGTGAATCGTGTTTAACCTAAGAAGATATACTACACGGTCATATTACGTCTTTTAAGCCATGAGGAGATGAGTTATACCACTCATACTCCTACTGTCCACTGTGAAGTTGAAAATAGTGTTATACAAGATCTAGGAGAGTCAGACTTTTATGATCTCATCTGTCCTCGATCAGTACGAGTTCATTGTAGTGACATATAAAGTCCAACTACAAATCAACCTAGTCTACCTTGGTATATAGGTCACGACACTAGTGGATGGGGTATACAAACCCAATCATCTGAGGTACAACCACAACTGCCCTCTATAACATCATATACACTGAGACACGACCGCAACCATTCTCCTACCAAGGCATTACCGTAGCCATACTCAAAACCTTGGGGTTAAGATGACAAGGACACTCGGTCACTTGAACCTCACATACTCAATAGTATGTTCTATGAGTTTCCTTTAGGAATACTCATTTTACCATCCATCAAGTTCTGATACTAGAATGAATCTATGGCCAGGGCAACTACATGATTAGGGTTCTACTTAATTATTTAAAGCCAGTTGGGTATTTTTTAACTTCATCGATCAAGTTACATACAAACCCTAATAAGATTCTACAAAAGGTAAGGTAGGTTGCAACTTCATAAGATAATAAACATATAAAGCATAAAGTCAATCACATCACCACATGATGCTATTTTATTGCCATACATAAGGCCATCACCATTATCACATCATCATGGGATATTAATCCCTCATCACATTACGATATTAGATCAATTAGGCACAAAGCCATTTCCAAGGTTATAAAACCATTCACATTATTCCCTATAAGAGCATCATTATCTTTCCATGCCTCATCAAGGCTCATGATCATCACACATGTGTTACATAAGCTCAAACACATTCTTAAATTATGTACTTATGATGTTAACAAGATAGAAAATTAGTGTTACAACAATTTAGGAGAGAAAAAACACTCTACCATCATGCTAAACACTCAAGCAAACTAAGCATTATATTTTGTGCTTGCAATTAGGATTAGATTTCAACATAGCAAACTGAAATAAGGTCTCAAGGAAGCAAGGAGAAGTAAACCCTAATTACCACCATTTCCAACATTCTTGGAAGCATATTAGATTAATAATCAACATCATAGGGTTAACCAAAAATCACCATCATTCACATAAAACTGGGACTCATCATCAACCGCATAAGATTGCACACACCATAGGTCGTTGAAAACTAGGCCACATATCCTCATCAGCCATTGAGGGTCAACTACAAAAGTGACAACTGAATACACAGATCCATGGTCAATGAAAACTAGGGTTTGACCTTTTCGTCGACCATTGAGAAGGACTATCTTCCCCAACCCTATGAGCTAGGTTAACCACCTCAATAACCGCATAGAAATCAAAAAGTTCAAAGACCAACGTGGGTCCATCTTTGGTGACCAAAGGCACATAAAAACATCATCGACCAAGGAGGAAAATCACCATCTTAAATGACCATCCACTAGTACATTTCCGACCTCTAATGTCACTTTTCCTTATGTTGGTTACACTAAAAAACTGACACTAGATGCTAAACAATGTCGTTTGTATAGCTTAAATGTCAGCATAGATGAAGTTCGACCGATTAACAAAAGGCACATGTACTTATTTTTTTATTAACTTTGGTTATATTCTAAGAAAACCCACGTCTAAAGTAACTCAAGAAATACAATTTTTCAGGAGAAAATATTTGCCTTAAAAAATTTAAGACGAGCGTCAGTTTTGCTGGAACTGACAATAGACATCATTGTGCGACATAAATTTTTCCTCCAAAATACTTTTGCCATCGATTTCTTCTCCGCAATATTGGCATTCATTCGCATGAAAACAGTGAAAATTTGCACAATATGTGTCGATTTTTCATCAAGAAACTGACGTCTTAGTGTTCCCGCCATGTCCCTGTGAAAAATTGCCCCCCCTCCAAATTGCACTCTAGTGTCGGATTGATTTCTGGAAACTGACACCTCAGTCCCTACTGATCCTAATTTTTTTATCTGGATAATTGCCTCTAGCATCGGTTTGGTAAAGTAGAACCAACATCCATGTCACTAGGTTTAGCGTCGGTTTTTGCTTATACAACAAACAACTATCGCCATTACTGAGGCTGCTTTTTTTTCCATTCGGATTATGACCTCTTGCATTGGCTTTTTAGGAGAAATTGACATTCAAATTTCTATGTTTAGTGTTGATTTTATTATTTAACCGACGAATGTCATCTTTACTGAGGTCGATTTTTTTCCATTTGGGTAAAGGCCTCTTGCATCGATTTATTAGAATAAATTGACATTTAAGTTACTATGTTTGGTGTCAATTTTTTTATGTAACTGACGACTATCGTCATTACTGAGGCTGCTTTTTTTCATTCAGGTAAATGCCTCTTGCATCAATTTATTAGAATGAACTGACGTTTAAGTCACTAGGTGTTGTGCCAGTTTTACTCATCTAACCGATGACTAACAACTTAGCTGGTAGTTTTTTTATACAACCGATGACTAGGTCCCACTTAATACCCATGAAATTTCTTTCTCCTTCCCCCATTCCCTATTTCATTGCTCGCCAACCTAGCTCTATCGATTTGTGCTCCGCCACTCATGTGCTCTATCGTCCTGTGCTCCAGTTGTTGTGCTCTGACATGGTCTCTTTTGGAGCTTGCCATTAAGTGATCCTGCAGTCACTGCAACCTCTGCCCAGCTACTATTTTTGCTTACTATACCACCTTACTGGTGACTGCAACTTGGATGCCACTTGGATGTTGTCGTATTTGCTCCATCCTGCTTGAACATTGTTGCCACCAACTGCCTGGATGCTGCCAACTCCAGCCACCATTGTAGCTGTTCCATCCTGGTTGGAGGTTGTCGCCACCAACTGCCTGGACACTGCTTGAGATCTCTTCTAAAGCTTCTACTTGAGCTCTATGTTTGGTCTAGGTGTGCTCTTTATACCCTATTAATGACTATCCTATATGAAAACAACTAAAAATGACTTAATATGACAATGTTGATGCCTACGTCGTTAATCTTGCTTAAATATTATGATTTCTCTCTTTATATCACTATTGAATATCCCTGATCTTGAAAGGATGTTTCACCCTAGGTCATGAATAATGTATGTGTAATGATTATCTTGATGATGAACATGCATGTATATTGGAGATGTTGAAATCAATGTCCTAGAATATGGTACCTAGATTAGGTGAAAGAACTGATCCTCAAGGGTATGATTAAGATTACAAGATGTTGCTATTGTAAATTATCTCATACGTTATAATCTTAGGTGATGTTAATTGCTTACTTTATTTCTTGCTTGTTTCTTTATTCAATCACTAGTTTATCTTAATTAATTGATATTGTTTGCTTTCTCTCTTGATTAACTAATCTAAATGGAAGAATCAATTGAATTCAATGATGTTACTTAAAACCTAGGATATGAATGATGAAACTAGGATCATAGGTATAGGAATTAACAACATACATGTATTTTGTTGGCCTAGAAACCCATTTGAAATTTACTCATTATGGATAACTCTTGGATAGTCCCCAGTTTGGGACTATTCTTGAACACTTAATATCACTTAGGATGTAAGTGTATAGTATATATTCAGTTTTCAAGATGTTTCGTCAGCACTTCCCCGTTTGTTCTCTAAGTACATATGTCGATGGACATTTGCCATTTACATCGGTGTACTTGAAGAACTGCGGGGAAATGTTGTCAAAATTTTCTTGAAAATCAAATACACATTATACACTTACTAGTGAGATTAGGTGTTCAAGAATGGGATAGGTGGTACACACACATTCATTACCAAACCCTAAACCCTAATCTGTAAACTCTAAACCCTAATCTATAAACCCTTATCCATAAATCCAAAATAACAAACCCTAATCTGTTAATTCTAAACCATAATCATGTAAACCCTAAATCCTAATACTTATTTTTTCTTTGATAATAGAATGGATAGTTCATGGATGTCCATTCCAAATCACTACACCCCAGAGTTTATCACTGGCCTTGACCAATTTATAAGATTTGCGGAGGAACATAAGAAACAACCTGGAGATATGTTCTACTGTCCATGTAGGATTGTGGTAACAACTTGAAAGTCAACACTGTTGATGAAATCAAAAGTCATGTTGTAACATACCAAAATCTAGAACCTTATCCTATTCCAGGGCTAAGAGGTTAGAGACCTCATTTCTTTGGGCTTAGCCAAACAAGGTTGAGGATATACCTAATGTTAGTTAATGGCAACCGTAATATGTAATGGGTGAATAAATCACCCTAACATATATGCATGAAAACAAATATGACATAATACCCTCGTATTAACCATAAGACCAAAAATGGATACATAAAATATGTCACATGAGATCAATGATAAATATAATATATAATCCTTTTGGTTGAAATGGGTAAATATGGGATACAATTAGAAGAATGATAATAATAATGATAAAATAATATTCATCTAGAATTTTATTTTATTTTTGGAATAAGAAATGATAAATAGAAATAAATAATAACTCCCCTAAACAAGATAATGTGATATTGGATTACTTAATATGAGAAATAGTGGTAATAATGAATAATGGGCTAAAATTGATAAAAGTAAGACTAATTGGATAAGAATAATTTTAGATTCATTTTATTTGGATATGATATGGCTTGGAGGCCAAGTTTCACAAATTTGGGATAATAATAATTATATAATTTTATTTAGAAAAGAAAAGGTGTTTTTCTTTCAAAATATGAGATAAAATATTTAATGAGTCAAAAAGTGGAATATAATCTTAGACTCGTAATCTACACATTAGAAATAGCCTTCGAGTGAATTTTCATATAATTTGGATAATCTTAATATACATGTATAGATTAGGAGAGAGAAAGTATGTAAAAGTACAAAAATATTAAATATATATTAAATAATAAAAATAGATAAAATTAATGACCAATTAGTGTTTCATATTTTAGTTTTCTTGAGGGTGAAGTTTCACATTATTTGCATAATAATAACTATTTTTATTTTAACTGGGAAAGAAAATAAGAATAAGAGTCAAATATATTAAATAAATTATTAAATGACTCCAAAAAAGAAAATAAATCTCAAATTCGATATATACATGACAAAAATATCCTATGGACAATTTTTTAACTGATTCGGACAATCTTAAATATTTTATTTAATTTAGGAGAGAGTATATAATTTATAGAATAACAATATTAAATAATATGCTGGAAAAAATCAGTTAATGGAAAAATCACATTACTCACATTTAGTATTATTTATAAGTCAATTTTCATATTTTAGAAAGTTTCTAAATGCCTCTAACTCATTAAAGGGATAAAATAAGTGATAATATTTAAAAATATTGAATAAAATAATAGAAGTCTTCAAAAAATTAGAATAATGCCAAAATCGGATTGCTCATCCCAAAATTAGCTAACAAACGAAATTTGATTTATTTGGACTTCGTTTGTACCCTCAAATAATTATAGAAAATTTTATACATTAAATGCATTAAAAGAACAAAGTTGGAGAATTGTATTCAATGACATTCATCGCAGCCCGCATGAACAGTAACTGCGGACCAAGGTCTGATATTTTAGGAATAACTCCCTCGTTTCTTAACGAAACTTTACGAAATGAATTGTATTGAATTGAAAAATTAATTTTGCATTCATGCCCTACTCGAGATCTATAATACAGAATTCTAGAAACGCCTAAACATGTTCCTCAAGTCTTCCCAAATAACTTCTTGCACACCCTTTGAAACTCAAATTCATATAAATAGGACCCTACCCTCATATGAAAAGCACACCTAAAGACTCTCATCTGGTTTCAATTTTGCCTTACATCATCCACCGCCGAACACGGTTCTTGGTTTGAGTTTGCGGAACCTCTCCCCAATGTCTTGCTTCTTCAGGGCGTAATTGGATCTCACGTAAACAACCTTAGCACTTGTTCATCATGATCGGTTAGTTAGTTTCACAATTCATTTTCCCTAAACTCTTTGACAAGCTTCTCCTTGCCCAGCTGGCCATGGCGTGTGTAGCGGGGAAGGGGATGATCCCTCGTGTTTTCCCTTTTTTGTCACTCAATTCTCTTTTATTTTCTTTTTCTCGTTATGGGTATTCTTATAAATCACCACATTTTAATTCAATTTTTGTCACTTGTCATGCCAACACAAATAGTACATTTATACCCTTTCACAACGTAAAATTTTGATTTTTGATTTAAGGACAAATTGGTTTCTTGCAATTTAATTTCACAAATAAATTAGTAAATAAAGTGAATCTTGTAAAAACCATATCTTTTTATTTGAAGCTCCAAAAATTATAAATAAATAGGTTTTGGAATTAAAAAATGAGCTCTATCTAATAAAAATGGTTTCAATGTCCGGTTTTCATTTTTTCAAGGGATGATCTTTGGGAAATGAAATATATGCATAAAATTCATAAAAAATGTAACTTTGTTATATAAACTCTAAAATTAACATAAAATATATTTTATTGATCAAGAGAACCTAATAAGTCAATTGGTGAGATTTTGATAGTCAAAATCTGAGGTTTTTCAAAAATTTCTAGATTGAGGGTTTCTTTACACGTTATAAAACCCTAATACATGTGAATAATTTGTAATTAGGCAAAGTGATTTTAGAAACAACTAGATTGGTAAAGAGTGTTTCTAAGACTCGGGTTTAAGGTATGTTTGCATCCCCTATTATTCCTTTTGAGAAATAACCTATTTTCATCTTTCTCTTGGTCCTATGGACAACAACCTACACAATATCTCTTTCTTTTGAGAACATATTTCTTGTAGAATACCTTATTTGTTTCTGATCATATGATCAATTTATTGTGACAGATATTCTTTTGGACTCTATCCTATATATTGTTTCATGATGGAACTTTACTTGGATATACATGCTCTTTTTACCAACTTTTATGGTGGTTACTTATATTGTCATTTATGTGGTGACAAATCTTGTTTATTCTGACTATACTTTTTACTTACCTCTATATTAAGTATGTTATGTGACTCAGTAGCCCTAGAGTAGTGTAATTGCATTGGTTTTTGGGTTATGTGCCCTTATTATGTTTTTGGGATGGAGGTGGTGGTGCCCCATACTTGGATTTCAAGTTTGTGAGGCTTGGCCCACCTTTATATATATTGGGAGTCTGACAGTACGTCATTCTCTATCAGGTCTCAAGTTTGTGAGGCTTGGTCGCCATTGTCTTTATATTGTTCTAGTGCTACGTTTATATCACATGCATGCAGGTTGTTCTTTTGAAGGTTTGTGCGCCCTAATTTGTTATATGTGCTAGTGTGGCACAACTTTATTATTTTATTAATGGCAAGTAATTCCTTTATTATCTTTTGTTGCAAATCATTTCTTTTGCCCAATTGGGTAGTCCTTTATCATATCTATGAGAAGCATTCTTTACTTGATGTCTTTTTAGTCCATATATTGCTCAATTTTATTTTAGTATGCTCATACCAGCTTTTTGCTGATGTCATCTAATTTATTCTCTTGTTGGGGTATGCTTGTAACCCCAGGTGTAGGACATGGCATGATGAGATGGACCTAGCTTAAGGAGTTGATGCTTGGAGACAAACTTGTTATGGTTTAGATTTTCCTCTACTAGATCCTTATGATGTAATATCCATGAAAATCCTATATGGGAGATGATGATGCTGTACTTTTGTAAAAATTGAATATAGTCATTACTTTTGTTCCACTGCTATACTCTTTGGTCTTTTGTATATCATTATATAAGATTTGAAAATTTTGCACATGTTCCAGCATACCAATTATGAGTGTGTTTTGAATGGGTATTTTATTCTTCAAATTTTAGCAGGGAGAGGATCCCCTATGGGTCCCACTCTTTACAGCATGGTATCAGAGCCCATGGTAGTCGAAATCTGACTATTTCAATTTGATCTCCCTAATTAGAATTGTTACCTTGCATAGTTGCCCTCTGGGTGAGATGTTCATCCTAGAATTGATCTATGTTATTCTTAAGATGATGAAAGGTTGATATAACTAAGAAAGAAAATAAGAAAATAAGAGTCAAATATATTAAATAAATTATCAAATGACTCTAAAAGAGAAAATAAATCTCAAATTCAATATCTACGTGACAAAATTAGCCTATAGGTAAATTTTCAACTAATTTGGACAATCTCAAATATTTTAATTAATTTAGGAGAGATAATATAATTTAAAGAATAAAAATATTAAATAATATGTTGAAAAAAATCAATTAATGACAAAATTGTGTTCCTCACATTTAGTATTGTTTATAGGCCAAGTTTCATATTTTTATAAAGTTTCTAGATGCCTCTAATTCATTAAAGGGATAAAATAAGTGATAATATTTAAAAATATTGAATAAAATATTACAAGTCTTCAAAAAAAAAAATAGAATAATGCCAAAATCAGATTGCTCATCCTAAAATTAGCTAACACACGGAATTTGGATTTATTTGGAATTTATTTGCACTCTCAAATAATTATAGCAAATTTTGGTACATTAAATGCATTAAAAGAACAAAGTTGGAAAGTTGTATTAAATGCCATTCTTTGCAGCCCACATGAATAGTAACCATGAACCAAGGTCCAATATTTTCAAAATAACTCTCTTGTTTCTTAACGAAACTCTACGTAACAAATTACATTGGATTGAAAATTAAATTTTGCATCTATACCCTACTCGAGACCTATAATGGAGAATTCTAGAAATACCTAAACTTATTCCTCAAGTCTTCTGAAGCAAGTTCTTACACACCCTTTGAAACTCAAAATCATATAAATAGGACCCTACCCTCATATGAAATGCACACCCAATGACTCTCCTCTAGTTTTAATTTTTCCTTGCATCGCCATTTCATCTACCACCATACGTGATTCTTGGTTTGAGTTTTGCAGAACCTCTCCCCAATGTCTTGCTTCTTTGGGGCGTAATTAGATCTTAGGTAAATAACTTTGGTACTTGTTCATCATGATCAGTTAGTTAGTTTCATGAGTAAGTGAGAACGAAGTTTTCCCCAAACTCTTTGACAAGCTTCTCCTTGCCCAACCGGACATGGGGGAAGGGGATGATCCCTTGTGTTTTCCCCTTTTTACCCCTTGATTCTCTTTTATTTTCTTTTTCTCATTATGGGTATTCTTATAAATTGCCACATTTTAATTAGATTTTTGTCGCTTGTCATTCCAGCACAAATAGTACATTTATACCCATTCACAATGTAAAATTTTGATTTTTGATTTATGGGCAAATTGGTTTCTTGCAATTTAATTTCACAAATAAATTAGTAAATAAAGTGAATCTTGTAAAAACCATATCTTTTTTATTGGAAGCTCCAAAAATTATAAATAAATAGGTTTTGGAATAAAAAAATGATCTCTATCTAATAAAAATGGTTTCAATGTCTAGTTTTTATTGTTTTTGAAGGATGATCTTTGGGAAATGAAATATATGCATAAAATTCATAAAAAATGTAACTTTGTTATATAAACTCTAAAACTAACATAAACATATGTTTTCTTGATCAAGAAAACCTAATAAGTCGATTGGTGAGATTTTGAGAGTTAAAATCTGAGGTTTTTCAAAAAGTCTAGATCTAGGGTTTCTTTACACATTATAAAACCCTAATACATGTGAATAATTTATAATTAGGCAAAACTAATTTTGAAAACAACTATATTGGTGAAGAGTGTTTCTAGGACTCTGGTTTAAGGTATGTTTGCATTCCCTATCATTTCTTTTGAGAAATAACCTATTTTCATCTTTCTCTTGGTCCTATGGATAATAGCCTACACAATATCTCTTTCTTTTGAGAACATTTTCTTGTAGAATACCTTATTTTTTATGATCTTATGATCAATTTATTGTGATGGACATTCTTTTGGAGTCTATCCTATTTATTGTTTCATGATGGAACTTTACTTGGTAATACATGCTCTTTTTGTCAACTTTCATGGTGGTTGCTTATATTGTCATTTATGTGGTGACAAATCTTGTTTATTCTAACTATACTTTTTACTTGTCTCTACATTAAGCATGTTATGTGACTTAGTAGCCCTAGAGTAGTGTAATTGCATTGGTTTTTGGGTTATTGTTCCCTTATTACTTTTAGGATGGAGGTGGTGGTGCCCCATACCCGAGTTTCAAGTTTGTGAGGCTTGTCCTACCTTTATATATATTGGGAGTCTGACTGTACATCATTCTCTATCAAGTTTCAAGTTTGTGAGGCTTGGACACCATTATCTTTATATTGTTCTACTGCTATGTTATCTCACATGCATGTAGGTTGTTCTTTTGAAGGGTTGTGCACCCTAATTTGTTATATGTGCTAGTGTGGCACAACTTTATTGTTTTATTATTGGCAAGTAATTCCTTTGTTATCTCTTGTTGTAAATCATTTCTTTTATGCCTGATTGGGTAGTCCTTTATCTTTTCTATGGGAAGCATTTTTTACTTGATGTCCTTTTAGTCCATATATTACTCAAATTTATTTTAGTATGCTCTTACCAGCTTTTTGCTGATGTCATATATTTTTCTTCTCTTGCTGGCATATGCTTCCAACCCCAGGTGTAGGACATGGAGGAAATGGCATGATGAGATGGACCTAGCTTAAGGAGTTGATGCTTGGAGACAAACTTGTTATGGTTTAGATTTCTCTCTAATAGATCCTTATGATGTAACATCCATGAAAACCCCATATGGGAGATGATGATGTACTTTTGTAAAAATTGAATATAGTCATTACTTTAATTCCGCTGCTATACTCTTTAGTCTTTTGTATACCATTATATAAGATTAAAAAAAAACCTATTCTAGCATACCAATTATGAATGTGTTTGGAATGGATGTTTTATTCTTCAAATTTTAGTAAGGAGTGGATCCCCTCTGGGTCCCACTCTTTACACATGTCATGTGTAACGGGATTATACTGAGATATACATAATGATGTTGGCTTGGAGAGAATCCAACGATGAGATCAGTAGATGTCGATAACAATACTTGTATTGAAGAAAAAATTACTGCTAATGATGTAAATGTGAACGAACCAGTTCCTTAGACATGGTTGATGTGATGCTAGATAGTTGTGGGGGTAGAGCACACCAATCTACCTTCCTTATATAGAAATATTGTGCATGATGATGAGAGACTGTTATACTTAGGTTGTACTAAGTTTATGAAGTTGAGTGTTGTGTTGAGATTGTATACTCTAAAGGCTAACAATATATGGAGCAACAAAAGCTTCACATGATTGTTGTCTTTGTTGAAAGAAATTCTTCCATGAAGGCGACGAGCTTTCTATCTCAACAAATGAATTAAAGAAAATGTTGTGTCCAATGGGAATGAAGGCTAAGAAGATACATGCATGCCCGAATGACTGTGTGTTATTTCAAAAGACTATGTCAATTTGAAAGATTATCTGAAATGTGGGGCATCAAGGTACAAAATTATGACTTTGGGGAAGTCCAAAACTGGCTATCCTGCCAAGGTTATGTGGTATCTACCTATAATACCATAATTTCAACACTTGTTTGCCTATCCCATGAATGTAGAGAATTTAAGGTGGCATGCATAGGTACACACGTCTGATTTCCCACAGTGAAAGAAGATTGATTTATTATACCCTAAATTTGGTGAAGAAGTCAGGAATCAAAGACTTGGCTTTGTATCGATGGGATGAATCCATACGACACATTGAGCAACCAACATAGCACTTGGCCTATTATGATTGTTATATACAATCTTCCTCCTTGGTTGTGTATGAAAAATAAGTATGTCATATTGTCGTTGTTGATATATGACCCTAAACAACCTGGCAATGATATCGATGTTTATCTTGAACCTATGATTTATGACTTAAAGAAACTCTGTGGAGAAGGCGTGATGACCTATGATGCTTTGTGTAAAGAGACATTTCGTTTCCATGCTATGTTGCTTTATACTATTAATGACTTTTTCAACATATGGAAATTTGTCTGGATATAGTGTAAAAGGATCCAAAGCATGCCCTATATGTGAAGAGCAAACTGATTCAATACAACTAAATATGGCATAAAGATTGTATATCTTGGTCATCGAAGGTTTCTTCTAAAAGTTCATCCTTAGCGAAGGTTGTAAAAAGCGTTGAACAGATCGAATGAGGAACATAGTGCCCCTAAACTAATATCAGGGGAGGTTGTTTATGAAAGAGTAAAATACTTTGTCAATGCATTCAGTAAGAGATCACAATGTACTATTCCGACATAGAGTGACAAATCTTTGTACAAGAAGAGGCCAATATTTTGGGATCTTCCTTATTAGAGTTCTTTGATAGTTAGGCATTGTATCGATGTCATGCATGTTGAGAAAAATGTATGTGATAGCGTCATTGGTACTCTTTTGAATATACCTATAGATGAAGAAGAGTACTATGACAAGTATGATGACTCCAGTCCATTCTCAGTTGGCTTGCCAACACCAAATATTGAAACTAACACTGACTTACATGTGCATGGAGATCACACCAAGGAAATGCTAATTGGTAAAAGATCTCAATATCAGAGACATGCTTTTATTTTTTTAGATGTTGATGTACATTTTACAATCTTATATTTCATTGTTTGACTATTTTTATATGACATCTTTTCATATGGCGTCTGACTATGAGTATGATGACCAAGATGATGATTACTGTGAGGATGAGCAGCATGACGACGTGCACCTTGACACTGGTGTAAGTTGTATATTATTTTATTACAGAGATGTGCATTTTACAATATGTATTTATAAGTTATATCTTGTTATATTTTTGTATTGTTTTATCAAATTTATAAGTTATATCTTTCTATAACCTATATGTGTTTCCTTTTTGTAATTTTAGGATGAGGATGTATGCCCTGAGGATCTTGCTCAGCTTGATGAGCAACATCGTAACCGTACAAAAATAAGAGGCATCGCCATGATGAAAAAGTTGATACAACAAAGGGATAATAGACCGAAGTTGGTCATTGAGTTTGATCATGCATAAAATCCTTTTGGAAACAACCACAACTCTTTTGTGGCATATCTAGGGGTTCTTTGTAAGGCCCCTAAACTTGCTTAATGAGTTAAACAAGCTTAATTATCATAATTGAATTCTTATAACCCTAATATAACTGTAAGGACCCTGACCTTCGTTTTGGGCTTACCCTATTTGCTTTGCCTAAACCTTGCATTTATATGCTTGCTAATCACCTCAAATGGTGATTAGGGTTTGTTTGTGCTTTGAGGTGCAACTTGCAAATAACCCAAGTTTTAGGGTTGATGTGCAAGTTTGACACCTTGAGAGATGTTTCTCTCTCTCCTTGCATCCTCTAAGGTTGAGAGGATGGGTTAGGCTCGTTGTTTGAGTAGCTGTGGGCTTTGTTTTTCCTTGTTGAGCCTTGTTTGGACTTTGCCTAGCTTTGTTGGGTCTTGTATTGGGTAAGGGTGAGCTTGGTGCCTTGTGTCGGCCATGGTGTATCAGCCAGGTGGTTGTGTCAAGCAAGTGGTGTGTCGCCCATGAGGTGTATCGGCCATGTGACCTTCTTTGACCTAGCATCATTTGTGTCACCCCCCTTGTGGACACTTGGTGCTTGTTGCTTACATGTGGCAAAAGCTTTGGACGTGTGGTGGTGGGCGAGATAATAGGTGACTTTTCCCCATGGACAAGTGTCCCTAGGTTGGGCGAAACCTTGCCTTAGTCTCCCCTTCACCCTCTTCTATATATGTCTCTCATTTCTCTTACTTGGGATCCCTTTAGTTCCTTAGTTGCTTCCCTTCTTCCTTGGCATGACATCTCATTGTCTGTGTGATGGCGGGATGTCACACTATAAGTTTGGTATCAGAGCTCTAGGTTCGCTGAGTCTACATGGATCTAGGACTAGGGTTGTGTCTACTCTTGTGAGTTTTCCAGATTTTCTTACAATAACCTTCTACCCTGAGCGGAAGATAAAGCTTAAAGATGTCTAGAAACCATGAAGAACATGTTGTCAAGAGCAGTGATGCTGCATCAGTTGATGGAGCAAGAGTGCAGGCACATGAAGATCGGGTGCCTGAGGTCCCCCAACTTGACCCAACTATTCTTGAAAACCCTACCTATGAGCAGCTTATGGGGCAGTTAATGGCTACAATGAATCTCATAGTGGAAAGGTTGCCAGTGCCTCCGCCAAGAGCACATGCTCCCCATGGTGAAACATCAGGTATTGGGAAGACCTTTGAGTGCCTTTTCCGAGTCATAGCTTCGGATTATGCTGGAATGGCTGATCCAGTAGATGCAAATCGGTGGCTGACATGTCTCGAGAAGGCCTTCAGGATCCTTGACATCCCCGAAGCAGACAAAATTAAGCACACTTCCTACCTTCTGAAGGGTAGTGTTGGTCACTGGTGGGCCATTGAGGAGGAGAAGCGACCCGATGAGGTGATCTGTTGGGACGTCTTTCGACAAGATTTCGTGAGCCGATACTTCCCAAAGACATATCTGGACGAGAAGATCAACTAGGTTGAGTGTTTGCACCAAGGATCGATGAACATCACTGAGTATGAAGCCAAGTTTATGGACATGCTGAGGTTTTGTCCTCACATGGCGATGACAGATGACAAGAGAATCATATGGTTTGAGAAAGATTTGAGCACTGAGTTGACAACACCTGCTGCTGCTTTAGAGAATCGGGAGTGGTTCACCACGTTTGTGGAGTCTATCTGAAGGATAGAATGGTCTGTCAAGGAGAAGAGAGAATCTGTGACTAAGAAGAGACCTACTCAGTTCTAGAGGAAGAGGTCTGATGGCTTCAAGAAGCCAAGGTTTTCAGCACCTTCTGTGATACAAGGTTCAAGTGCACCGTCACATTGGTCCCCGAGTAAAGGAAGAGGATATGGTTCTTCGCCGTCGAAGGCATATAGTACAACATCAGTAGCAGTGATAGGGTTGTCTAGGCCACAACAAAGAGACCAGTCATGTCATCTTTGTGGTCAGGCTGGGCATTTCAAGACAAATTGCCCAAAGAGAGATGTTGAAGTGACACAACAGTGGAGGCAGAATCAACAAGGGTCAGATAGACAACAGTCTAGTGGTAATAGAGGGCAAGGATGTGGTCAAGCATCGCAAGCGGGATCGTCTGCCCAAGGAAGCAGAGGACGTGGACGACAGCAAGCAATGGCTCAATTCTATGCTATGAGTCAGTCGGAGGCGATAGTCAACCCACGAGTGGTGGCAAGTCAGATGGAGTTATTTCATTCTGATTTTCCTTCTTCTTACTTTATATCTATTCTGGTTGACCTGGGTGCTACACACTCTTTTATCGCACGTAGTACAGTTGATAGTTGTCTTTTACCTGTTAGCTGTAAGAGAGGTAGTCTGTTGTTAGAAACCCCTCTAGTTGGACCTACGTTGCTTCGAGAAGTGTGTTCATCTTGTGTTCTATCTTTTTTAGGACACAATATCCAAGTGGATCTTATACCACTTGATATGCATGGATTCGACGTGATCCTTGAAATGGATACTTTAGAAAAGTATAAGGTTGTGTTGGACTGTGGTTCCAAGCAAGCAGTGTTTGTTAACGACAGTGAGAAATGGATATTCCAAGGAGATAGAAAGATTCTTCCGACATGTTTAGTATCAACTATGGTGGCAGAGAAGTTGCTGCAACAAGGATGTAAGGAATTCTTAGCTCACGTTGTGGATACCAAGGCAAAAGGTCCTAGCCTTGAGGAGGTGCCTATTCTCCGAGAGTTTGTAGATGTGTTTCCCGATGAGTTCCCCGGTGTTCCCCCACCTCGAGAGATTGACTTTGAGATCAATCTGGTGCCAGGAACACAACCAGTTGCTCAGACACCATACAGGATGGCTCCAGTCGAGATGGCAAAGCTGAAGAAGCAGTTAAAGGAGTTGCTGGATGAAGGTTTCATCAGACTGAGCACATCGCCGTGGGGTGCTCCGATCCTATTTGTAAAGAAGAAGGATGGATTGATGCGTTTGTGCATAGATTACCGGTAGTTGAACAAAGTTATGATCAAGAACAAGTACCCATTATCGAGGATAGATGATCTGTTTGATCATTTGTGTGGTGCCACGGTGTTCTCAAAGATCGATCTACAGTCTGGATATCATTGATATCAGTTGAGGATTAAGGATGAGGACATACCAAAGTCAGCTTTTCGGATGAGGTATGGTCACTTTGAGTTCCTGGTTATGCCGTTTGGGCTAACCAATGAGCCTACTATTTTCATGGATCCGATGAACATGGTGTTCTATCCATTTCTAGATCAGTTTGTAGTAGTTTTTATAGATGACATCTTGATCTACAGTCAGGATAGTAGAGAGCATGAATAGCATCTTTGACAAGCGTTGGCTTTCCTTCACCAACACAAGTTGTATGCCAAATTTAATAAGTGCGAGTTTTAGTCGAAGGAAGTGACTTTATTGGGTCATGTGATATCCACAGAAGGAGTCAGAGTGGACCCTAAGAAGGTGGAGTCAGTTGTAGATTGGGAGCAACCAAAGACACCAACCAAAGTTTGTAGTTTTCTAGGTTTAGCAGGATACTACCGGAGGTTTATAAGGAACTTCAGCAAGATCATGTTACCATTGACAAAGTTGACCAGAAAGGATGTACCTTTTGTTTGGGATGATTGTTGTCAGCAAGCTTTCCAAAGTTTGAAGGAGAAGCTGACTAGTGCTCCAATGTTGGTGCTGCCAGATCCTGGGAAAGGCTATGTGGTTTTCTATGATGCTTCCAAGAAAGGCTTAGGATGTGAGCTGACACAGGAAGATCATGTGGTTTCTTTTGCTTCACGACAGCTTAAGAAGCATGAGGAGAATTATTCGACACATGATTTGGACCTGGCAGTGGTGGTCCATGCATTAAAGATTTAGAGACACTATCTTTATGGGGAAGTGTGTTAGATCTTTATAGATCATAAGAACTTGAAGTACATCTTCTCACAGAGTGAGCTGAACATGCGACAACATCACTGGATGGAGCTGATCAATGATTATGATTGCACCATTGAGTATCATCCTGGTAAGACGAATGTGGTAGCTGATGTGCTTAGTAGAAAGTCTTCTTCTCTTCCTATGAAGAAGGCACAATTGAGTTCCTTGGTATTCCATAGGCGGGATATGTTTGTCTCTTTGCGGTAGATGAATGTACAGTTGGAAGTCTCCTTGTTGGTAGGATTGTTGGCATAGATGCAAGTAAAGCCTACGTTGAGACAACAGATCAAAGATGCACAATAGGCATATGCTTCAGTTCAGTTAACCAGATCAGAGTTTGGCAGCGAGAAGTGTGATGGGTTCCATGAGTCTGAGGATGGACTAGTTTGCTATCATGGTAGGATGGTGGTCCCCGATGTTGATGATTTGAGAAAGCTAGTGCTCGAGAAAGTGCACACGTCGATGTATGCCATGCATCCAGGTGTCACCAAGATGTATCGTAATCTGAAGGACCTATATTGGTGGCCTGGCTTGAAGAGAGCTGTAGCTGAGTTTGTGGCTAGGTGTGCGGTATGCCAGCAAGTCAAGGATGAGCATCAAAAGCCGGCAGGTACGTTGCAACCCATGCCGATACCACAATGGAAATAGGATCATATAGCCATGGATTTCGTAGTTGGTCTGCTGAGGATAGCTAAGAATCATGATTCCATCTGGGTGATAGTGGACAGATTGACAAAGTTTGCTCATTTCATACCTGTGAAGACAACATATACATCAGATAAGCTTGCTCAGGTTTATGTGGATGAGATAGTGCGTTTGCATGGTGTACTTGCAACGATAGTTTTTGACAGAGGACCTCAATTCATGAGTCATTTTTGGGAACAGTTGCACAAAGCGTTGGGAACGCAGTTGAGGTTCAGTACCGCTTTCCACCCACAAACAGATGGACAGTCTGAAAGGACTATTTAGACTTTAGAGGATCTTCTCCGAGCCTGTGTTTTGCAGTTCCTAGGCAGTTGGGACATGCATGTCAGTTTGATAGAGTTCGCCTAAAATAATAGTTACCAGCGGAGCATCGACATGGCTCCTTATGAGGCTTTATATGGAAGGAATTGAAAATCTTCTTTGTGCTGGTATGACTCAGGCGAGTATCAACTTTTGGGTCCTGAGTTAGTACAGTAGACAACAGAGAAGATCAAAGTGATACATCAACAGTTGAAAGCAGCACAAGACAGACAGAAGTCGTATGCAAATAATCATTGACGACCCCTAGAGTTCCAGGTGGGAGACAAAGTGTATCTCAAGGTCTCACCATGGAAAGGCATGCTGAGGTTTGGATGGAAAGACAAGTTGGCACCCAGGTATATGGGGCCATATCCAGTAATAGCATGTGTTGGCAAGGTAGCTTATAAATTAGAACTGCCGCCAGAGTTGCACATGCTACATCCAGTGTTCCATGTCAGTATGATGAAGACAAGTCATCCAGACACTGGTACAGTGATATAGCCAGTTGAGGTTGAGCTTGATGAAGATGTGACCTACGAGGAAGGTCCAGTGATGATTCTTGATAGAAGAGTTAAGAAGTTGAAAAGGAAGGACCCGGTGCTTGTGAAGGTTCTTTGGCATCATCGTGGCATTGAGGAAGCCACATGGGAGCTCGAGGAAGAGATGAGAAGGAAGTATCGATCACTTTTCTCTTTGGATTTCGAGGGCAAAATCCCTTTATAGAGGTTTATGGCTTGTAAGGACCCTGACCTTAGTTTTGGGCTGACCCTGTTTGCTTTTCCTAAACCTTGTGTTTCGATGCTTGCTAATCACCTCAAATGGTGATTAAAGTTTGTTTGTACTTTGAGGTGCAACTTGCAAATAACCCAAGTTTTAGGGTTGATGTGCAAGTTTGACACCTTGAGAGATGTTTCTCTCTCCTTGCATCCTCTAGGGTTGAGAGGATGGTTGGGCTCGTTGTTTTAGTAGCTTTGGGTTTTGTTTTCCCTTATTGAGCCTTATTTGTGCTTTGCCTAGCTTTGTTGGGCCTTTTATCGGGAAAGGGTGAGCTTGGTGCCTTGTGTCGGCCATGGTGTATCGACCAGGTGGTTGTGTCGGGCAAGTCGTATGTCGCCCATGAGGTGTATCGACCATGTGACCTTCTTTGACCTAGCATCATTTGTGTCACCCCCCTAGTGGACACTTGGTGCTTGTTGCTTGCATGTGGAAAAAGCTTTGGACGTGTGGTGGTGGACGAGATAATAGGTGGCTTTTCCCCATGGACAAGTGTCCCTAGGTTGGGCAACACCTTGCCTTAATCTCCCCTTCACCCTCGTCTATATATGTATCTCCTTTCTCTTGCTTGGGATCCCTTTAGTTCCTTAGTTGCTTCCCTTCTTCCTTGGTGGATGATACCTCCCCTTGGTGAGCTTGGTGGCCGATATACTTGGTAGAGCGAGATTGGTGGCTGATCTCCTTGGTGGAGTCTTCTTCTTCCTCTAGTGGTGGCCAAACCCTAGAGTGTGTCTTGCTTCTCTTCTTGTGGTGATCATCTCCCCCTCTTTCCTTGGCACCTTCTTATCCTTCTTGCTTGTTCTTCAGCCATTGTGGTTATAAGCTTTGTTTTTCTTCTTGTGGTGGCTGAAGGTGGTGCTTGGAGCTTGGAGCTTTCTTAAGGCGGGTTACATAACTCCTAACCCTAGCTATACTACTTCTTTTTCATGTTGCATGTTAATATGTCATCTTGATCAGCCATGCATCTTGTTAGATATGTTTCTTTCCCTAATATGTACCCTTTTATCTTGTTATATATATAGTGGTCATGTTGTTGATGTATTCTTAGACCTTGTGGCCGAACCTTGAGTTTAGGGTTCCTTGGGCAAAACCCCTTTCTCTCCCATTTGGTTTTGAGAAGTGAGTTCGAGCTCTAGTGGTGTAGGCAAAACCCCTCTCTCTTGGTTGTTGAGAGGTGAGTCTATGCTCTAGTTACTTGGGCAATACCCTTCTCTCACCATGGATTTGAGAGGTGAGCCTTGGTTGGACGTTGACCTAGTGAAGGTTGGAATCTTGAGCGATAAAGGGATGATCCACCTTGTTGCTCGATATGTGATGGAGGTTGTGCAAAACCCCTCTCTCTTGGTTGTTGAGAGGTGAGCCAACTCTCTTGATCTATTAGGGTTTGATGATGGTGATCTTGAGGTTGATGATGACCAAACCGATATGGTCCTTGTGCCTTGCACGATACCCCTTTGTGATGAGTTTCCCGATACCCCTCTCCTAGGGTTGAGTCTTGGGTGATATGCTAAGAAGCATTCCTTATCCCTTTTACCTGATATGAACTCCTGCCTTAGTTGGTGCTTGTGGGCGTTATGCCTTTGGCCGACATGATGCATGGTGGACATCTCTGTTTTGCAGTTTGGGCGATATGAGTTGGTTTTGGTGTCGCCTGATATGGTGCTTGGGTGGTGGAATTCTAGTTAGGTGCCCTAGTGTTGACCGATATGTGATGCCTGCCTTGTGAGGCGATAGGTTACCTTGGGTGCCATGGTGTCGTTTGTTAGTTGTGTGCTTGTTGGGCGATACAGTGGTGACCTTGGGCATCATTGTAAGTACCCTGACCTCCGTTTAGGGTTTATCCTGTTTGCTTTGCGTAACCCTGATGCTTTGTTGCTTGCTAATCACCTTTAGTGGTGATTAGGATTTGTTGGTGTTTTGTTGAGAGCTGGAGGTGGGGTTTGTGGGCAAGTTTATCACCTTGTGAGGTGTTCCTCCCTCTCCTTGCTTCCTCTAGTGTTGAGAGGAAGGGTTGGGCTCGTTGCTTGAGTTCCTTTGGGCTTGGTTGAGCTTGTTGGGCCTTGTGGTGCATTGCCTTTGCCTCTTTGGACCGTGTGTCGGGCAAGTGTGCTTGTGTCGACCTAGGTGTGTCGGCCTATGGTGTGTCAGCCTAGGGAGTGTGTCGGCCATGGTGGAGTGGAGGTGTGTAGCCCATGGACCCTTTGACCCTCTTTGACCTCGTTTGTGTAACCACTAGTGGACACTTGGTGCTTGATGCTTGCATGTGGCAATGACCTTGGACATGTGTTTAGGGCATGTTAGAGTGGTGGCTTTTCCCATGGACAAGTGTCCCTAGGTGGGCGACACCTTGCCTTGTCTTACCTTGGTTTCTCCTCCATCCTCTCCTATATATGTGTTCCCTTTCTCTTGCTAAGGATCCCTTTAGTTCCTTAGTCTCCATCTTCCTTGGTGCACGACACCCTCTTCTTTTGCAAGCTTGGTGGACGATCCTTGCCTTGGAGTCTCCTTCTTCCTCTAGTGGTGGCCGAACCCTAGAGTGCCTTTCTCTTCTTCCTTGGAGGTGCTTGGAGCTTGGAGCTAGGAGCTTGGCGCTTGCTTAAGGTGGGTTACATAACTCCTAACCCTAACTACATTACCATCTTCTATGTTCTTCTTTGTATGTTGCTTATGATCAGATATGTATGTTGCTAGCTTAGTTTCTTGCTTAGTTGTACCTTGTTGGCCGAACCTATGTTCTAGGGTTTCTTGGTGAGAAATACCCCTCTCCCTCCTTGGTCTAGAGAAGTGAGCTTGAACTCTAGTATCATTGGCAATACCCCTCTCTCATTTAAGTTGAGAGGTGAGCTTGTGTTCTAGTTGCTTGAGTAACACCCTTCTCTCACCATGAATATGAGAGGTGAGCTTTGTGGTGGTTGTGGACCTTTGTTAGGGTTATTCCTTGAGTTTCCCGATTGGTGATAAGAATTGTGCAAGACCCCTCTCTCTTGGTTGTTGAGAGGTGAGCCATCTTCTTGATCCATTAGGGTTTTGGTGCCCTTGTGCTTGAGGTTGATGATGACCTTGTGGAGTGGCATCTTGGCCGATATAGTCTTGAGGTTGATGCTACCCGATATCCTTCTTTGGTCTTGAGCTTGGGTTGACAGGTTGTGGTGTTGTGACATGCGTTACACCCCTGGTCCTTGCCTTGTTGTGTCGGGCGTCACACTTAGCTGAGTACCCTGCCCGACACACATAACCTAGGAGTGGCTTCGTGCCGATATATCTTGGACGTTATAGAGTTAGTGGCTACCTCGGTGCTGGGCGTCATGACTTAGTAGTGATGCCCGACAGAGTGTCACATAGTATCCCTAGCCGTTGCACGACATAGCGTTGCACGATACAAGAGGTGCACGACACCTAGGGTTGCCCGATATACCCTGAGGTGGTAGTCATTACCCGTGCTGGTTGCTTGGCCGATATGAGGTTAGAGTACCTTGGATGATAGGGGAGAGTACCCTGCCCGATACTATCTTGGGTGAGGATAGTGGGCGTTTCTCGTGAGGGTTTTGTTCCTTATATGGAAACCGATATGCTAGTCCTTGCTTATGCAAACACGTTTGGCTTATGATGATGACCCTTGAGACGCTTGATAGTATTTGAGGTAGTAGTTTATATCTATGTAACTTGACATGTGTTTATGATCATCTTGATTTCATGTATAAGGTTGAGGATTGGTAAGCATGAAAGATACTTTGCTTGATAATATGACCTATGTTTATGATCACAGGTTGAGAAATGTATGATAAAGCATATGATCATCAATGTCGCCTATGATTGATAATATGATTCTTCTGTCAATCCATGATGATGGTGCATACTAACCATGCAGGTGTTTCTTACAGGAGCATAGTCAGGTAAAGGGATATGAAGTATATATATGTTTGAGTAACACTGCTCTGATGGTTACTCTTGATGATGAGGTAACATGCATGATGTGTTATGGTATGAGGACCTGAGATGGCTAAAGTGCCCAGTTGAGGTGTTATCCTCTGATGATGATCTGGGATTGATATCCCAAGTGATGAGAATGCCTGTTGAGGCAGTGGTTTCTTGTGATGAGGGATTGAGATCCCGAAATAGCATGATGGTGGTAATAATAATGTAGTTTTATGTTATGCATGTGTTACAACTTGGTTGCCTCAACAATCCACTTAAAATGTACTAACTAATTACAGAGGAACATATCATGTAGTTTGCCCTGGCCATAGATCCATCATCGTCAATAGCTAGTGATGGTGAAACGGGTTCTCCTGCGAGTTAACCCGGAGCGCATATTGTTGAATATGCGAGGTTTCTCCTAGACTAAAATAGAAAGGACACGAGTGCAGCTACGGTTGCAGACTCGGAATATGTGTAGAGCATGGTGAACAAGCCCATGGCTCAGGATATGTGATATGGGAGCATGAATGTGTAACACCCCTGACCTGGGTTATACTTTAAACCTAGGTGTTTTGATTAAGAAAGATGATTAAATGCTTAATATCATCTTGTTAAAGGTAATTAGGGCCCAAGAGGAACTTATATTGCAATTCTAGTCCTTTTTGAACATTGTTGAAATCAATGTTTTGTTTGTTTTGGACTAATGTGCAAAATAACCAACTTGAGGGGTTTAAGTGCAAATTGTGCATTATAATATGTTCCTCATGTGTTTAAGCATCATGAGAGTGAATATGATGATGAGGTGTGGCTTATGGAAGCCTGAATACCAAGAAAGAGCTGATAAAGCAATGTATGTGCATGAAAACCCAGTTTTGGTGTAATGTGCAATTTACCCAAAACCTAGGGTGCAATATATAAATTAGCACTTCAATAAGGTCCCTAATGTTTCTTGGAATCATGTAGAGCAAAGAAAATTAGAGGGGCGCCTCATTTGAATTAAGTTGGAGGAGAGAGAATCTTGATATTAAAATAATCAAGATTTAACCCTAATTGAAACCCTAATTCGATTTAGGGCAAAAAAAATGTATTAATTAAAGGGACTTCAACCATAATTAAAATGGTTGGATTCAGATGTATGTGTGACGTCCTTGAGCTTTGCAAGGACCATGAAAATATCCAAGGGAGTGGATAACTCACACACAATTTTATAAGAAAAAGAAATATCCACTCACATATGGATATTAATATAATATGATTTAAGGTGCTTGATTTGCTTTTCTTTAAATCATGGATAATTGAGAGGGATAAAAGGCAAACAAGATAGCCTCGTCCCTAAGGAAGATAAGGGGGAAGAGGCGGCTACATTTTTGGGATTAAATGAATTTTTATAAGGCACTTTCTCTCTCCTTGATTTTCTTATAAAAAGACCCTTTACAAGCCAAATGGAAGGATTTTTCGACCCCACTTATTCTCCTTGCTTGGGAAACGACCAAGGGAGCTTGGGAGGATTAGGAGGACGACCCTCAACCTGTTGGTAAGGTTTTTGATCCATTTCACCTTGATTCCATGGTGGAAATCAAAAATAAATTATGGATTTCTTCCTATTTCGATCTCCTCTTCAATTCTAACCATTCCTTTTCACTCAAACCTTGAGGACGAGCCTTGGAATGGTGAAAGGAGTTGCATCCACCATTGTTTTCGTGGACATGGAGCTTTGGAGCTCAATTGGAGGTGGGTTTTATAACTTGAATCCTTTTTCATTGTTATTCAACCATTAATCTTGCAATTTCAATGATTCCTTCATTATCTTGTTTAATTGTTGGTTGAAAATGGTTATTTCATGAAATCAGAAGTTTTTAGAACTTCAGGGACGAAGGTAGATGATGATGACATCATCTTGGATACTTTTTCCAAAGAAATCATGGTTCATACAGTTTTGAGTTAATTGCTCATGCGGTTTCACCAAACCGTTTGAGTGAGTTGACCAAGGGTTGACCGTTTGAGATTACTGTTCCTAATGATGTTGGTTAATAACTCACCAAATTTTATGGATTAGTTCCAAACGAATAATGAGTTGAAGGCCAATCAATTAGGCAAAGCCTAATTGGATTAAGTGCTGATTTTCAACTTGATTTATTTGCCTTTTTGGGCAAACGGTTTCAAAACCATTTGAAAGAGTTGACCAAGGGTTGACCGTTTGAGAATCATGTTCCTAATTATGTTGGTTGATGACCCACCAAATTTTATGGATTAATTCCAAAGGAATCATGAGTTGAAGGCTAATCAATTAGGTAAACCCTAATTGGATTAAGTGCTGATTTTCAACTTGGCTGATTTGACTTTTTGGGTTAATTAGCCCAAACGGTTTCAAAACCATTTGGGGATTACCCAAACGGTCTCAAAACCGTTTGGGGGTCACCCAAGACCGTTTGGAGTTCTAGGGTTGGATATGGTTAAGTGATTGAAGGACAAAAGATATGGTGTTAACCCTAATCGGCTAAGTGCTGATTTTGCATTGGAATGAGTTGATGTTTTGGGTTGATTGACCCAAACGGTTTCAAAACCATTTGGGAATCACCCAAACGGTTTCAATACCATTTGGGGATCACCCAAGACCGTTTGGAGGTCTTGGGTTAAGCATGGTTGACCAATTGAAGGTCTAAAGGTACCAAATCACTTTGCAATTAAGTGCTGATTTGATGATCAACTCAATAACTTAAACCCTAATGATTTTTCACTAGAATCCAAGGGTTGGATGAGACAAACGGTCTCAAGACCGTTTGTTGCTCATCCAAACGGTCTCAATACCGTTTGGAGGTCACCCAAGACCATTTGTAGGTCTAGGGGTAAGTATGGTTAAGCAATTGATGATCCAATGATACTAAGTTAAAGTGTAATCAATTGCTGATTTGGTGATCAATCCAATGATCCAAACCCTAATTGGTTGACTTGGATTTTGATGACGTGATGGGAAAATGGTCCCAAGACCATTTGGTGGTCATACAAATGACCTCAAGACCGTTTGGGGTCAGGTCATGTTCAATTTGGATGATGGTTCAATGGTTTCAAAGTAACTAATCTTGCTTTGATTAGTGTTGAAGGATCATCGATTCCAAACCCTAATTCAATTGATTCAAACCCTAATTGAGGACTAATTGAGGGTCAATTGAGGGTCAAATTAGTTGAAGGTTGACCTATTTAACTCAATTGAAGTATGAGGATAGGTCCAATTGATGATTGGTTCCATGAATTCAATGATTGAAGGAATCAATATTGAGAACCCTAAACCGATTGGTGTAGTTGAGACCATCTTTGGTCCATGTGGTTTTGAGGAGGTTTGGACAAAACGGTCTAAATACCGTTTGAGTCCAAACGGTCTCAAGACTGTTTAGGACCAAACGGTCTCAAGATCGTTTGTGACCAAACGATCCCAAACCGTTTGTGCCCATACGATTTCAAAAGTCAAACTTGGGCAAACAGTCTTCACCTACTTGCTTGGGCAAACGATCTCAAGCACCACCTTTACCAAATGGTTTCAAACCATTTGAACCTTGAAGGACCAAGACCGTTTGGGGTTCAAGTAGTCAAAGTTGATTGAGGACTTGGTGCGCTCCCGCCAGAGGCTTGCAACAAGTGCAATCCACGAGGTCGGGAGGCACGAGATGAGATGGGATCTTAGCTTTCGATATTTGTATGGTCCCACACTAACTACCTACGTCTACTAAGACACTACGCCCGCAAGCGCACGGGGTCGTGTCGTAGTATAGGTGAGGCGGCAAGTACGGGGTCGAACCTCGGAGATAGAGGGGGCGCTAGAGTTAGTTGGCATGAGCTACGTTCCTAGTGCGGAGAGTAAAGTTTTTAGGGTTTTAAGGTTGATTGTTGGTTGATTAAACTAAGAGAGCGAGTATGAAAAGCAAAACGAAACTAAGTTATCAAAAGACTAAACTAGCAATCTAGGTGACAAACTTGCTAAACTAAGGCAAGGGCAAGAGGGACTAGACTAAGCAAGCAATTAGCAACTAAAGAACTGAATTAACTACTAAACAAGATCAAAGACCTAAATTAACACTAGCTAGCAGAACTAGGCAATTAGCTAAGGTGACTAAAGCAATTAGGACTACACCAGCATTAACAAGCAAACTATGTGATTAGGGTTTTAAGTAAGATGATTAAGGCGGGTGGGCCGTTTGGGAAATGTCACTTTGATTTTAGTTGGGGGAGTTCATTAAACATGCATGGTGCTCAATTCATATCTAGATTACCAAACCAAACAACAAGGGCAATGCCATTAGAACATACCCTATACTACTAGTAGAAGACTAGGGTTAGGTGTAGTTCTAGTGATATTGGCCAAATCTAGGTTTCTAGGGTAAGTGATAGTGGACAATTGAGGGTTGAGGGTAGAGATGGGAGTGGAGATGAAGGGGTTTAACCTCATGCCACTAGCCACTCTAGCCTTTAGAAGGCCCTATGCAATTGCATCACTCTCACTTGCACTAGCCACTTAAATCTCACACTCATTTGTAGGGGGAAGGAAGTGTATGTAGGAACAAAGGGGGCTAGCTAGGGATCCACTAATTGGACCTAGGAGCCATTCCTAAGATTGCCACATACACCCCAATTCCTCCTAGAAATGAAGTGTCATCAAAAACCTCAAAACAAGTAATTCATACAGGAAGCACAAACCACATGCAATAAGATAGGAAAAGAAAGGGAAGCAAGAAGTAATAATAATAAATATGAATTGAGTTCATTACAAGAATTTATCCTCCAACATGGTATCAAAGTAACATTTTAATCCCAAACAGCCCACCACAAGGGGGCTTAGCTAGACATAGTCATGAAATCAGGAAAAGAAAGGGGTAGAAGAAGGGAAAACGCCATGAAGCTCGATGTAGTGGCCTCCTTCTTCACCTCCAAGCAGCTGCAGACGACCTCCCTCCTCCAAAGGTGCAGGGGTGCATGAAAATGGTGGAATGGATGGATAGAAACCTAGAGAAACTAGGTTTCTATGGTGGAAATGAGTGGAAAATGGATGGAAATGGGGTAGATTGCAAGGAAATGGGTGGATTGGAGCAAGGGATGCAAGAGCAGCAGCTAGGGTCGGCTAGGAGTGCTTAACCTCAAGCCCTAGAAGCAACTAGTGCTTATATAGGAGCTAGGGTTAAGTGGGGGTAGAATAGGAATAACAATGGAAAGTTATGTAGGGTATGTGATCACCACGGTCGTGGTGGGTGTGCCACGACCGTGGTGAGGGTAGTGGGGGATGACCGTGGGGTGGTGAACATGGTCGTGGGGTGAAGGCAGTGGTGAAAAAGCAAAGTAGGGTGGTGGCCACGGCCGTGGCAGAGTGCCACGGTCGTGGTGTGTAGCATGCACCACGGCCGTGTTGGGTAACACGGCCATTTTGGAGGAGTTGGAGCTGACTGTGGGGAGGGGCCACGGGCGTCTTGATCAGCATCGGCCACGGTCGTGGCGACTTGGGTGGCAGGTGGGCAAAATTCCCTGTTGGAAACTGATTTTTCGCAATTTAATTCCCACGACCGTGGCAGGGTGCCACGGCCGTGTTCTCTTCTACTGACCACGACCGTTCTGATGGCCACGGCCGTGGTGTCTTCAAGGGCCACAGTCGTGGCAGGTGGCCACGGCCGTGGGATTCTGTGGATTTCCCTGTTGCAGCCTGTTGGAATTTGGCAATAAAGCCACGACCGTGGCATTGGGGCCACAGCTGTGGTGAGGCTTGACTTCTTGATTTTTCTTCTTACTTTGTCAATTTCGGATGTCTTTGCTCAGGGATGATTCTTGGCCACTGGAGGTAGGTTGAGGGAGAGTTTGGGGCCTTCTTTGGGTCCCTCCCTCTCTCTCATCCATCTAAGCATGGTCCAACTACCTGAAAAATAGCGCAAAGAACATCCATAAGCGTATTTGCGATGATAATCATATTGGGGAGAAAATACTTGTAATCTAACATGTTTAGATGCAACTTAAATACAAAATGGCACAGGATGGAGCCCTAAAATAGGGCTGCATCAGGACTCAATTGGTTAATCCACTTAGACACTTGTTGTAATTGAGAACTCAATTGATCAATTCAATTGGATACCTTATGTAATAGAGGTCCAAGGTGATTAAATCTCTTGAGAATAGAGATGATGAATGATTAATTGATCCAATGATGATTAGTAATGATGATCATTGAAGGTACAAAGGTTGAAACCCTAATAGTACCTAAGTGATTAGTGCCAATTAAGGGATGAACCCTAATTGCTTATAGGATCAATGACTTGGTACACTATGTTAATCATAGTAGTATGTACTTGATGGAAGGGTTGATATGACCTAATCAAGTTGAGATGATGATAGCATGAATTCATATATGAATATGATTCATGTGGTGATTAAGGGTATGATCCTTAAAGTAGAGAGATCATGAAATCCTAATCATAAACATAAACCCTAATCGACATGGTTATTGTGTTCTAACCCTAATTGAGGGCAATTCTAAATGAAACCCTAATTGAGGGTGTATCCTTGTGAAACCCTAGTTGAAGGTGTATCTATGTGAAGCCTAATCCTAATAATGGAATAGTAGCTGATACCCTAAAAAGGGAAGTATCTAATGTGGCTGTTTATAGGCAACTTTATAATGAAACAATGCCTTAAACTAAGATAAGTCCATATCATGTGAGATAGTTGGACAATTCTAATGTGTGGCCTATGCATTATATGCTAGGGGTGAGTATTTGGTGATGGAATGTATTAAGAGGGGAAATACCTTAATACAGGATAAAGTTGGTTAACTCAAGAGGGTATGAAATGATGAGAAAATGATACATCAAGATATGATGGTTATCACATTCAGAACTTCAGGGTTTATATACCTTGATATACTCCAAATCCAAAACAATTGGGTAAGAAATATATGAAGTGTGATATGCAACTATTACAATGAAATGTAATGAGTTGTTGCACTTGATGAGTGTTAATTAATGCACCTTGAAAATGGGGTTAAGCCCAAATGATGAGTATGATGTAGTCATACCATGATGAGGATGAGAAGTGAACTCATTCCTTGAACTAATGATCATTAATGTTATATGATGAGACTAATGATCTTGAATAAATATTTATGATATCTTTGAATAAGTTGTTGCCTAGTGAGAGGTGACAAGATGTGAATGGCCTTGTGAGCCATGTGAATAAGTTGTTGCCTAGTGAGAGGTGACAAGATGTGCAGTGGCCTGATGAGCCATGTGTGATGCTTGGGTAACAAGTATCATGTATACCTTGGTCAGATGACCTGAAGGTGATAGTTACCTAATAAATGGTAATGATGCTTGATGATGAGTGAAGGGTTTGAATACCCAGAACCATATGATTATGGTGATGAGAATGTGAAGGGATGAGAATTCCCAGTATTGAAATGAGGGACTGAGTTCCCAGGGTCTTTGAAAGACTGATAAATATCTAATGAAAGTGGTACATGTCTCTTTATAGAATTGTTGTAATAAGTTATGTTTGAGAACTTGGCTGATGATAAAAGAATATGAGAATGTACTTAATAAATCAAGTGAAATCTATTCATGTAGTGCTCTGACCATAGATCCATCATCGTCAGGAATAGGTGATGGTGAAACAGGTGCCCGTGGCAAAACCTGGAGCACATATTTTGAATATGTGGGGGTAAATGGGCGAAAACATCCTTACGTCCTCTTGAAGAGATTGTTGGAAGGTAAACAAGAAACCTCTCAATCCTTCATGAATATGTCAGGATGGATGTATCATGAATCTCCCAATGATTGGGTTAGATGGTGTACACATCTCCCAATGATACTTAATGTCAGATCGAGGAGATAAACAAGAAATCTCTCGATTGGCGATGAGAGTGCAGTTGACGCTGTAACTCTGTAGCGAAGGGTTCCAATATACCCTGGGTAGCTAGTTAGCAGAGATACGAGATGTCCTACATGTGGTCTCGTACTGACTGAGATGGATGAGGTCTTGGAGTCCGACTCTTCCATTGACCTATGTATGGTACCGATTTCGACTCCTAGCAGTGGTCGGTTGGAGTATGAGCGGTATACCTCATCTCCTTAGAGCATAAGTGTAATTGTAAAATGTAATAAGCCATATAGCATGTTTTCTTAAGGATTGAATATGGAGATTCATTGGCTGATGTTGCATTTCTTTGTGCATTCCTTGGTGGATAAATGTTAATTATGTTTCTTTATATTCTCTGCAAGGTAGACAGATGAATTACTTATCTACAATGGGTAGATGCAATGACCTCCTTGAGAATGGAGATTATCTTATTCTGTTCTATGATGAATAATTCCGCCTGATAATGTAAAAGTAACCCCTGCTCAGTTTTAATTTAATAAACTGCAATAATAATGTTTTTGGGAGAGAGTTATATCTCTCGCTAGAGCAATTTTCAATTGTCTCACCCCTGTGGGAAACATTTTTAGGTATGAATGGGAGGCAAAGCAGAAATCCTAGAACAAGGAAAGAGCAATAGCAACAGCAACAACAGGGACATCAATAAGATCTCAGGTGGGGATATTGTCTATCTAGTCATACATATAGTAGTCCTATGTGTCGTCTCTGTACACTCAAGTCCTCAGAGTTTTTATTCAGTGTCTTATGAATCAATCTGAGGTTTTGGCTTGATGCCTCGAGATTCATATACTGTCTGTATATAATGTTTATAAGACAGTTGATGTTGTAATCTTTGAGAAGGAATGGTACAGGTTGTGTACTTGTGAACCAGGATGAATTTGAAATACTTTGGTTCTTGGTTAAAGAGTTTTCCTGTGAATGGATCTCTTTGAAAAAGTTTTAATTTTCAGTGATTTTCAGTAATCCGCTGCAAATAATTTGCTTCCGCATTAGTTAATCATGTTTTCGCGAGACGGTCGCCACAATTAGTGGTATCAGAGCCAGGTTCATTGAGTCTACAGAGACATAGGACTAAGGTAGTAGAGCCTGTTCTGGTGTCATCCGGTGTATCTTATAGTGTCTTCTGCTCGTATAAGAGAAGAAGAACTTAAAGATGATTGGGTCACATGAGGAGATTGCTGCTGAGAGCAGTAATGTTGCACCAAGAAGAGGTGCATGGGAATAGGCAAGAGAGAGACAATTGCCTGAGAATCCCCTAGCTGATCCAACTATAATAAGAAAATCCTTCTTTAAGTATTACTGTTGGAGAACTTAGGGCAACAATAATGTATATAGTGGATCAAGTTTTAGTAGTGTAACCTAGATTACCAGTCCCAATGATGATGTTATAGATATCAATAGGATTTGTAATTAGCATCAGCAGGTTGAAGTAAAAGGAAATGATGAATTTCTGGACTTAAATTGAGTCTGTGCTCAACCATAGCATGTTGAATCAACTTTGAGGCAGAGTTAGCCTGAGGCAGTGAATAATTCATGTATTATGACAAGTTAGACAAGATAATGTCATGCAAATATGTTAATTTATGAATTCTTGGATTAATCGAGAAAGGAAATAATTGAACTTTCCTTGATTAGTCCTATGAGGACTTATGTTTTGCATAGTAAAACATTACAAATGTTTTATGTTGTTCTTACCTCCTTGAGAAATGATGAGGTACAGAAGAGATGCCTGAATGAAATTCAGGGATGATAAGTCTTATGCTTGTGATAATATGAAAAGGACGAATATGATAATATACAAAGTGCATACCACTTAATCTCAGTATTTATATACCCTGGCCAGGTATACAACTATTGATGATAAAGTGGGTATGGAAACTCTTAGATTGTTGTCTTTTTTATTGCTCTGATCAAGTAGTCATTCTGAGACAATCTAATGAGTATCATGAAATCAGAAATCTGGAATGAATAAATGTGTCATATCCCATGCATAAGAAAGATAAGTCTGAGATAATCTCAGATGAGCATGTTGTATGAGGAACTAAAAATGTACTCCTCATAAGATAAGAATAAGAATAAGGGAGATGAACCCTGTTCAATAATGTTGCCCGCATAATACAGATCTTTCCCTTAATGAGGAAATGGGAGATGTGATGAGATCATGAGATGATCATAAACATGTTAGATAATAATAAAGAAAGGGATAATGACATGCAATCATCCTTACAAATTCCAATACTAAAGGCAAGGAACCTAGGATGAGATAAAGAGTAAATGGTTCAAGAATAGTTGAAAAGACATGAATTAATAAGAGGAATATGAATCCTTGTTTTCTTTCCTTTTAGGGACGTGGCAATCAAGTGGGTCTTAGGACACTTGATGTGCATAAGATAAAGGAGTTCATGTATTGGATACTTAGAAAAGTATCAGTTATCTTGGACTTTGGTCCCAAGATGAGGACATATGAAACAATTAATGTTCCAAGATGAAAGGAAGAGATATATATGATGTATTTCCAACACATGTGATAGATACCAAGGTGAAAGATTCTGGTATCTGAGAGTTATCAGATGTGTTAGGTTGACTACCTGGGGTGGTCAACTGTGAAATTAGTCTGGATATATAAAACAATATGAACATCATATGTTAGGGGTTTATGCTTTGCATAAACATGATATTAATAAAGAATGTATGATGTTTCTCTAAACAAGAGAAGTGTTGTTTGACACAAAGTTGACTCTATAGTCAATGATGAGGAACAATGGAGCATGTGCCTTTTGTGTTGATTCTATGAGAATCTTGTATGGAAACACTTTGTGCTGATCAAAGTTTTTATGGTGTCTCCATAATAAGGAAATGTTATGTGAAGAATAGATAGTATGATGAATGAAATACATCTGTCTTGCTTTATTTGGGATTTCGGAGACGAAATCCTTGTTATGGGTTTATAATTTGTAACACCCCTGACCTAGGTTATACTTTAACCCTAGGTGTTTTGATTAAGAAAGATGATTAAATGCTTAATCTCATCTTGTGAAAGGTAATTAGGGCTCAAGAGGAACTTATATTGCAATTCTAGTCCTTTTTGAACATTGTTGAAATCAATGTTTTGTTTATTTTGGACTAATGTGCAAAATACCCAAGTTGAGGGGTTTAAGTGCAAATTGTGCATGATAATATGTTCCTCATGTGTTGAAGCATAATGAGAGTGAAGATGATGATGAGGTGTGGATTATGGAAGCCTGAATACCAAGAAAGAGCTGATAAAGCAATGTATGTGCATGAAAACCCAGTTTTGGTGTAATGTGCAATTTACCCAAAACCTAGGGTGCAATATATAAATTAGCACTTCAATAAGGTCCCTAATGTTTCTTGGCATCATGTAGAGAAAATAAAATGAGAGGGGTGCCTCATCTGAATTAAGTTGGAGGAGAGAGAATCTTGATATTAAAATAATCAAGATTTAATCCTAATTGAAACCCTAATTCGATTTAGGGCAAAAACAAATGTATTAATTAAAGGGCCTTCAACCAAAATTAAAATGGTTGGATTCAGATGTATGTGTCACATCCTTGAGCTTTGCAAGGACCACGAAAATATCCAAGGGAGTGGATAACTCACACACAATTTTATAAGAAAAAGAAATATCCATTCACATATGGATATTAATATAATATGATTTAAGGTGCTTGATTTGCTTTTCTTTAAATCATGGATAATTGAGAAGGATAAAAGGAAAACAAGATAGCCTCGTCCCTAAGGAAGATAAGGGGGAAGAGGCGGCCACATTTTTGGGATGAAATGAATTTTTATAAGGCACTTTCTCTCTCCTTGATTTTCTTATAAAAAGACCTTTTACAAGCCAAATGGAAGGCTTTTTCGACCCCACTTCTTCTCCTTGTTTGGGAAACGACCAAGGGAGCTTGGGTGGATCAGGAGGACGACCCTCAACCTATTGGTAAGGTTCTTGATCCATTTCACCTTGATTCCATGGTGGAAATCAAAAATAAATTATGGATTTCTTCCTATTTTGATCTCCTCTTCAATTCTAACCATTCCTTTTCACTCAAACCTTTAGGACGAGCCTTGGAATGGTGAAAGGAGTTGCATCCACCATTGTTTCCATGGACATGGAGCTTTGGAGCTCAATTGGAGGCGGGTTTTATAACTTGAACCCTTTTTCATTGTTATTCAACCATTAATCTTGCAATTTCAATGATTCCTTCATTATCTTGTTTAATTGCTGGTTGAAAATTGTTATTTCATGAAATAAGAAGTTGTTAGAACTTCAGGGACAAAGGTAGATGATGATGACATCATCTTGGATACTTTTTCCAAAGAAATCATGGTTCATACGATTTTGAGTTAATTGCTCATGCGGTTTCACCAAACCATTTGAGTGAGTTGACCAAGGGTTGACCGTTTGAGATTACTGTTCCTAATGATGTTGGTTAATAACTCACCAAATTTTATGGATTAGTTCCAAATGAATAATGAGTTGAAAGCCAATCAATTAGGCAAAGCCTAATTGGATTAAGTGCTGATTTTCAACTTGATTTATTTGCCTTTTTGGGCAAACGGTTTCAAAACCGTTTGAAAGAGTTGACAAAGGGTTGACCGTTTGAGAATCCTGTTCCTAATTATGTTGGTTGATGACCCACCAAATTTTATGGATTAATTCCAAAGTAATCATGAGTTGAAGGCTAATCAATTAGGTAAACCCTAATTGGATTAAGTGCTAATTTTCAACTTGGCTGATTTGACTTTTTGGGTTAATTAGCCCAAACGGTTTCAACACCGTTTGGGGATTACCCAAACGGTCTCAAAACCGTTTGGGGGTCACCCAAGACCATTTTTAGGTCTAGGGTTGGATATGTTTAAGTGATTGAAGGACAAAAGATATGGTGTTAACCCTAATCGGCTAAGTGCTGATTTTGCATTGGAATGAGTTGATGTTTTGGGTTGATTGACCCAAACAGTTTCAAAACCATTTGTGAATCACCCAAACGGTCTCAATACCATTTGGGGATCACCCAAGACCGTTTGGAGGTCTTGGGTTAAGCATGGTTGACCAATTGAAGGTCTAAAGGTACCAAATCACTTTGCAATTAAGTGCTGATTTGATGGTCAACTCAATAACTTAAACCCTAATGATTTTTCACTAGAATCCAAGGGTTGGATGATACAAATGGTCTCAAGACCGTTTGTAGCTCATCCAAATGGTCTCAATACCGTTTGGAGGTCACCCAAGACCGTTTGGAGGTCTAGGGGTGAGTATGGTTAAGCAATTGATGATCCAATGATACTAAGTTAAAGTGTAATCAATTGCTGATTTGGTGATCAATCCAATGATCCAAACCCTAATTGGTTGACTTGGATTTTGATGACGTGATGGGAAAATGGTCCCAAGACCGTTTGGTGGTCATCCAAACGACCTCAAGACCGTTTGGGGTCAGGTCATGTTCAATTTGGATGATGGTTCAATGGTTTCAAAGTAACTAATCTTGCATTGATTAGTGTTGAAGGATCGTCGATTCCAAACCCTAATTCAATTGATTCAAACCCTAATTGAGGACTAATTGAGGGTCAATTGAGGGTCAAATCAGTTGAAGGTTGACCTATTTAACTCAATCGAAGTATGAGGATAGGTCCAAATGATGATTGGTTCCATGAATTCAATGATTGAAGGAATCAATATTGAGAACCCTAAACCGATTGGTGTAGTTGAGACCATCTTTGGTCCATGCGGTTTTGAGGAGGTTTGGACCAAACGATCCCAAACCGTTTGTGCCCATGCGGTTTCAAAAGTCAAACTTGGGCAAACGGTATTCACCTACTTGCTTGGGCGAACGGTCTCAAGCACCACCTTTACCAAATGGTTTCAAACCATTTGAACCTTGAAGGACCAAGACCGTTTGGGGCTCAAGTAGTCAAAGTTGATTGAGGACTCAATTGGTTAATCCACTTAGACACTTGTTGTAATTGAGGACTCAATTGATCAATTCAATTGGATACCTTATGTAATGGAGGTCCAAGGTGATTGAATCTCTTGAGAATAGAGATGACGAATGATTAATTGATCAAATGATGATTAGTAATGATGATCATTGAAGGTACAAAGGTTGAAACCCTAATAGTACCTAAGTGATTAGTGCCAATTAAGGGATGAACCCTAATTGCTTATAGGATCAATGACTTGGTACACTATGTTAATCATAGTAGTATGTACTTGATGGAAGGGTTGATATGACCTAATCAAGTTGAGATGATGATAGCATGAATTCATATATGAATATGATTCATGTGGTGATTAAGGGTATGATCCTTAAAGTAGAGAGATCATGAAACCCTAATCGACAGGGTTATTGTGTTCTAACCCTAATTGAGGGCAATTCTAAATGAAACCCTAATTGAGGGTGTATCCTTGTGAAATCCTAGTTGAAGGTGTATCTATGTGAAGCCTAATACTAATAATGGAATAGTAGATGATACCCTAAAAAGGGAAGTATCTAATGTGGCTGTTTATAGGCAACTTTATAATAAAACAATGCCTTAAACTAAGATAAGTCCATATCGCGTGAGATAGTTGGACAATTCTAATGTGTGGCCTATGCATTATATGCTAGGGGTGAGTATTTGGTAATGGAATGTATTAAGAGGGGAAATACCTTAATATAGGATAAAGTTGGTTAACTCAAGAGGGTCTGAAATGATGAGAAAATGATACATCAAGATATGATGGTTATCACATTCAGAACTTCAGGGTTTATATACCTTGATATACTCCAAATCCAAAATAATTGGGTAAGATATATATGAAGTGTGATATGCAACTATTACAATGAAATGTAATGAGTTGTTGCACTTGATGAGTGTTAATTAATGCACCTTGAAAATGGGGTTAAGCCCAAATGATGAGTATGATGTAGTCATACCATGATGAGGATGAGAAGTGAACTCATTCCTTGAACTAATGATCATTAGTGTTATATGATGAGACTAATGATCTTCAATAAATATTTATGATATCTTTGAATAAGTTGTTGCCTAGTGAGAGGTGATAAGATGTGAATGGCCTTGTGAGACATGTGAATAAGTTGTTTCCTAGTGAGAGGTGACAAGATGTGCAGTGGCCTGATGAGCCATGTGTGATGCTTGGGTAACAAGTATCATGTATACCTTGGTCAGATGACCTGAAGGTGATAGTTACCTAATAAATGGTAATGATGCTCAATGATGAGTGAAGGGTTTGAATACCCAGAACCATATGATTATGGTGATGAGAATGTGAAGGGATGAGAATTCCCAATATTGAAATGAGGGACTGAGTTCCCAGGGTCTTTGAAAGACTGATAAATATCTGATGAAAGTAGTACATGTCTCTTTATAGCATTGTTGTAATAAGTTATGTTTGAGAACTTGGCTGATGCTAAAAGAATATGAGAATGTACTTAATAAATCAAGTGAAATCTATTCATGTAGTGCTCTGACCATAGATCCATCATCGTCAGGAATAGGTGATGGTGAAACGGGTGCCCGCGGCAAAACCCGGAGCGCATATTTTGAATATGTGGGGGTAAATGGGCGAAAACATCCTTACATCCTCTTGAAGAGATTGTTGGAAGGTAAACAAGAAACCTCTCAATCCTTCATGAATATGTCGGGATGGATGTATTACGAATCTCCCGATGATTGGGTTAGATGGTGTAGACATCTCCCAATGATACTTAATGTCGGATAGAGGAGATAAACAAGAAATCTCTCGATTGGCGATGAGAGTGCAGTTGACGCTGTAACTCTGTAGCGAAGGGTTCCAGTATACCCTGGGTAGCTAGTTAGCAGAGACACGAGATGTCCTGCATGTGGTCTCATACTGACTGAGACGGATGAGGTCTTGGAGTCCGACTCTTCCATTGACCTATGTATGGTACCGATTTCGACTCCTAGCAGTGGTCGGTTGGAGTATGAGCGGTATACCTCATCTCCTCAGAGCATACGTGTCATTGTAAAATGTAATCAGCCGTATAGCATGTTTGCTTAAGGATTGAATACGGAGATTCATTGGCTGATGTTGCATTTCTTTGTGCATTCCTTGGTGGATAAATGTTAATTATGTTTCTTTATATTCTCTGTAAGGTAGACAGATGAATAACTTATCTACCATGGGTAGATGAAATGACCTCCTTGAGAATGGAGATTATCTTATTCTGTTCTATGATGAATAATTCTACCTGATAATGTAAAAGTAACCCTTGCTCAGTTTTAATTTAATAAACTGCAATAACAATGTTTTTGGCGGAGAGTTATATCTCTCGCTGGGGTAATTTTCAATTGTCTCACCCATGTGGGAAACATTTTTAGGTATGCATGGGAGGCAAAGCAGAAATCCTAGAACAAGGAAAGAGCAACATCAACAGCAACAGCAACAGCAGGGACATCAATAAGATCTCAGGTGGAGATATTGTCTATCTAGTCATACAGATAGTAGTCCTATGTGTCGTCTCTGTACTCTCAGGTCCTCAGAGTTTTTTGTTAGTGTCTTATGAATCAATATGAGGTTTTGGCTTGATGCCTCGAGATTCATATATTGTCTGTATATAATGTTTATAAGATAGTTGATGTTGTAATATTTGAGAAGGAATGGTACAGGTTGTGTACTTGTGAACCAGGATGAACTTGAAATACTTTGGTTCTTGGTTAAAGAGTTTTCCTGTGAATGTATCTCTTTGATAAAGTTTTAATTTTTAGTGATTTTTAGTAATCCACTGCAAATAATTTGCTTCCGCATTAGTTAATCATGTTTTCGCGAGACGGTCGCCACAGAATGCGTTCATGGCTCAGAGCATGGTGAACATTCCCGTGGCTCAGATATACTAGCACCGAGACCTGTACTGAGGCGGGCTAGGCAGAGGGTAGCCTACAGGAGCTGACCCTGTGGCTGAGGCCACTTAAGCATGAGACTGCGGTCCTTCTTGTGTTGTAATCATGCACTGACCACGAGGTGGGAGGTCGTGGAGTCCGACTCTTCCATTGACCTTATATTGCACCGGCTCTGGGTTTTGCAGCCGTCTGTTGGATTTGAGCGGTACGACTCACTTCCTCAGGGAATAACAATACGTAATCCATCCGAATAGTATTTATTGCTTAAGGAAAAACATAAAACATTGGTTGAGGCCTTTCTTGTGTAGTTAATCTCGTTATACTTGCAGTTACTTATACGTTCCTAATGTTATGAGGTAAGATCTTATAAATCTTATCTTGTTAATCATGTTCCATAAAGAGATGCTTGGTTATCTGCTTTCCGTACATCCTAGTAAGCTTGATTGTATGAATAGCTTTGCTATATGGACTGCACTTGTTATACCTTTATCAGTTACCCGCTTTTGTTGCTTTCATCTTCCTTTGGTTTTATAGTTTTGGCGGGGAGTTATGTTTCTCACTGGGACTGTGTGTCTCACCCAGCTGGTTTACAACCTTTTTAGGTGTTTGAGCTAGACGTGGTGGTGGTCTCAGAGTTGCGGCCAAGCAACAAGAAGAGCAGTAGAAGGCAAGAGATGGATATGCTGCTGTTTTGGTCATTTTGTAGTAGAGTCTTAGAGTCATCCCTGTACTCTTAGGTCCTTGGAGGTGTTTTGACGTTGTTTCACAATGTTTAGCTGATGATGTTTTGTATGTCCTGCTGCTGGCTGGATGTGGGCCGTTCAGTATGTATAAACAGGTGATGAACTCATGTGATGACAGGACATCTGATCTCCTAAGCTGTGAACACGTATCAAGGCTTGTAAATGTTTATATGACCTATTTTCTTGCAGGATGTGGATCAGAATGTAATAGTTTCTTGGTTTATCTACTTTCTACAATCGGTTTTAATTAACCCATGTTTTTGGTAATTTGTGGTTTATGGTGTTTTCCGCACGTTTTCGCGTAACACCTCACTGTCTGTGTAATAGTGGGAAGTGTTGCCACAATCATAGCCTTGGACGATATAATTGTGGGTGACATGACCTTGCTGGTTGCCCGACATAAAACCCTAACCCATTATGGGCGATAGGGGTCTTGGCCGAAAGGGCTGTTGTGCTACCCGATACACCCTACACTTGGGTGCACAATACACTTCTAGACCCAGTTGCATGATACACCCCTTGCTCCTTGGTTGTACGGTACAACTCTTGGATCAGGTTGCATGACACACATTAGGTCTGGTTGCCCGATATCCCTTGTGCATGGATGCACTCCATTGTTGGATGATATGTGTGGCTAAGTGCCCTAGCCGATAGAGCTTTGGTGAGGGGTATGACCATGCCCGATACCTCCTTGGGTGAGGAATGGCGCTACCCACCACACCTTTGGTGAGGGTAGGCGATACCTTTGGTGAGGGTTATGCCTAGATCGGAAGCTTAGGTTGATGAGTTTGTTATCTTGTGCTCGCACCTCTATTGATGATTCATTATGAATGATAGGTTGTAACCAGTGATATGTTTGATACCTAAAGTTGGTGCTAAGTAAGATGATAAGATACATGTTTATGTTCATAAGATAAAGGCATAGTGGATTCTCATGGTTTGATAACAATAATGTAATTTGTCTACAGATACAACTTGTAATTCATGTAACTATGATCATGGACATTGTTTCAATCATGTACCTTCAACCCTAATAGCATGATAATGATATATATCTATGTTTGGTGATTCAGTTATCTCTCTTGATATGCATACTAACCATGCAGGTGAATCAAATGAATTCATAAGCCAGGTAAGAGTCATGAGGTATATGTGTTTTGAATAAACATTGAATGATGATAATCCTTGTTGATGATATAACATGTATCCCCAATATAATGTGAAAGGTCTATTGACTTGATAAAGGCTGAGTGCCTAGTTAAGGTGTTATCCTCTGATGTTGAGATAAGGGATTGCTATCCCATGATGGTGAAGTATGCCTTGAGAGGCAGTGGCATTTTGTGATCAGAGATTGAGATCCCATGGTAATAATGCAACTCAATGTTGTTTATGTTTTACAACTTGGTTTCCTCAACAATCCACTTAAAATATACTAATTAATTACAGTGGAACATATCATGTAGTTTGCCCTAGCCATAGATCCATCATCGTCAGTAGTTGGTGATGGTGAAACGGGTTCTCCTGCGGGTTAACCTGGAAGCGCATATTGTTGAATATGCGTGGTTTCTCCTAGCCAAAAATAGGTAGATTAGAGTGCAACTTTGGTTGTAGACTCTAGAGTGCAGTTTTAGGCCCGTGGATCAATATTAAAGAGCATGGTGAATAGGCACATGGCTAAGGATGTATGATAAGAGCATGGTGAAGAGGTCCATGGCTCAATGGGAGCATGGTGAACATGCCTGTGGCTCAGATCACTAGCACCGATACCTGTACCAAGGTGGGCTAGGCAGAGGGTAGCCTGACCCTGTGTGGCTACGACCACCTAAGCATGAGACTAGGTCCTACTTGTTAACCACTCATGCACTGACCATGAGGTGGTGAGGTCATGGAGTCTGACTCTTCCATTGACCTTGTATGGCACCAGCTTTGGGCTTTGCAGCTGATGGTTGGATTTGAGTGGTACGAATCACTTCCTTAGGGCATGATAATACGTAATCCAGCCGAATAATATATACTGCTTAGGGAAAAACACGGAACATTGATTGAGTCCTTGCTTGTATAGTTGATCTAATTATACCTTGCTGTTATTTGTACGCTCCTTATGTTTTGTGATAAGTTCTTATAAAGCTTATCTTGTCAATCATGCTCCATAAAGAATATCTGGTCATATGCCTCCTAGATACCCTGATAAGATTGTTAATAAAATAAGTTCTGCTCAGGATGCTACTCTTATGATATGTTGATATCAGTTATCTGCTTTACCTGCTTTTTTTGAAGTTTTATAGTTTCAGCGGGGAGTTATGTTTCTTTCTAGGACTGTGTGTCTCACCCCGTTGGTTTACAACCTTTTTAGGTGATCGTTAGACGTGGTGGTGGTCGTGAGGTTGTGGTCGAGCAGCAAGAAAAGCAGTACGAGGCAAGAGATGGATATGCTGCTGTTTTGGTTGTTTTGTAGTAGAGTCCTAGAGTCATCCCTTTACTCTCAGGTCCTCGAAGGTGTTTTGACGATGTTTTACGATGAATAGTTGATGTAGCTTTGTATATCCTACTGCTGGCCTGATGTGGCCCGTTATGTATGTATAAATAGGTGATGAACTCTGGTGCTGACAGGACAGCTGGTTCCTATAGGCTGTGGACAAATATCAAGGCTTGTAAATATTTATATAACATGTTTCCTTGCAGGATGAGAATCTGGATGTAATAGTTCTCTTTTATCTGCTTTCCACAATCGGTTTTAATTAACCTATGTTTTCGATAATATGTGATTTATGGTGGTTTCGTGTGTTTTCACATGGCATCTCACTGTCTGTGTGATGGCGGGATGTTCCAGTCATGTCATACAAGTTATATCAAGCTTTAAATAATGACATGTCAAAGTATTTCAAATATGGTCAAAAATACGATCAATATTTCTTCCGAAACCTTAGGGTTGCCAAAGTAGAAATAGCTATGAGACAAGTTGAACAAGAGTGAGATGGGGTTGATTAAGTGTCTTTATGGGATCATGATATGTCTTCTAAGTAGGTTGTGTAAATTCTAGTAAGGTGAAGATAGTTTTGTTGTTTCACCCCTAACAAGGTTGACTAGGAATGATGTTTCCTTGTATGGAATGACAGGTGTCAGTGTCACATTTCTTTTGATGCTGAAAAAGAACTGACAAGAGTTCTAGTGTCAGTGTATAAAAAAAAATTACGATGGATGCATTGCCTTTTTTATACTTCAAGGAATGGTATGGGACACATGGAATGATTGGTAAAAAGCTAAAACGTATGACTTTTGAGTAATGTGTTGATACAATAGATATAATTTTAGGATGATAGCTAGAATTTAAAGTTGAACATTACTACTAGAGTTGTACAAATGACACAACAAGTTTCTACATTTCATATTGAGAATGTCTTCTTAGGTGGGGGTTTTTGTGTTAACCCAAGATGAGATATGTATGAATGATGTGACATCATCATGATATTCAAGTAACCATGTGAAGGGAATAGGATGAGGTGCCAAGGAAGTACCCATCTTTGTTTACCTTGGATTTCGAGGGCGAAATCCCCATTAGGGGTTTATAGTTGCAAGGCCCCTAAACTTGCTTAATGATTTAAACAAGCTTAATTATAATAATTGAATTCTTATAACCCTAATATAACCTTGTGATATGCTTTGAAATCATAACACAAGCTTAAGTTTCAAATTTGGTCCAATTTGGACACTGTTTGAGCAAGTTATATAGTTTTATGCACATTTTGGTCTTTTTTGAAATTTACCCAATTGAGAGGTTTTCTTTGCAATTTATCACTTGCATTATGTTCCTTGGATATTATATAATCATTTTTGAGCTTTTTGAGCCATGGGGCACCTATTTAAACCTTGGTTTGAAGGTGTTTTATCCAAGGGTATTTTAGGGTTTACCCTTTCACAGATGAGCTACCTTTAGTAGCTATCAACTAATGAATTATTTGATTGGCTGGGAAATTTGACAAAGGAAATATAAGCAGGTATACACACATGGTGGGGGATCTACTTGTGTGTGTGCTTGTATATTCTTAATAAATTAAGGCCATGGACACTTGGATAGATACTAGAACTTCAACTTTTTCTTTTTCGTTATCTTAAAGTTTCATATACTTATCCCCAAGCACCAAAACGAGCCATTTTCTCTCCACCACTTCCCTCCTTCTCCCAACATTGTTCTTCCTTTGTGCTGCTATGAATTTTGCTGTCCAAGGAAGAAAAAAGTGGGGATCTTCTTGGAAAAAGGATCTAGGGTTGCAATTGACTTCATTTTAGGGTTGAAAAAGCTTCCTTCTAGTGATCTTGACCTAAAAGAGTAAGAATTCTCTTATTTCCTTCATTTATTTATTTGTTATCCTTCTTTAAACCTTTCTCCAGGTCAGAACCTTGCTATTTCATGGTAGAATTTGCTCTAAAGCTCTAAAACCCTACCTTTCTTGCTTCTTATGCTTAAGGTTTGCTCATTTGATGAAGAAAGGTGCTAGATGGATGAATTCATAACTTATTCTTAGAATTTCTACCCTATCTGCTTGAGTTTTCTTTTGTGTGGGGTTTCATCTTCTCATTAGAGGCAAGTTTTATAACTTGCTCCACGTTTATTGCTCACCATAAACTTTCTAGCTCATGTTCTTGCTTGAAAATGATGATTCATGCACTAAAAAGCTATGCTTGACTTGGATTTCGATTTTTATAATGTTCCCTATTCTAATTTCAGTTCTAGATGAACATTTGATCATGTGTACATTATTCCTAAGGTATAATATGACTTGGATCAGGTTGGTTTGACAACCTATGGTGCTAAGCACCTATCAACCAATGGTCAATTTTAGGGTTTAAAGCTGGTTTCTTCTATAAACCCATGACCCGATGATGGTACCATTGCAACAACCCTATTGTAACATACCAGATCTTGAACCCTACCCTAGAAGTTCGACCTTTTGGACTTAGCCAAACAAGGTTGAGGTTAAGCTTAAGAGAATGTTCCCAATAAGTTAATGCAAGAATGTATCACCTTAATGTAATTTAATATGTCACATAATTCATTTAGAGATAATGTGAACATACATAACTTAATTGGATAAATAACAAACTAATGGGCCATAAGGCATATCTCATAAAAGGAAATCCTAAAAGTAAAAAATAAGTTTAATTTCGTGTTCCTTGGGTCCCAATTACCTTGGGAGTCAAGTTTCACATTATTCACATAATAATAATTCATTTAACTCAAATTAGAAAAGAAGATGTGAGTTCTCCCTAAAAATATCAAATAAAATAATATATGACTCCAAAGGAGGAAAATAATCTTAGATTCGTAATCTACATAACAAATATAGCCTTTGGGTGAATTTTCATCCAATTTGGAGAAAGTTTGCTTAAAAGGTGAAATCAAGAGAGAGAAAGTGTGTAGAACCTTCAAAATAATAAATAAATATGCAAAAAATCCAACACATAAAATTGATGGCAAATTCATATCCAACACATTAAATATGACTTGTGGGTCAAGTTTCATAAAATTTGGATAATCCTAAAGCCATTAATGAAGGAGGAAAGAGAAAATATGATTTGATTTACTTAACATCTTAAAAGTTCTCAAAAGGCAAATCTAATTTTATATTCCGAATCTACATGCTTTAATTATCCTCTGTGCAAAATTTTACCTAATTTAGAGTTCGTTTGCACCCTCAAAAGAGGAGAGAGAAAAGGGAAATTAATATAAATAAAACTTTAGTTTTAATCATATTATCTCCCTGTCACGCCTGCTTTCCATTTTCCCCAATTTTGGATTGTTTTTGGGCCGTTGATCTGCGATCTAATGACTCAAAGGTCATCTCCTAGCTCAGGTCGGAGTAGGAGTACATGCCACGTTTTTGGCGATTTTGATTTGTGGATATCTCTCTCGATTCTTGGTCTTTTTTGGTGATTTCTTCGCCTTTGGATTCCAAATGGAATTTTGCACGCAATGATCTTTTATTCATGTTGTTTTGGCAAGTATTAATGGAACACCCAATTCTTGTGGCTCTAGGATTTTGCGGCCAACTTGTGCGGGCCTTTGTGCCCAACTTTATATATAAAGGACCCCTTCTCCTGTCCCGTTTGGCCGCTTGAAGGATTTCCATCGCTTCAATTTCATTATTGGTTGTGTGTTCGACCGCCACCGAGCTTCCTCTATTCGCTAACCTCGTGGCTCCCCTCCTTTGTTCTCCACTTCACCAGGATGCAATTAACCACCAGGTATGCATGTCCGGTTCCCGTTCTTCGATGGGGATGAATTTGTTTTGCAATCGATCGATGACTGAGATTTACCCCAATCTGGCATGGCGTTGCTGTTGCTTCGCATGCAACAATGGTCGACACAACGAGAGGAAGGGGATGACTCCCCGAGGATTTCTCCATCTTACCATCGTCTTATTTTCTTTTCTAGTTTTCTCTCAGGGGCATTTTAGTCTTTTGACCGACGAGATTCTTTGTTTTTAGCACAATCAACTGGACCTTTGACCGGGCAACTTGGCCGCACCTTATTGGGCCAAGTCAGCCGTGGCTCTCCCTCTCTCTTCTCTTTTGCAACTCATTTGCTGGCGTGTTATTTTCTCATTGGCTGATGTTTAAAAATCGATAACTAATTATTGGATGATCAGAAAAATATGGAAAAATACTCGTTGGATTTAGATAAAGAAGGGATTTCTAATGGTATAAGTTTGGATGGCTAAATCTAATGTTTAATAATAGGTGTTTTTAATGGATCTAATTAATGATGAATTAACTTGTAAAAATCATAACTAATTATTTATAAGTCATAAAAATGTAATAAAATATGTTTTGGAATCCTAATAACCTAATCTATAAATTGGCACAATTTTCATAACCTAATTTTTTTAATAATAAAAAGGCGATTTTTAGGGTTTTGAATAATTAATGGAAACCTAACTCTAATTCCACCTATATATGTTTAATAGGTTCTTTGGATGCCTAGGCTTGGACCTAGAAGTGACTTTGGATCATTTGACTCTGAAGTTGAGGTACATTATATCCCCTATTACTCAATGTTGAGTAATTCACCTATATTTGCATTCTCTTGAATTTGACCTACACAATATTTCTTATCACTTGTTATCATAATTCATGTGAACTATCTTGATTGTGATCTTGGATATTCTTTTGGATCCTACCTTGTGATATGGTACATGATGATCTTGTTGATGGTATATGCCCACTATGATGTGGAGGTTTATTATTGGTTTCATATGTTGTCCATTGTGTGATATGGCAAATCTTGTATAATATTCAACTATACTTTTCTACTTGCCTCTACATTTACCTTCTATGTGATTCAGTAACCCTAGAGTAGTATAATTGCATTGATTTTGTCTCATTATAATTTGTGGCAACATTGTGATAATTTGGATGGTGGATGTGTGATTCCCCATGCCAGACAGGATGTGTGATTCCTGGACCATGTTATATATATGTGTGGGTGGTGGATGTGTGATTCCCCATGCCAGGGTAGGATGTGTGATTCTTGGCCCTTGTACCATCAGGTTCAAGATGTGTGATTCTTGGCCACCTTTGTCTCTTATGATATTCTAGTGTTATGCTTATCTCACATGTATGCATGATGATGATTATGACATGTGCTTATGTGGCACTACTTTATTGTTTTAATTATGGCAAGTATCATTCTTTATGATGATGATTCTTATCTTTTATGCCCGATTAGGTAGTCCTTATATCTTGCATGGGAAGCCTTTTATGCTGATGTCCCTTATTCTTTATAAATAGCTCAATTTACTTTTTATTATGCACATACCAGCCTCTGCTGATGTTTTCTTTTCTTCTCTTCTTGATGGGGTATGCTTCCAACCCTAGGTGAAGGTTATCGTGGACTTGGCATGTTGACCTGGACTTAGCTTGAGATGTTGAAGCTTGGAGACAATCTTGAGGTGGTTTAGATTCCCTCTACATGGATCCTTATGGTGTAAGTTTAGATGTTCCCCTATTTTATAATTGAATATAGTCATGTTTTTATTCCGCTGCTATACTTTGGTCTTTTGTTACCATTATATAAAGATTTGAATTTTTTACACCCACTCCATCATACCTTCTGAGTGTGTTTGGACTGCAGGCTTTATTGTTCATTTTTTTTTGTAAGGATGTGGTTTCACTTCCTTACAACATGGTATCAGAGCCCATGGTAGTGGGAATCTGACTATTTCAATTTTGTCTCCCTTTAGAACCCTTGACTTTTCTAGTTAGCTCTAAGTGAGATGTCGACCCTAGATTTGATCAATGATGATCTTTTGTGCAACAAGGTTGTTTTGAGGATGAGAATATGTTAGGAGATCTTGTTATGAAATTATTGTGACTTGGATTCTCGCTTTGATTTTGGGCCCTAAATTTTAGTTTTCAATCGCAAAGGTTTTTCACAACAAATTATTTTCCATATAATACTATACATACAAAACAAAATGTTTTCTGTAGATTTTCTAAAGTTTTCTTGAACTAAGTCACAATGAAGAGAAACTGTAGTTTGAGTAGAATCTAACCCTAGTTTTGTGACTAGAATTTATATAAAGGTGGAGTTGACCTACCCTATGACTTTTGATGATCATGTATGGTTGATAGGTTAGAGACACAAGGACCTAAAACTCAACCTTAGATGGTATGACTATTAGTTGGATACATGAGAAACATAAATCTCTAAAACTTTCACAACTAAGAGATGTGGGTAGCTCTAAAATGTTGTTTATTTGGACTTGTTAGGTTGAACCCTTTAAGGGGTGGAGAGTAGTTAGTTGTTGATATTTGTATCAATAGATTTCGAGGACGAAATCCTTTTAAGGGGTGGAGTGTTGTAACATACTGGATCTCGAACCCTACCCTAGAAGTTTGACCTATTGGACTTAGCCAAACAAGGTTGCGTTTAAGCTTAAGAGAATGTTCCCAATAAGCTAATGTAAGAATGTATCACCTTAATGTAATTTATTATGTCACATAATTCATTTAGAGATAACATGAACATACATAACTTAATTGGATAAATAACAAACTAATGGGCCACTAATGGTCCATAATGCATATCTCATAAACAGAAATCCCAAAAGTAAAAAATAAGCTTAATTTCACGTTCCTTGGGTCCCAATTACCTTGGGAGTTAAGTTTCACATTATTCACATAATAATAATTCATTTAACTCAAATTAGAAAAGAAGATGTAAGTTTTCCCTAAAAATATCAAATAAAATAATATATGACTCCAAAGGAGGAAAATAATCTTAGATTCGTAATCTACATAATAAATATAGCCTTTGGGTGAATTTTCATCCAATTTGGAGAAAGTTTGCTTAAAAGGTGAAATCAAGAGAGAGAAAGTGTGTAGAACCTTCAAAATAATAATAAATATGCAAATAAATCCAACACATAAAAATGATGGCAAATTCGTATCCAACACATTAAATATGACTTGTGGGTCAAGTTTCATAAAATTTGGATAATCCTAAAGCCATTAATGAAGGAGGAAAAAGAAAATATGATTTGATTTACTTAACATATAAAAAGTTCTCAATAGGTAAATCTAATTTTATATTCAAAATCTACATGCGTTAATTAGCCTTTGTGCAAAATTTTACCTAATTTGGAGTTCGTTTGCACCCTCAAAAGAGGAGAGAGAAAAAGGAAAATTAATTTAAATAAAACTTTAGTTTTAATCATATTATCTCCCTGTCACACCTGCTTTCTATTTTCCCCAATTTTAGATTTTTTTGGGCCATTGATCTGTGATCTAATGACTCAGAGGTCGTATCCTAGCTCGGGTCAGAGTAGGAGTACATGCCACATTTTTGGCGATTTTGATTTGTGATATCTCTCTCGATTCTTGGTCTTTTTTGGTGATTTCTTCATCTTTGGATTCCAAATGGAATTCCGTATGCAATGATCTTTTATTCGTGTTGTTTTGGCAAGTATTAATAGAACACCCAATTCTTGTGGCTCTAGGATTTTGTGGCCACCTTGTGCGGGCCTTTATGCCCAACCTTATATATAAAGGACCCCTTCTCCTATTTTGTTTGGCCGCTTCAAGGATTTCCGTCGCTTCAATTTCATCATTGGTTGTGTATTCAACCGCTGCCGAGCTTCCTCTATTCGCTGACCTCACGACTCCCCTCATTTGTTCTCTACTTCACTAGGATGCAATTAACCACCAAGTATGCATGTTCGGTTCCCATTCTTCGATGGGGATGAATTTGTTTTGCAATCGATCGATAAATGAGATTCACCCCAATCTGGCATGGCGTTGCTGCTGCATCGCATGCAACAATGGTTGACACAGCGAGAGGAAGGGGATGACTCCCTGAGGATTTCTCCATCTTACCCTCATCTTATTTTCTTTTACAGTTTTTGCTCAGGGGCATTTTAGTCTTTTGACCGATGAGATTCTTTGTTTTCAGCACAGTCAACTGGACCTTTGATCGTACAACTTGGCCGCACCTTATTGGGCCAAGTCAGCCGTGGCTCTCCCACTCTCTTCTCTTTTGCAACTCGTTTGTTGACGTGTTATTTGCTCATTGGACGATGTTTAAAAATCGATAACTAATTATTGGATGATCAGAAAAATATGAAAAAATACTTGTTGGATTTATAAAAAGAAGGGCTTTCTAATGGTATAAGTTTGGATGGCTAAATCTAATGTTTAATAACAGGTGTTTTTAATGGATCTAATTAATGATGAATTAACTTGTAAAAATCATAACTAATTATTTATAGGTCATACAAATGTAATATTATATGTTTTGGAATCTTAATAACCTGATTTATAAATTGGCATAGTTTTCATAACCTAATTTATTAGTAATAAAAGGCAATTTTTAGGGTTTTGAATAATTAATGGAAACCTAACCCTAATTCCACCTATATATGTTTAATAGGTTCTTTGGGTGCCTAGGCTTGGACCTAGAAGTGACTTTGGATCATTTGACTCTAAAGATGAGGTACGTTGTATCCCCTTTTACTCAATGTTGAGCAATTCACCTATCTTTTCATTCTCTTGAATTTGGCCAACACCATATGTCTTATCTCTTGTTATCATGGTTCATGTGAGCTATCTTGATTGTGATCTTGGATATTCTTTTGGCTCCTACCTTGTGATATGGTACATGATGATCTTGTTGATGGTATATGCCCATTGTGATGTGGAGGTTTATTAGTGGTTTCATATGTTGTCCACTATGTGATATGGAAAATCTTGTATAATATTTGACTATACTTTTCTACTTGCCTCTACATTTACCTGCTACGTGATTCAGTAACCCTAGAGTAGTATAATTGCATTGATTTTGTCTCATTATAATTTGTGGCAACATTGTGATAATTTGGATGGTGGATGTGTGATTCCCCATGCCAGGAAGGATGTGTGATTTCTGGACCATGTTATATATATGTTTGGGTGGTGGATGTGTGATTCCCCATTCTAGGGCAGGATGTGTGATTCTTGGCCCTTGTACCATCAGGTTCAATATATGTGATTCTTGGCCACTTTTGTCTCTTATGATATTCTAGTGTTATGCTTATCTCACATGCATGCAGGATGATGCTTATGACATGTGCTTATGTGGCACTACTTTATTGTTTTAATTATGGCAAGTACATTCTTTATGATGACGAATCTTATCTTTTATGCCTGATTGGGTAGTCCTTATCTCTTACATGGGTAGCCTTTTATGTTGATGTCCCTTATTCTTTATAAATAGCTCAATTTACTTTTTAGTATGCACAAACCAGCCTTTGCTGATGTTTTCTTTTCTTCTCTTCTTGATGGGGTATGCTTCCAACCCTAGGTGAAGGATATGGTGGACTTCGCATGTTGACCTGGACTTAGCTTGAGATGTTGAAGCTTGGAGACAATCTTGAGGTGGTTTAGAATTCCTCTACATGGATCCTTATGGTGTAAGTTTAGATGTTCCCCTATTTTATAATTGAATATAGTCATGTTTTTATTCCGCTTCTATACTTTGGTCTTTTGTTACCATTATATAAATATTTGAAATTTTACACCCACTCCATCATACCTTCTGAGTGTGTTTGTACTGGAGGTTTTATTGTTCAATTTTTTTTGTAAGGAGGTGGTTTCGCTTCCTTACATAATGGTATCGGAGCCCATGGTAGTGGGAATCTGACTATTTCAATTTTGTCTACCTTTAGAACCCTTGACTTTGCTAGTTAGCTCTAAGTGAGATGTCGACCCTAGATTTGATCAATGATGATCTTTAGTGAAACAAGGTTGTTTTGAGGATGAGAATATGTTAGGAGATCTTGTTATGAAAATATTGTGACTTGGTTTCTCACTTTGATTTTGGGCCCTAAATTTCAGTTTTCAATCGCAAAGGTTTTTCACAACAAATTATTTTCCACATAATACTATACATACAAAACAAAATGTTTTCTCTGGATTTTCTGAAGTTTTTTGAACTAAGTCACAACGAAGAGAAACTGTAGTTTGAGTAGAATCTAACCCTAGTTTTGTGACTAGGATTTATATAAAGGTGTAGTTGACCTACCCTATGACTTTTGATGATCATGTATGGTTGATAGGTTAGAGACACAAGCACCTAAAACTCAACCTTATATGTTATGACTATTAGTTGGATACATGAGAAACATAAATCTCTAAAACTTTCACAACTAATAGATGTGGGTAGCTCCAAAAAGTTGTTTAGTTGGACTTGTTACGTTGAACCCTTTAAGGGGTGAAGAGTAGTTAGTTGTTGATGTTTGGATCAATAGATTTTGAGGATGAAATCCTTTTAAGGGGTGGAGTGTTGTAACATACCGGATCTCAAACCCTACCCTAGAAGTTTGACCTTTTGGACTTAGTCAAACAAGGTTGAGTTTAAGCTTAAGAGAATGTTCCCAATAAGCTAATGCAAGAATGTATCACCTTAATGTAATTTAATATGTCACATAATTCATTTAGAGATAACATGAACATACATAACTTAATTTGATAAATAACAAAATATTGGGCCAATAATGGGCCATAAGGCATATCTCATAAAAGGAAATCCCAAAAGTGAAAAATAAGTTTAATTTCGTGTTCCTTGGGTCCCAATTACCTTGGGAGTTAAGTTTCACATTATTCACATAATAATAATTCATTTAACTCAAATTAGAAAAGAAGATACGAGTTTTCCCTAAAAATATCATATAAAATAATATATGACTCCAAAGGAGTAAAATAATCTTAGATTTGTAATCTACATAATAAATATAGCCTTTGGGTGAATTTTCATCCAATTTGAAGAAAGTTTGCTTAAAAGGTGAAATTAGGAGAGAGAAAGTGTATTGAACCTTGAAAATAATAAATAAATATGAAAATAAATCCAACACATAAAATTGATGGCAAATTTGAATCCAACACATTAGTTATGACTTGTGGGTCAAGTTTCATAAAATTTGGATAATCCTAAAGCCATTAATGAAGGAGGAAAGAGAAAATATGATTTGATTTACTTAACATATTAAAAGTTCTCAAAAGGCAAATCTAATTTTATATTTGGAATCTACATGCTTTACTTAGCATCTGTGCCAAATGTTACCTAATTTGGAGTTCATTTGCACTATCAAAAGAGGAGAGACAAAAAAGGAAAATTAATTTAAATAAAACTTTAGTTTTAATCATATTATCTCCCTGTCACGACTGCTTTGCAATTTTCCCAATTTCAGATTTTTTGGGCCGTTGATCTGCGATCTAACGACTCAGAGGTCGTCTCCTAGCTCGGGTCAGAGTAGGAGTACAAGCCACAATTTTGGCGATTTTGATTTGTGGATATCTCTCTCGATTCTTGGTTTTTTTTGGTGATTTCTTCGCCTTTGGATTCCAAATGGAATTTCGCACGCATTGATCTTTTATTCGTGTTGTTTTGGCAAGTATTAATGGAACACCCAATTCTTGTGGCTCTAGGATTTTGCGGCCACCTTGTGCGGGCCTTTGTGCCTAACCTTATATATAAAGGACCCCTTCTCCTATTATGTTTGGCCGCTTGAAGGATTTCTGTCACTTCAATTTCATCGTTAGTTGCGTGTTCGACCATCGCTGAGCTTCCTCTATTCATTGACCTCGCGGATCCCCTCCTTTGTTCTCTACTTCACCAGGATGCAATTAACCACCAGGTATGCATGTCCGGTTCCCGTTCTTCGATGGGGATGAATTTGTTTTGCAATCGATCGATGACTGAGATTCACCCCAATCTGGCATGACATTGTTGCTGCTTTGCGTGCAGCAATGGTCAATGCAGCGAGAGGAAGGGGATGACTCCCCAATGATTTCTCCATCTTATCCTCATCTTATTTTCTTTTCCAGTTTTCACTCAGGAGCATTTTAGTCTTTTGATCGACGAAATTCTTTGTTTTAAGTACATTCAACTGGACCTTTGACCGGGCAACTTGGCCGCACCTTATTGGGCCAAGTCAGCCGTGGATCTCCCTCTCTCTTCTCTTTTACAACTTGTTTGCTGACGTGTTATTTTCTCATTGGCTGATGTTTAAAAATTGATAACTAATTATTGGATGATCAGAAAAATATGGAAAAATACTCGTTGGATTCATAAAAAGAAGGACTTTCTAATGGTATAAGTTTGGATGGATAAATATAATGTTTAATAATAGGCGTTTTTAATGGATCTAATTAATGATGAATTAACTTGTAAAAATCATAACTAATTATTTATAAGTCATAAAATGTAATAAAATATGTTTTGGAATCCTAATAACCTGATCTATAAATTGGCACACTTTTCATAACCTAATTTATTAATAATGAAAAGGCAATTTTTAGGGTTTTGAATAATTAATGGAAACCTAACTCAAATTCCACCTATATTTGTTTAATAGGTTCTTTGGATGCCTAGGCTTGGAACTAGAAGTGACTTTGGATCATTTGACTCTGAAGTTCAGGTATGTTGTATCCCTTATTACTCAATATTGAGAAATTCACCTATCATTTCATTCTCTTGAATTTGGCCAACACAATGTGTCTTATCCCTTGTTATCATGGTTCATGTGAACTATCTTGATTGCGATCTTGGATATTCTTTTGGCTCCTACCTTGTGATATGGTACATGATGATCTTGTTGATGGTATATGCCCACTGTGATTTGAAGGTTTATTAGTGGTTTTATATGTTGTCCATTGTGTGATATGGCAATTCTTGTATAATATTTGACTATACTTTTCTACTTGCCTCTACATTTACCTGCTATGTGATTCAGTAACCGTAGAGTAGTATAATTGCATTGATTTTGTCTCATTATAATTTGTGGCAACATTGTGATAATTTGGATGGTGGATGTGTGATTCCCCATGCCAGGTAGGATGTGTGATTCCTGGACCATGTTATATATATATTTGGGTGGTGGATGTGTGATTCCGCATGCCAAGGCAGGATGTGTGATTCTTGGCCCTTGTACCATCAGGTTCAAGATGTGTGATTCTTGGCCACCTTTATCTCTTATGATATTCTAGTGTTATGCTTATCTCACATGCATGCAGGATGATGATTATGACATGTGCTTATGTGGCACTACTTTATTGTTTTAATTATGGAAAGTATCATTCTTTATGATGATGATTCTTATCTTTTATGCCTGATTGGGTAGTCCTTACATCTTGCATGGGAAGCCTTTTATGTTGAAGTCCCTTATTCTTTATAAATAGCTCAATTTACTTTTTAGTATGCACATACCAGCCTTTGGTGATGCTTTCTTTTCTTCTCTTCTTGTTGGGGTATGCTTCCAACCCTAGGTGAAGGATATGGTGGGCTTGGCATGTTGACCTGGACTTAGCTTGAGATGTTGAAGCTTGGAGACAATCTTGAGGTGGTTTAGATTTCCTCTACATGGATCCTTATGGTGTAAGTTTAGATGTTCCCCTATTTTATAATTGAATATAATCATGTTTTTATTCCGTTTCTATACTTTGGTCTTTTGTTACCATTATATAAAGATTTGAAAATTTTACACCCATTCCATCATACCTTCTGAGTGTGTTTGGACTGGAGGTTTTATTGTTCAAATGTTTTTGTAAGGAGGTGGTTTTGCTTCCTTACACCTATGGTGTTGTCTTCATGATAACTAATGGTCAAGATCAAATGTGTTAGATGATGGTGACAACCTATGGTCACCCCCTTAGGTCAAGTTTTGGATAAATTAGAAGTTTAATGATCAACCATTAAGTACCCTACTGATGTTATCAATCAATGATGACATTAGCTTAATATTTGATGTTGATTAATGAATATAGTGTTGATATAACAACCTATGGTGATTTAATGATCACTAATGACGGTGGATCAGGTCTCTACAACCTATGGTGAGTTAATCATTGTAGTTGTAGCATCAATTAAGCCTTGGACCAATGGTTTCTTGGGTCACTTGATGCAATGGTTGGATATATATTGTAATTGATGGTTTTAACATATGAAATTGACCCAATGGTCAAGATCTACTGTTTATTTCTCCAATAAAGTAGAATTATGGCTAATGTAATATGTTGGTCCTAATAATGTGATTTAGATGGTTTCCTTTATATGATCAACTTAAGGAGCTTACTTGTTGACAAAGGATGGCTTGTTTTAAATGAACAGTCGATTGTGGGTTTCACCCTACTCTCAATGGAACTTTTTGTGTTGTTAATCAAGGGATGTCTAGGGTTAAATAGTGACTCTTTCTAGATCACAACTCAAGGACTTCATGGTTGGTTTATCTAAGGTGTTTACTTATGTAAACAACCAATGGTCTTACCTTGTAAACATCCAATGGTTCTGGGTGACATTGTGGTATGGTGATATGGGTGAATGATGATGGAACAAATAGAGGGTTACCCTTAATAAGGTAGTCTTACCTTTTCACTCATATGAATAGAAGGGATGATAACCATATTGGGTTGATATGTAACCGTAATGAGGTATAGCTTGTTATACCTAGCTTTAATATAACTAAATGATGGTAATTGGGTATGAATAGTCCTTGAATGACTAATACAATCATGGAGTACTCTCTTATTGTTGTTGAAACCCTAATATGCTATAACCCAATGGTTACACCTTGATTTATGTGTGGGTTCATACTTGAGAATAGTATGGAATGTGATGGTGATGCTTCACCTTATACATCCACGATCCAATGGAGATGTCGTGAGTTAGGGTTTGAGTATAAGTGTTGATTAGTAACATTGATATAAGTTATCATGTTGAACCTAACTCTAATGCAAATAGATAAAGATGAGTATTCATGCTTAATATTCTTATATGATGGAATGATGGTGGAATAACCTCCTTAACATGATCATAACCTTAATGTGTTGATTGGTGGTTATCATAGCCACATGGTTGATACTTTCTTATGCTAAACATGTGCATTATGAATATGGTGAGTGTTAATCATATCTAGATTCCTTGCATGTTGATGTAATAAAGGAATGTTCTTAATGTTAATATAACCCTGCTATGATTGTTTATGAATATCTCCTAGCTCATTAATGCAATATCATGATGATATGGCGTGTTATATGTAACTGATGTCGTTGATCCTTGTTATAAGGCATGAAAAGATAATGATGATATTGCAGGGAATCGTATGATGGCCTTAATGACCTTTGGACATGGTTGAGCCCTAAATGAGGTGTAATCCTCTTGTGTTGATTAGGGTTGATACCCTATGATATTGTGAAAAGGATTTATATCCTGTGATAGTATGATGGTCATAATGACCTTTCGACATGGTTGAGCCCTGAATGAGGTGTAATCCTCTTGTGTTGATAAGGGCTGATACCCTGTGATGTTGTAAAAAGTATTTATATCTTGTGATAGCATGAATGGCAAGTGAATAGTACCATGTGATGATTAGATGAGAAATTATGTTTCACATGTTTATATCTTTCAAATGTTGTGATATTTATATGCTTGATAGAAGTGAATTAGGGTTTGTATGTCTACTTGTTTGATGCAGCCTTAATTCACCCAATTGACATAAATGATCAAGTGAAACTCTAATCATGTAGTGCACTGTGCCATAGATCCATCTGAGTGTCAGAACTTGCCATATGGTGAAACAAGTATTCCTAAGGGAAACTCGGAGCGCATATTGTTGAGTATGTGGGGGGTGGAAAGTTGAGGATATATCCTTATCATCTACAATGCAAATTATGGAGGTTGGCTATGGTCATGCCTCATACATCTGATGTGATTGAGAACGGCTGCGGTCGTGTCTCGGTGATTATATACGTGACAAGATTGGAGGACAATTGTGGTTGTACCTTGGATGGTAGGGTATGCGTACCCACATCCTTTCACTAGTGCTGTGACCTGTACCAAGGACATACTAGGCTGTTAGTAGCTTGACCTTATGTGTCGCTGTGGTGGACCCGTACTGACCGGGGGCGGAGAAGATCTTAGGAGTCCGACTCTTCCTAGATCTTATATGACACTGATTTTGACTTAGCAGTGGTCAATTGGATTTTGAGTGGTATCCTCAAATTCCTCAGGGCATAATAAAAGATGTAATACAACCGCATAGCATATCTATTTAGGGTTATACATGATGCTTCACATTGGATGATAACCCTTGTTTGTTCTCTTTACATAAAGATAATGCTTAGTGAAATTAAGAGATAGTAATTATACTTATGTTGTGGATATGCTTCAGATTGTAAATGTGTGCATACGATAGTCATGCTTATGTTGATATCGATACTGCTACTGCTGATTGTAATTATGATGCTAGCTATATCATGCTCTTAGTTATGTTTAGCATGCTAGCCATGCCTCTGTAATTAGAAATGCCTATACTGCTAATCATGCTTATGCAAATACTCGTGCGTATGTTGATAGCTCTGCTTATGATATTGATCTATTCAAACCTCAAACCGTTAGACATGCTAATGTTGTTAGATATGCTTAAGATGCTAGGCTTATTCATGTTAATAGAGATAATATGCTACTAGACTTGCTTATGATAGATATGCAGATGCTATTGAATCTCTTATACGGTTAATAAGGGAAATGATGATAGTCAGCTTGATGATGATAATTGTTATCAACTCCTTTATGTATTTTGTTAATCATCAGTGTTGCTGAGCCTATTTGTTATATATAATTAAACTGCTTAAGCTGTCTCATTACCTAAAATGTTGGAATCAATAAATGTTGTTGGAGGTTATATCTCTTGCTGGGACATGGGTCTCACCCTTGTGGTTCGCCACATTTTTTTAGGTAATCAGAAGTGACAAAAACAAACATGTGGCAGCCAAGAGGAGCTATAGTAATGAACCTTTGAGAAAGTTGATTAGATGTCTAGTGTGTCCTAGAGTTGTCCCTTTACTCTCAGGTCCGAGCAGGAAAAGTTTGTATATGGTGTTTCAAACAAACCAGAATTTTGTTAGCATATTAATGCTTGTTTATGTGGTATATACAAATATTGTTCACCTATGTATATATGTTGTGGCAAAGGCAATAGAACAATTTGTATCAAATTCTTAGCATAGTATGGATATAAGAAAGATGTTGGGCTCTTATGCAAATTTTTCTAAGCGGGTGTTGACGTTGAAATCAATTTTAATTTACCCATATTTTTGGGTATGTGGTTAATTGGTGATTGATTGTGTTTTATGTTTTGAGTAATCTCGTTTAGTGTAATGGGTTCTCACATTCTTACTCGTAATGATTGATGTGTAGCAGTAGAATCTTGTCATAAAATTGATAAAAGCAAGAAATACTTCATATGGAAAGAACTATGTGTGAGATATTATCATTTGTAATTCTATTTTTAAAGCTATTTATAGTTCTATTTTTAAGAATATTCCATTGAGTATATGAACTTTTGTAGAGAGTATATGACATGGATGAAAATTTACATCGTAAAAAGGTGATGCAATGTTGTGGGAGGGTACTAAGGAATTATAGGACATCTTTGACAAGACTATACATATGGGAAGCTGAGAAGAGGAATAAGTCAACCACTGAGCAATGTAGATATCTTGACCCAGAAACGTGGGAGGTGTTTGTTGCTATGAAAAATACCAATGAATTCAAGGTATTAAGCCTCACTCCCCATTATGAATACATTCTTATGAATTCATTATTTTACCTTGACCTTGATTGTTATGTTTTACTTACCAATTACTAATGAAAATTGTTACTAATCAGGATGCAAGATATGCTTAAAAAGAAAGGCATGCAAATAATGTGCACAACCACACGATGGGTTCAGCTGGCTATGTACATCTTCGCCAAAAGCTGTTGCAGGCGTCTTCTTCTTAGAAGCCTACTCCTGGGACTGATGAGTCCTCTACTAATACTGAACCTCTACTTCTCCATGATCTATGGATAGCTGGGAGGCAAAACAAATATGTAGATTTACCCAACCTCACAACTGTTGAGATGGCTGTAAAAATGGTAAATTTCAACTCTTAGAGCAATTAGTATTGATGATTGTTATGTTTTACATACCAATTACTATTGATGATGATTAGCGAGAGCTCTATGAGTAAAGGAAACAAGTCAAGTTCATCCATGAGGGTATAAGGGATGAATTGATAGTTGCTCTAGGTAACCCAAAGTATCCTAGACATGTTAGGGCTGCAGGCGCCAATGTCGGTGTAACATCCTCAAATCTAGGTAAATATCACCTTTTCCCTCCATTCTATTTTAATATCTCATTTTGAACCCTCTTATTATATTTGTAGGTAATAGGATGTTAATATCTTTGAATATGGGAGTTTAATGCAAAAATATAAATATTTGATAAGTTTTATATAATAAATGAGGTTATTCATTAGTTATGGGTTGTTTGTGCAAAGTTGTCAAAATAAGGCCTTTAAGATTAAAGTTAGTCTTCTAGAATTTTCTTATCAATAGGTTGGGTCAAAAGAGAATTACACACAAAATTTAGTTAAGAAATAATAAAGAACACATTTATATAGAGAAAATACACTTTTCCTCAAATTGGGAGTTTCACGCATTAAAGTTTACTAAAAGGCAAATTTTACTCCAAAATCGGATTCATTGGGTCCCTATTACCTTACCCATCAAATCTCACTTTATTTGGAGATTGTTTACTCATCCAATTTAAGGGGGAAAGAAAAAGAAAGTAATATCATGACACTTTGGTCGAAATCAGTTAAGGAGAACATTTAATGTCACACATATACAACGGATGTGCACGGATTTTTCTACCCGTCAAATTTTGATCTGACGGATGATGGAGCATCTTCTACCTTGCGCCATTAAGGCAGGTAGGCGGGTAGTTAGATAGGATTCTAAATCGGGATTTCTCCCTTAATACTCAACCTTTTTACGATATTTTTGTTCCTACAGATTCTAGAATCGATTCCGCACATATTAAGGGTCTACTCGAAGTCTACGGTGGTATATTCTAGAAATGCCCGATTCTTGGGGTTCAAGACACCCCACGCCATCATACAGAAGCCCTAATTACAACCCTATAAATAGATAACCATGTACATGGATCCGTCGCATTTCGTTCTACCTATCTCCCCTTCCAATTTCTCTTGTGGTCCCGTGCTCTACCGCCGCTATCTTGAAAGTCGACGAACTGGTTTCGGACCTCGTAGCATGGTACCTCGCGGCTCCGACCAAAATTGAGATCACATGAGTGTCCCTTAACTCGGCCGAGCTTGTTCTCGTCATCGTTGGTGTCAGTAGGGCTCTTTCAAAGTTTCCCCCAACTTCGACCCCAAGCTTGTGTGCTTGGAGCTGCGTCCATGGTGCACGAGTAGAGAAGAGGGGACATGCTGTGGGTAATTTCCCGATTTGGCCCTCCTGTCCCCTACTACCAAAAATCACATCGCGTGGTCATTTTTTGTCTTTTATCATTTCTACCGGTGAACGCACACGGCACACGTACATATGTACGTGATATATAAAATTTGTTAGAAATGTACGGGGAGAGAGACTCGTCCGTGAAAGGGTCCTTACGGTAAAAAATATTTGTGTTAGGTTGTTTGAAAGGAGAGAACTAATGAACCGTTTCCGTGGGATGGAGAGAGAAATATTGAATTAAAAATAATAAAAGTTAATATGAGAATGTGATAATAAATATTTGTAGGAGCAAAGAGAGAAGAGAGTGAATCAAGGAGAGCGCATCATCAAACTCACTCTTTTTATAGTATATTTCTATTAAGTCACACAATACCTCAAAATGAATAGGGCAGATTTGCCTTGTCACACAACTATGATCCAATGTTTAATTTAGGGGAAAATCAGTCTTAGGGTATTTAGATTTCCTTAATCATTCACTAAATAGGACAAATCTTATAAAAATCATAATTTTTACTCTGCTTATCCAAAAACTTAAAAAAAAATTAGAATCCTTAGAATTTTCTCTATTTATTGGTCCAATTTTTATCGCCTAATTCACAAGTTCTAAAGATCAGATTTTTAGGGTTTTAAATCCTTATAATATCACATTAATACTTAAAGACATTTTTGAAAAAAATAAAAATGAGATCTTGGAGTCACATCTATGAACAATACCCTAAATTTATTCTATAAGATTAAATCAAGTATCAATCTAGGGTTTTGACAAGGATTGAGTTTTAGGGTTTTGTTCTCACTTATGAATATAAAAGAAATTATAATAATTAATAAAGTTGTAATTTGGAGTCAAGTTTTATCTTTGAGAAACCTTGAAATCATAGTTGGGTCAATCTCAAGAATCGACCTAGGGTTTTGCCGATCGATTTGGATTTATGCAGTTTTCACAATACTTACATATTTAAAAACATAAACCCTAACTAATGGATCCAAACCTATATGTAGGATGAGTTGACTCTAGGCTTGGAGGATTAGCATTTAATATATGATTTAACACCTCCAGTTAAGGTACATACATCTACTCTTTTTAAATTGGGCATAATCATGACTATCTTTTCCCATATGAGGCATTAACTAAATTGTGGACAATTCTATCATCTTTTGAAAGTACCATTCTTTGGAAATATTTTATTGGTTTGTTAATGTTGTTACCACATTGATGGTCTTCTGACCTAATCTTTACCAATGACTTAGGTCCTTTGACCCTATTTAATGGAGACTTGATATTCTTATCCTCTGTGTGGAAATAAAAATACCTTGTTCTTGTCTATCCTATTTGCATGGATTATTGACTAGTCATATTTATAAGTAGAGATTTCTATATAGACATTGAGTTTTATTCCTTCACCACTTATATTGTTTATAGGCAGTGGGTCTTATTCCCCTACCAGGAACTGGGTCTATTTCCCTATCATGTTTGATATTTAAGCACTGAGTTTTATTCTCTTGCCATGCACTGGGTTATATTCCCCTACAAGTTACTATATTGTTTGGCACTGAGGTTTTAGTCCTCCCGCCCTTTGGTATGAAATACATATGGGTTCCTACCCTACTTTTCAGTACATGCTAGCCAATGTTTATTTATCACCATGCAAACTATTTATTTTGCAATTATGACATTGAGAACATGGCAAAAAACTTCTTATTAATCATATCTTTGTTATTAAATGCCTCATCTTTTGTTCATGTTAAATCTTTTTGACAAACTCCTCTCTTTTGAGTATCTCATTAATGACATCTCTATATTTCAGATCTTCTCTCACCTTAAGTAATGCCCAATTATTTTACTATGTGCATGCTCAACATTCACTGATGTCCTTTTCTCTTTGTTTTCTCCTACCCTGGGTGTTGCTTTCAATCCACCCTTAGGTTGCACATCCTGAGGACCAGAAGTTAGGTGGTGACACCCAGAACTAGCTGTTGAGGATTTCTGAGATGGAAAGGTTACTCACCAAAAAATCGATCCGAGTAGTTTAGTCTTTAAATTCAATTTGAAGCTGTCTATGACTCGTTAGTTCAACATTGTTAAGAATATCATGTAACCGTTAGTTTATTTCCGTTGCATTTAAACTATGTTCATGTTGTCATTCTGTTTAAGGAAATATTGTGAAACCCAAAGTGGCTTTTATTTTGTACAAAATATTTTATTGGGGAATTTTGCAATTATTTCCTTAAATTAGTAAGGAGTGGTCCCTCCCGGGACCTACTCCTTACAGTAGGGATAAGAGCTTCTTTGGGCCATCAGAGCATAAGCGCAAATCTGTCTAGAAAGGGGGATTCTCAAAAGAGGAGGAACAAGAGTTAATTGCAAAGGGAATTCAGGAATCAATGAGCCAATATCATGCTTCTCAGACAGTACATGTGCCGCCCCACTCTTCATATGAGGTGGACTCCTCCTACGACAAAGCTGGTTGGGAGTAATCCTGTAGACCCACCACCTAGCACACTTGTTGTAAGTATTTTTATGTCATAGTAGTCTTTTAAAATGATTTGTATAATATATATATATATATATATATATATATATATATATATATATATATATATATATAAATAAAACACTCTATGCAAATTTTTAGGGATTGAGGCCATGCCGTCTTAAATTACAAGAATGTGGTGTTGTTGTGGGCGCGGGTTACCCACACTTTGAAGGTGACACGATTCATGGTGCAACGACACCGTTGCCCGCCGATGTGGTTCATGTGACACTGAACCTTGTCTACACCCCTTGGAAGCAGACTCCACTGCCATATGAGCACTTGAAGCACAACAAGATAGGTGATGCAGAAGGTTACATGGTTGCGTGGCCCAACACTGAAATTATCTATACTTATGTATGGTAAATTTACATTGCCTTTGTATCTTTATATACATGACACCATTGATATAAGATTATATATATAGGACATAGCACCTAAGAAACCCCTTACAACTCGTTCTCCACCTCCACCTCTACCTCCTCCTCAAATACCTGGTTGGCTTGGAAAGAACCTATTCAACTCGATAGGTCCTCAGTGCATGGGTATGGCACTATGGATAGGAAAACATGACAAGCGGTCACCTATGCTGGTTTCTATTAAGGAGGACATTGTAGGTGAACCTCATGATACTAGTATATTTCTGTAAGATGTTTTGTAGTTGTTTGGTTATACTTGGTTGAATACAACTGTGATAGAACTTTGGATATGGTGAGATTTTATATAGCTATATACCTCATGTTATATATGTTGATCTATTTTCTTATGTATTAATGCATACATGATATATGTTTTGCAGCCACTTAGGGTATGCAAAGAGTTTTCACTGCCCCATGTGGCATTTCTAGTTCCATCCTTAATTAGCCATGTAATTAAAGACCCTGCATTTGTAACCTAATACTGCTCTACCACATTTAAATATTTTGATAAAAAAGAAAAAGAGCGTGATATTAGCTCCATACAATGCTAAGTAAGTTTACTAATCTGCTTATAATTTTGACTTAAAAATTACATTTCATTGTGGGTTTTGAGTTATATTTTGTTTGCCTTTTTATCACTCAGGCGTAAACATTAGGTGTTATTGGTTATTGTCCCCACGACGCTAACTGTGTATTATCTAGATCCTAAGGGTGACAAAATACAATATGGGAAATGACTTGAAAAAGGCATTATTCACATGACTATTTACTAATGCAATTCAATGTGTTACATTAACGTATAGGGCTTTAAAAGAATTCAAAAAAGCTGGAGGAAAGGTGGACAAGAAAAAGAAAGCGATAGTTTGGGATAATGTTGAGGTAGTTTTCTAACTCCAATGCATATTCATGCCAACTATGCTTACCTTTATTTATTAATGTTTTGTATGTTGAAATTTATATTGTTCGGTACAAGACAACGATTGGGCATGTGGATATTACATGATGCGGTATATGGACATGATTGTCAAATATACGGCAGTAGACATTGACGAGATACAAAATGTAATATATATATAGTCTTGATCATCATAAGTATATAGTCTCATTAGGTGATATGAAAATATAAAACATATTAATTATATGCATAATTATATTCGCAAGTGTTTAAAACGAAAGACTTCAATACACTAGAAAAGATAGGAAGACATACAAATGCCATATACGACAAAACAACTAGATGAGATACGAGAATAATGGGCAGAAGCCTTCAACAAGGAAGTGAACTTTGAATTTGATTGGAATAATGAATGCATTTTCTAAAGTTTGATGTCATTATTTCTATATACATGTGGTGCTTATGACTTGTTGCAACTTTACATTTGATGCGAGTAAATTATTGGTGCATATGTGAATGATGACATATATACATGTGCGTGAATGTGAAGATGAATGCATGAATTATGTATGAATGAATGAATTGTGTTTTTACATGTCATGAGAATGGAATTGGTGTATATGTAAATGAAGTATCATGTGTGTGAATGAATATGAAGATTTATGTTTGCACATGTGATGAAATGGAATCAAAGAATGAATATAATCATATGCATATTATGTTTGTTATTGCAGGTTGGGTGGCCTGTTGTTAAGCCGAACTCACAAGATGTTGTTAACCTGTAGTTCAGAACTCTAGTTCTGAACTGTAGGTTCAACATCTGGGTGACCAGTCGGGCAGCAAGTCTGCATACCTGCTATTTAAAAAAAAATAGTTGTCGATTGTAACAAAAAAAAACCGACACTATAGGTCTGAGCTGTTGATTTCGATAAAATAACAACATTAAAGGACAAAACCAAAATGGCCGTGTTAGACAACACAACTTCCTTGTGTAGCATATCATAGTCTTCAGTTTAGTAGATCTAACCATCATTGTACATCATAATTGTCAGTTATTTGGGCTGCAACCGACACTATACATCATAATAGGTGTCATTTTTTGCAAAATTGAGGATGTAGAGTCCTTTGCCAGTTACAAATGTGACCCGATATGGTTCTTGCAATGTCGATTTTTCTAAGACAACTGATGCCTCAGATTCCTATTTATGTCAATTTCTTTTATCCACACAACTGAGGCTGGATCTCTGGTGTCGGTTTTGCTGTCCCCATAGAACTGACGTCTCAGACCTATGGTTGTAGTGTCGTCCACTTAAGTGTCGGTCTATAACCAATGTTATAGGGTTGTTTTAATCGACTCTAGAGATAGTTTCTATACTAGTGATCAACTAACCAAACTGAGTGACCGCAAGAAGGAGAGAAACTCATCTACCACTATGCAAAACTTGGTGGCCCTTAGGAGAGAGAAACCATCCACCACATGATCAAACAAGTTGATCATCATCATGGAACTGAAACTGACATGGAGTAAAGCACATGAAGGTGAATCGACCTCAACACCCTAAATCTGACCATCAACATTGGGAAAACCAAATCATGACTTATGGATGGAAAACCAAAAGTTCACACATGAAAGAAAACAATACCAAAACCCTAATTCCGACCATCATCAAGCAAGGAGTAAAACCATAATCATGATGTAGATAAAACCAATCATTTTACACATCATGCATGTTTCCAAAACCACCATCAACAAGAAAGAACTCGTTCACATAAAAGAGTTCAACATGGAGGGTTTATCTATTCAAGATCACCATGGAACATAAATTCTAGTTCAATATATCATTATTAATCTACTTGGAACCACATTTTAGAAATAGGTTATTTGCATGCATAAATAAGAGTAACAATAATCGAGGAGAGGGTTATATAACTCGCCTTCACAAGGATGAACAACTCCAACAACAAGATGCTTCAAGGAAAGAGAGGAAAACCCAAGCTTGATCACCACCTCACGACCAAGCTAGCATCACCTCAAAGAAAGAAGAACAACCCTAGGTTAAAGGAGAAAATTAAAGAGGGAAAAACCCTAGGCCGAAAAGATAAGAAAGAGAGGTAATCTTCAAAATCAACTTGGGCACTATCATGGAGAACCATGAAATTTACCAAAAAGAGAGAAGATTCTCAAGAAGCACCACAATTAAGACCCATGGATTTAGCCAAGAGAAAAGAAGAGAGGTAGGGTTGCAAGAAAACAAAGATCAAACACTAGAGATCACTACCAAGACCAAGGAACACCAAACAATCACCAAATAAGGGTTGTTCCAAACACTAGACCTACATGCAAAGATGTTTGGCCACCTTCTCCAAGGTCAAACTCTTACCTTCACCACTAAGAACACAAGGGGGATGAGCACTAAGGAGAAGAGAGAAGAAAGAGGGTGCAAAAATGATCACTTACATGCAAAGAGAGGGGTATATATATCCAAGGGTTGAGAGAGGTAAGGGAGGTTAGGTGTCAGGAAACATGTGCACTTGCCCACCATATATCGGCCATGCAAGCACTAAACACATGCATGCAACAAGAGTTGTTAAAACCAAGAAAAACACACGACCCCAAATCCAGGAAAAACTCAATGGTCAATGAGAACTTCAGTGACCAAAGCACACGACTGATGAACAACCACAAGCTAGGTGATCGATGAAAATCTTTAGCAACCAAAGAGTCAAAACCTTGTCCAACCACTGAAGATCAAACCCTAGAGCATCTAAGAAAACCCTAGATCATCAACACATGATGCCACCTCATCAAACCAAAATATATCAAGGATATGGGACACCACTCTCTCCAACATGATGCCAAAACATGTGAGGCTTATCAAGCATGTGTCAAATTGTAAGAAAAGACTAAACATGGGTAAATTTGCAATCAGGTCCAAAATAGGCATATATAAGATTAACTAGCTCAAACAACATCCAAATTGGACCAAACTTAAAACACAAGCACATCACATGATTAGATTTAGGTTTTAAGCATATAATTATGCTAATGAAGAAAGATCAACCATAAAGCAAGGTCAGAGGTCTTACAACCATAAACCCCTAACAAGGATCCCCCCCCCCAAAACCTACGCAAATAAAGATGGGTACTTCCTACACATCTCGTCCTCGAACTCCCACGTGGCTTCCTCCACACCACGGTGATGCCACAAAACCTCAACCAACACTATATCCTTCTTCTTCAGCTTCTTTATCCTTCCATCCAAGATCAATACAAGACTTCCACATACGACATATCCTCCTCCAACTCAACCTCCATCGACTACAACACTTCCTATGTATTTGGATGGCACTTCCTCAATATAGAAATATGGAACACAGGATGCAACCTGTGCAACTTTGGCGGTAGCTCCAACCTATAAGCCACTTTACCAACACGTACCACCACATGGTAAGGTCCCATAAACTTGGGAGCCAACTTACCCTTCTTCCCAAACCTCATCAGGCCTTTCACAGACAAACCTTGAGATAAATCTTGTCTCCCACTTGGAACTCCAAGGCCAGTGACAATTATCAACATAAGATTTATATCTATCTTGGGTTGCCTTCAGCTGTTGTCGTGTCACTTTAATCTTCTCTGTAGTCTGATGTACAAGCTCATGATCCAAAAGCTGATACTCCTATCTCATACCAACACAGTAGTGAACAACAACACCTTCCATATAAAGCCTCATAAGGTGCCATATCGATACTCCTCTAATAACTATTGTTGTAGGAAAACTCTATCAAACTCAAGAGCACATCCCAACTACCCAAAAGCTGCAAGACAAAAGCTCTCAACAAATCTTATAATGTCTGAATAGTCCTCTCTGACTATTCGTCCATCCGAGGGTGAAAAGTTGTACTAAACCTCAACTATGTACCAACCACTGTATGTAGACGTTCCCAAAAACAACTAGTAAACTGAGGATCTCTGTCAGACACTATGGTCACTGGAATACCATGCAAACACACTATCTAATCCACATTCACTTGTGCAAACTTCTCAGTTGTATACATTGTCTTGACTAGCAAGAAGTGTGCTGACTCGGTCAACTTGTCTACTATCACCCAGATGGAATCATGACATTTGGCTGCCATGGGAAGACCAACCACAAAGTCCATAGTGATATGATCCCATTCCCACTGTGGTATAGGAAATGGTTGCAACATTCCTGTAGGTTTCCAATGCTCATCCTTGACATGCTGACATACTGGACATCTTGCCACAAACTCTGCCACATCACACTTCAAGCCAGGCCACCAATACAAGTCGTTCAAGTTATTGTACATCTTGGTACTACCTGGATGCATCACATACATTGAAGAGTGTTCCTCTTCAAGAACCAAGTGTCTCAAGCCATCAACATCTAGAACCACTATTCTGCCGTTGAAACACTCTATACCATCCTTTATCTCATAGAAACCACCATGTTTCTCATTGCCAAACTCTAATCGGATCTACAGTATCATGATATCATCACGTTGCACATCTATGATTTGTTGTATCAACATGGGTTTCACTTGCAACTGTTCTAACAAGCCCACCAACAAAGAGACCTCCATCTTCACGTTCATCTGATGTAATGATACCAACATGTCCCGCTTATGGCACACTAAGGAACACAAATGTGCCTTCTCTACATATGATGACAATGAAGACTTCTTGCTCAAAGCATATACTACCACATTCACCTTTCTAGTATGGTAATATATGATGCAATCAAAGTCCTTGATCAACTCCATAAATCGTCTCTGCCGCATATTCAACTCCTGCTTTAAGAAGATATACTAAAGGTTCTAATGGTGGATGAAGATCTAACACTTCCTCCATGAAGATAGTGTCTCCAAATCTTCAAAGTAAGGACCACATTTGCAAGATCTAGATCATGCATTGATTATTTCTCCTCATGTTTCTTAAGCTATCGCAAAGCAAAAGAAATCATATTCTTATCTTGCATCAGCACACATCCCAAACCATTCTTTGATGCATCACAGAAGACGAGATAACCTTTTCCTTGCTCTAGAAGAACTAAAATTGATGCACTGGTCAACTTCTCCTTCAAAAGATGAAAAAAACACTGACACTTGTCATCCCAAACAAAAGGTACACCCTTCCTCATCAACTTGGTTAGGGGTAAAGCCGCAACACTGAAGTTCTTGATAAACCTCATGTAGTAGCATGTCAAGCCTAGGAAACTGCAAACCTTCATCAGTGTCTTAGACTGCTCCCACTCCAGCACTAACAATACCTTCTTGGGGTCCACACAGACACCTCTAGCAGATATCTTGTGCCCAAGAAAAGACACCTCCTTCAGCTAGAACTCACACTTGCTAAACTTTTCATACAACTTGTGCTGCCTCAACAACGTCAAAGCTTGCCATAGATGTCACTCATGCTGATGGCTATCTCTAGAGTATATCAAGATGTCATCGATGAACACTACAATGAACTAGTCAAGATAAGGTCTAGCCATCCTATTCATCAAATCCATGAATGCTACTAGCACGTTGGTGAGCCCAAATGGCATAACCACAAACTCATAGTGACCGTACCTAGTCCTAAAAGCTGACTTGGGTATGCCATCTGCCTTGATCCGCAACTGATGGTATCTTGACCTCAGATATATATTCGAGAATACTACAACTCCTTTCAATCAATCAAACAAATCATCTATTCTTGGAAAAGGGTACTTGTTCTTAATCATCACCTTGTTTTACTGTTGGTAGTTTATGCACAACCTCATAGAACCGTCCTTCTTCTTCACAAACAATACGGAAACTCCCCAAGGGGAAGTGCTCGACCTAATAAAACCCTTCTCTAACAACTCATTCAATTGTTTCTTCAACTCCTACATCTCTGCTGGTGCCATCATGTATGGTGACTATGCTATAGGCTGTGTACCAAGAATAAGATTGATCTCAAAATCAATCTCTCTAGGAGGGGGAACACTAGGAAACTCTACGGGAAAGACATCCTCAAACTCACGAACCACAAACACCTTCTGGATTCGAGGACTCCTCACCTACACCACATGTGCAAAGAAAGCCTCACACCCCTACCTCATCGACCTCTCCGCTGTCATAGCTGACACCAAGCACGTCGGAAGAATCTTCCTATCTCATTGGAAGATCCACTAAACATCACCATTAAAGAATATCGCCACCTTAGAAATACAATCCAAGACCACCCGGTACTTCTCTAAGGTATCCATACCAAGGATCACACCATATCCATGCTTGTCAAGTGGCATAAGGTCCACTTGAATGTTGCACCTTGAGAAAGAAAGAACACAAGATGGACACCTCCCACAACTTGGCAGAACCAACAAGTGGGGTTTCTAACCGTAGGCTATCAAATATATGACTAACAAGCAAAGAACAACTACATATCACCTCTTTGGTGATAAAAGAGTGTGTCACACTCGGGTCAACCAAAATAGATACAAAAGAAGATGCAGACAAATCAGAATGAAAAAGTTCCATCTGACTTGTCATGACATGTGGATTGACCACTCCCTCCAGCTAACTCATAACATAGAATACAGTTGTCTCCTATTGTCGTCCCATCCTCTACTAGCTTGCCCAGAAAATCCTACCTCGATGCCTGATCATGTCCTCTGGCACCACCGCTATTATACTGTCATTGCTGCGAACCTTGTCAGCTCTGCCTCAGATAGAGTGTCACCTCCTTATCTATCATAGGGAAAGACCACCTGATATGCCCCACCTGTCTACATTTGTGACATGTCCTCAAGTCATATTGCGGCTTGGATCTAGTTGGAGAAAAGCTACCGCCTCTACCCTTGCTCGGTGACCACTGTGACTATACCACTAATCTCTGTTCCAACTGAGATGACAAAAACATCAACTTCTTGTAGCCTCCAGAAGACTGCCCCTAAAATTGAGCCAGTCTCTTCTTAACTTTGGCTTCATGTTTCTCTATTGTTGACCACTCTATCGGTCTCACATACTCCAAAAAGGTGGCAAACCTCTCCTGGTTCTCCAGAGAAGACACCATCTTCTTCAACTCTATTCTCAAACCCTTTTCAAACCGTCAGATCCTCTCCTTATCTATTGCTACCATGTGAGGATAAAACCTCAACAACTTGGTCATGTACTCATTGATCGTCATTTATCCCTACCAAATTTTCTCAAAGTATGAGATCTTCTCATCTAGATACGTCTCTGGGAAGTATTAGCTCACAAAATCCTACCGAAACTCTTCCCAACTGATCACCACATTAGGTCTCTTCTCCTCCTTGATGGCCCACTAATGGCCAACACTGTCCTCCAGCAAGTACATCACATGCTTCACCTTTCCTCTTTAGGGATATTGAGGATCTTAAATTCCTTCTCTAGATTTGTCAGCCACATGTCCGCATCTGCTGGGTCTTCCGTACCCACATACTCGATGGATCCCACATGTTGTAACCTCCCAAAAGTCTTCCCAAAACCCTAGGATTATGCATTGGGGATAGGTGCCCTAACCTGAGGTACGAGCACTCTATCTACCATATACAAAATCGTGTCCACCAACTGTCTAAACATGGACTGGAAGGTGGGGTTGGCCATAGTTATTGGGTCAAACTGGGGTACTTCAGGCACTCCATCTACTCTGTCTTGCCTCCTCACACCACCTCCTGGTACAACAACACTACTCTTAGCATGTTCTTCGTGCTCTCCAGACATATCTCCATAAGCAGAAACTATAATCAAATATGTTGGAGGATGCAAGAACAGACACAACCCTAGTGCTATGTCCTTGTAGGCTCAGTGAACCTAGATCTCTGATACCAACCTTTCATATGACAACCTGATTCCACACATGCAAGATTACTCAAAACAAAGCATGAAATCAACAACTAAATAACTGCATTACCATAGAAGTAGGTCAAATGAAATTGATCTCACTTAACCATCACAAGCAGAAACATATAATCAAGGTCCATAAGCCTACATAACATATATCATATCGGGTATCTACATCTGTATAGTGTCCAACTGCCACACATATGTTACAAAAGATCTATTCACATATATATGCCATATATAAAATAAAGGCATACTGCAAAAACACGTATCGAGATACAACATCTACAAGAAAACACATCCCTCCTGGACCTGAGAGTACAAGGATGACACTAGGACTGTACTACACAACACTAGCAACTATCCAACCTTCTGCATCTACTGATTTCTAAGCTGCTCTTCATCAATAATATGATCCTGCTCATGCTGTTGACGACCACCTTAAAAGATGTGGCGAACCATGACGGTGAGAACCATGTCCCAGCAAGAGATATAACCTCCAACAAAAATTATTAAAACATAACAGGGTATATCATTATTAAGTAGGATGAGTAGATTCAACTAAATGAATAATTTAAACTAATTACACAAGATAAGTAGATTAAACAGTTCTAACAAATAAGCAAAACATCATATGATTTTAGAAGGAATATGACGAACATATAAACAATTGATTTCTCTTACCACATTCTATAGCAACTAAGAAGTAATAACAACAAGGAAAGGATAAGCATCTAATGTGAAATCTGTTTAACCCTAAGTAGATATACTACACAACTCTATTATGTCTTTTAAGCCCTGAGGATATGAGGTATACTAACATACTCCAATTTGTCCAATGTGAAGTCAAAAATAGTGCCTATAAGATACATGAGATCCAAACTTCTATGATCTCATCCACCCTTGATCAGTACAAGTCTGCCATAGTGACATAATAAGTTCAACTACAAATTAGCCTAGTCTGCCTTAGTATATAGGTCACATCACTGGTGAACAGGGTATACAAACTCAATCATCTAAGGTACAACTACAGTTGTCCTCTATCACATCATATTCACTGATACACTATCGTAGCCGTTCTCCCACCAAGGCATGGCTGCAGTCATCCTTAAAACCTTGGGGTTAAGATGACAAGGACACTCAATCACTTGCACCTCACATATTGAATAGTATGCACTCCGATTTTCCCTTAGGAATACTCATTTCACCATCCAACAAGTTCTAACACTGGAATGGATCTTTGGCCAGGGAAACTACATGATTAAGGTTCTACTTGATTAGTTAAAGACAATTGGCTATCTTTAAGCTGCATCAATCAAGTTATAAACAAACCCTAAGAAGATTCTACAAAAGATAAGGTAGGTTGTAACTTCAAAAAATATAAAATGTATAAAGCATAAAGATGATCACATCACCACATGATACTATTTCATTGCCATACACAAGGCCATCACCATTATCATGTAATCATAGGATTTTAATCCCTCATCACATTACAAGAGGATATTGCCTCAATTAGGCACAAAGACATTGCCAAGGTCATAAAACCATTCACATCATTCCCTACAAGAAAATCATTATCTTTCCATGCCTTGTCAAGGCTCATGATCAACACACATGTGTTACATAAGCTCAAACACATTCTTACATTATGTACTTATGATGTTCATAAGATAGTAGATTAGGGTTACAATAATTTAGGAGAGAGAAAAACACTCTACCATCATGCTAAATACTCAAGTAAACTAAGCATTAACATTTTGTGCTTGCAATTAGTATTAGATTTCAACATAGCAAACTGAAATAGGGTCTCAAGACAATAAGCAAAAGTAAACCCTAATCACCACCATCTCCAACATTCTTGAAAGCATATTAGGCCAACAATCAACATCATAGGGTCAACCAGAAATCACCATTGGTCACATAAAATTGGGACTCATCATCAACCACATAAGATTACACACATGATAGGTCGCTGAAAACTAGGCCAATATCCTCATCGACTATTGAGGGTCAACCACAAAAGTGGCCACTAAAAACATCAATCCATGACTACTGAAATCCAGGGTTTGACCCCTTCATTGACTGTTGATAAGGACTATCTTCAATGACCACATGAGCTTGGTTAATCACCTCAATGACTGCATAAAATAAAAATGTTCAGCGACAAACATGGGTCCATCATTGGCGACCAAAGGCACATAAAAACATCATTTGCCAAGGAGGAAAATCACCATCTTAAGATACCATCAACTAACCAAATTAAACAACCACAAGAAGGTGAGAAGCTCATCGACCACTATGGAAAACTTGGCAATCCTCAAGAGAGAGAAACCATCCACCACCTGATCAAACAAGTTGATCATCATCATGGAATCGAAACCAATAAGGAGTAAAGCACATAAAGGTCAATCAACCTCAACACCCTAAATCCAACCATCAACATGGGGGAAAATCAAACCATGACTTATGAATGGAAAACCAACAATTAACACATGAAAGAAAATGACACCAAAACCCTAATTCCGACCATCATCAAGCAAGGAGTAAAACCATAATCACGATAGAGAGAAAACCAATCAGTTTACACACCATGCATGTTTCCAAAACCACCATCAACAAACAAGAACTCCTGCACATAAAAGAAATTCAACATGGAGGGTTTATCTATTCAAGATCACCATGGAACATAAATTCTAGTTCAAGATATCATTATTAATCTACTTGGAACCACATTTTGGAAATAGGTTACTTGCATGCATAACTACCCTTTACAAGGATGAACAACTCCAACAAAAAGATTCTCCAAGGAAAGAGAGGAAAACCCAAGCTTGATCACCACCTCATAGCCAAGCTAGTATCACCTCAAAGAAAGAATAACAATCCTAGGTTAATAGATCATAAGAAAGAGGAAAAAACACTAGGATAGAAAGATAAGAAAGAGAGGCAATCTTCAACTCAGCTTAGGCACTATCATGGAGAACCATAAATTCGACCAAGAAGAGAGACACTCCTCAAGAAGCACCACCATTGAGACCCCTAGATTCGGCCAAGAGAAAAGAAGAGAGGTACGATTGTAAGAAAACAAAAATCAAGCAAGAAAGATCACTTACCAAGATCAGGGAACACCAAAAAATCACCAAAAAAGGGTTGCTCCAAACCCTAGACCCACATGCAAAGGGGTTCAACCACCTTCTCCAAGGTCAAGCTCCTACCTTCACCACTAAGAACACAAGGGAGATGAGCTCCAAGGAGAAGAGAGAAGGAAGAGGGTGCAAAAAGGATCACTTGCATGCAAAAAAAAGGGTATATATATCCAAGGGTAGAGAGAGGTAAGTGATCTTAGGTGTCATGCAACATGTGCCACTTGTCCACCATATCTCATCTATGCAAGCACTAAACACATGCATGCAACAAGAGTTGTTACAACAAAAAAAACACATCATCCCAACTCCATAAAAAACTCAATGACCGATGAAAACTTCAACAACCAAAGAACACAACTGATAAAGAATCACAAGCTAGGTGATCGCTAAAAATCTTCAACGACCAAAGGGTCAAAAGCTTGTCCAACCACTAAAGATCAAACCCTAGAGCATCTACGAAAACCCTATATCATCAACACATGATGCCACCTCATCAAACCAAGATATATCAAGGATATGAGATACCACCCTCTCCAACATGAGGCCAAAACACGTGAGGCTCATCAAGCATGTGAAAAATTGCAATAAAAACCTAAACATGGGTAAATTTGCAATTAAGTCCAAAATAGGCACATATAAGAAAAATTAGCTCAAGCACCATCCAAACTGGACCAAGCTTAAAACACAAGCATGTCACATATTATCAAAGCACATCACATGATTGGATTAAGGTTTTAAGCATATAATTATGCTAAGCAAGCAAGATCAACCACAAATCAAGGTCGAGGTCTTACAATATTCTTGTCCTAGAAAAGGAAGTTCATATATTGTATCACTTATAATAGAATATAAGGAAGGTGTAATGATTGCCAAATCCTAGAGGTTGACCTCTATAGGTATAGGATGTACACTCCCCTAGTTTGGAATTTGGAACCACTATACATAGCTTGTTCTTGATCTCATTCAATCTCTCTCATCCTTGCTATGTATGTTTAGTTGCACTCAAATTCCATATTTGCAACCTTATCTCTTAGAAGTAATTTGAAGGTCCATTGAATTTGGTTTAAGTGTTTATAGATATATTCACCCTCCTTCTAGAGTGCATCCGATCCTACATGTGGTATCAGAGCATGTCTTCTCCAAGAAATACTTCTACAAGTAGGAGAAGATGGAAAATTATCAAGGTGGGAGATACCTCATCAACATTCAAATATTTAATGGGAGAAACTTTCTATATTGGAAGAGAAGGTTACAATAATACATCCAAGGATCAAGTCTTGATCTATGGAGAATGGTGGATCTTCCATACAAGCTACCAGAGACAAAGATAGAAGAATGGGATGAAGCTACTTTGAAGAAAGCAACTATCATAAAGTGAATTTCCCTCTATTTTTGTTCAATTCCTATTTTTCCCTCATCATGTTCACTCATGACCCCAATTATTTATTTCTTGACTGCTTCATCAATACTAACACTCAAATTCGAAATATAATGAACAATATGAACTTTATACACCTTGTGACACTACAACTTAGGTTAATTTATCAATTTATCAAAAGAAGTCAATTAAGTCACATAACTTCATATTTTGATCCTAAAACTTTTTATATCTATTATACACATTATTGTGAACCTATATTTCATCTCAATTGGACATTCCTACATTTTTCTATGATTTCTTGAAGTTATGTGCTAAAACCCCCTTTATTTCCCTATTATTTGACCCTTTTTCCAAGTCAGCAAGTCGAGTCAAGCTTTAGGGATAAACCCTGACCCTCAGATCTGGCTCCAACAGATCAGAGTCTTGATCAAGTGGCTAGGGTGTGGTCTCCTACCTCTCACTAATTGTAGGGAGGAGACAAGGAATCCATAATGATCGATCTACATGCTTTGACCACGATTCAAATTTCTAATCACATTTGAATTATTGTCTTATGATTTTGCACTCACCCAACCCAACTTTGACTACATTTAATGCTATGGTTTTCCATCAAATCATTTCCCTCACTCACCCCTCTCACTCTGATAAGCATGGGTCACAATCGAGAACTTATCTAACCCTAAACCTAGCCCTAACCCAATAAAAACACTCCTAAGGACTGCCACCACCCTACCTTGATAGAACTCTCTCTCTCAACCTCGAGCACCCTATATTCCCCTCCCAATCATTTGCTAGAATTGGAAACACCGATGCCTGGTGTGAATTGGGTCTCTAGCCCTTACGTGCTCTGCCCATCGACCGAGACCCCATCCACTTCGCGAGGTCACATTGGACTCGATCAACATCTCCGTTGCCAACGTCGATGCCTCTTCCTCCCGAGCCCTCCTAAATGTAGAGAGAGCTCCACCTCATCTCCCTGACCTTGTGTAGAGGTCTGAGTGTGAGTGAGAGATCGTAGACTGTCAGGCTAGGAGGAAATCAACCTGGTACAAAGAGCCCATCAACCCACAAATTGATCCAACAAATTAGAGATCGAACTAACAAGCCAAGGATCAGAGCGATCCAATAAACCAACGACCCAACCACCTATGTGGCTCAATCCTGACCCTCTAATTGTGCAACAAAATGGTCGAACCTTTTCTCAATTAAGGTATTTTTCAACCTCTCTCACAGATATTAGATATAAATGCTCATATCTTAATTACATCATAGAAAATGCATCGTAACTCCAAATATAGTGAAATTATAGTCCATTTTCATAAAAATAGCTTAATTTAATAAAAATGGCTAAACGACCTAATTCACATACCTATTCCCATATTTAGTAAATCATTTATTCAAATGCATATATATGATCTTTTCTTATTAATACTTGATCATCTGACCTAATAATTGATCCTTGACATTTCTTATTACATCAATCAACCCTATTTTGATCTTGATCACAAACCTATCATGATGATGATCTAGAGACTTGAATAATGACTTGAATATTGATGATAATAATTAGGGTTAGCTTATATGTTCCTAAGATAGCTAGGTAGGTCATTCATACTCAAACATATACTTGACACTTGAATAAATGTTGGAAATCTTGAAATTTGTTGATCATAACCGAATGACCTAACCTCAAGGTTTAATAGGAATGAATAACCCTAATCTCGAATATCAAAACATGATCTTTAAAGCATCACGATCTTAACCCTTGATCCAAATCTTGTTGATCTAGGATCTGACTCGAGGGTTGACCTATTACTTATTGAGATCTTATACTCTAAAAATCAACCAAGAAGGTACACTATTATACCTCCTCCTTGAACAAACTAATAGTATTGATAATACATTTTATGTACCTCTTGAATTGTATACTTGGCTTTTTATTTGTTTCAGCTACCTCGTTCCCTATTGATTAGTATTCCAATTTTCTATATTATAGTTTTGCAGCACACCTGAAAATTAGTGATATTGCCCATTATGACTGCCAGTAACAATGGTTGTCGATATTGAGTACAAGCGACCTCCTCATTTAGAGGGTGGAACTTGTACATTTTGTTGATATCCTCCCTCATATGGAGAAATGGATCTTGGGGACCTCCCTCATATTATTGGGGGCGATGGAGCCACATAAATATATAAGCATGCTTCTCGATATTAGCATAATGGGAAACTTGAAATAAAATCTTATCCAATAAATGTTATTTTGAAAATCACTTGTTGATTATTTTGAATATAAGTCTTGCCAAGTATACTATTTTGATATAAATCTGTTTTACTTGTTTTTAATAGCATACCATGCAATTGCATTGATTGTGTCATGATTTTCTTGATTATAGACTATGTAGAAAACTAAAGATTATGCACCTACTATCTACTTCATTTGTTATCTGCTTAAAATAAAGACTGCTACATCAATCTGGACTCTACGTGGGAGCTAATATAAAGGGGATGTAGTTGTTGGTTTGGTTTCCTTATCTTGTATCTTTCTTTCCATGTTGCCTATGGGCCAATATGTACTAAACCTTGGTTCATTTTCAATAAACAATAATGTTATTTCCTTTTTGCATATTATCTATGTGTGATATTTGGGCCACTCAGGGATAGGTGCTCTAATCCCTTTAACACTGCCCATTCGGACAGTGGGATTGGGATTAGGGTAAGAATGGTTCCATGTCAGTTGGTATCGAATCCATAACACACTTCATATGCATTAACAAAATGATGTTCTTAATTGATGAACCAAGGAAGCCCTAAAGTTCACTATCATGAAATTGAGGTGTCTAGAAAGAGCATAAAGGGGGTTCTGGCATAGTCACCTCCTACTATCTTCATGGTGGCTGAGGTTCCCCATGCTCCACCTAGCCTTAATGAATCCAGAAATGGTCTGAAAGACTTCCTATAACCCTAGAGAGTCTTCTAGCATCTCATCTCTTCTTTAAGGACTACCCAAGCCACTTATTAAAAGAAAGTAGGATGAATTCTCATCTCCTCGCTCTTATTAGGGTGTCATGACTTGATCTATACTTTATCTATTTTGGGTAGTCTAAGGATGGGAAAGAACTAAAATTTGAAATTAATTTGAGAAAGTTGAATTAAAGTTGCAATATTTCCATGATCTATCATTTGAAAATTATAAATGAAAAAACTTATACCCATTTCAAGCCTTGTAGATGGCCCCAAAAATAGGAACAATAGAGATGGTGAAGGAACTTCAGGGACCAAGAATAAAGGAAAGAGGCCTCGTGGGAGTGATGATGAGGATGTCAGTTCTGCTAATAAGACCACATATATGGGGGATTGGGAAGTGAAATAGAAATCCATTATGGATGCCCTCCATAACTTGGCAGTCCATACAACATCCCTAGTGCCCAACCGTAACCCAAAACCCATTACCATCCAAGACTTCCTAAAACTTAGCCCAGAAGCCTTTTATGAGGAGGATAAGGATGATGTCCTAGATAAAGCTAATTCCTGGTTAGTGTCTACAGAGAACACCTTTAGGGTCTTGAGGTGCCCTAAAAAAGACAAAGTTTCTTTTGCTACCTACTAGTTAAAAGGGGTAGCCAATTTGTGGTGGGAGAACTATATCAGGTCACAACAGGTCATACCTATTAATTGGGAAACCTTTAAATCCATTTTCACCAACCATTTCCAAACTACCTATGAAAGGAAATAGAAACATAAGCAATTTATTTCCCTTACCCAAGGTACCAATATTTTGGCTGAGTATAGTAAAAAATTCCGTCTCTTAGAGCAACATGTCACAAACCTCACAAAAGAGCAGAAACTAGACCATTACATTGATGGGCTCTTCCTAACCCTCAAAGCCTTTGTCTCCTCATCCAAACCTACCCCTTTTCAGGAAGCCTATGAACATGACTTGTCCATGGAGATAACCATGGGGATGGGAAATGGGGAGCCACTACCTACCCTAGCTTACCTAGGGCTTACTTATGGTGTGCCTGCAAAGCCTGAACAAAAAGGGAAACCCCATTATAGTGGCAATAAGAATAGAAATCGACAGAAAATCCCAGAAATCCTCCTGCTCAGAACTACAACCAAGGCCAGAACTAGAACTACAACCAAGGCCCTACCTAAAATCAGAATCCTAGCCCAAATAGAGGACAAGGTCAAAATCCCAATGTTCCCGGGTGCCACAACTACAGTAATCTCCATTCTAGCCAATGCAAGTACTCGTCTCCAATCTACCACTTTTGCAAATAGGAGGGACACTTTAGAGACAATTGCCCTCTCCCTCCTCCGACATGGGCCAAACACCACAAGAACAGACTAGTCTGTGTCTTCGTAAGGAAAGTAGAATAGGTAAATGCCAATGGGAATAAACTCTTAGAAGGTACTATTTAAATTTGAAATCATTTCTAGAATCATATCCTGATTATCTTGTACAAACACCTTATATTGAATATATGTATATATAGGTATGATGCAAATCTATGACCAATCTATTGTCACTCTATTTGACTCTGGGTCAACACATACCTTCATGTCTAAGAGTCTTGCCTCTATGCTCAATCTTGAAACACGAGTCTTAGGGCACATACTTGATGTAACTACCCCAAGTGGGAAAATGAAAGTCTCCTACTATATTGTTGAAAAAGTCCCTCTGCTTATGCTGGTCATAATCTTGAGTCAAATTTAAAATTCTTAGACATGGAAGACTTTGAACTTATTTTGGGGATGGATTACCTTCATAAGAATCATGATATGATCGATTTTCATGCCAAGTCATCATTTCTAAACCCAACCTCCCCATTCTTGTAATTCCTGGAAGAAAAATCAAAATCGAAATATTGTCATTTCCTTGATCAAAGACCAAACCTTGATATCCAAAGGGTGTAAAGCATACCTAGCAACTATAAATATAGTCAATCCTGATACGAGTGCCCTAGAAAGCATTGGCATAGTGTGTGAGTACCCCACTATTTTTCCTGAGGAGCTCCTTGGGCTACCACCTGATTGTGATATTGAATTCTCTATCAAATTAGCACCCGGTACTGCACCTATTTCTCAGGCACCCTATCAGATGGCTCCTGCTGAATTGATTGAATTGAAAAAGCAGTTGCATGAATTTCTAGACAAGGGTTTCGTATGCCCTAGTGCATCTTCTTGGGGAGCACCCATTCTCTTTGTCAATAAAAAGGATGGATCTCTGCGCATGTGCATTGCGTACCGTATGACCAATCAAGCTATTGTAAAGAATAAATATCCACTGCCTAGAATTGACAACCTTTTTGATCAACTTCGTTCTGCTCATGTCTTTTCTAAAATTGATCTCCGCTCTGGTTACCACCAACTCAAGGTTAAGGATGAAGACATCCCCAAAACCGCCTTTCAAACTCGGTATGTGAACTATGAATTTTGGTCATGCCATTTGGGTTGACCAATGCCCCTAGTGTGTTTATGAATTTGATGAATAGCGTCTTCCAACCTTTCCTCGATGAGTTTGTAGTGGTATTTAATGATGACATACTAATATATTCAACTGAAATTGAGTCACACCGTGCCCACCTTCACAAGGTTCTTGATATCCTCTAATCACAGAAATTCTATGCAAAGTTGTCAATATGTGAATTTTGGATTTCTGAAGTCATGTTCTTGGGTCACATAATTTCTAGTGGGAAAATTTTTGTTGACCCCACCAAAGTCTCAGTTGTTCTTGAGTGGCAAGCCCCCAAAAATGTTTCTAAAATTTGAAGTTTTTGGGGTCGTTCTGGTTACCGACGCTTCATCCCCAACTTCAACAAGACTGCCTTGCATCTCACAAAGCTCACCAGGAAAGGAGAGCAGTTCGTCTGGTCGAAGGAGTGTGAGTCTGGTTTTCAAGAGTTGAAGACAAAGACGACAACTACACCTGTCTTGACCCTTCCCTCAGGAAATGATGGGTTCCTCATCTTCACTGATGCATCAAGGTTCAGTCTGGGTTGTGTCCTCATGCAAGAAAGAAAGGTAGTTTCTTATGCCTCTCGACAATTGAAGCCAAACAAGGTCAACTACTCAACCCACAACCTTGATCTTGCCACCATCATATATGCTTTGAAGATATGGCGACACTACTTGTATGGTGCCACCTTTGACATCCTCACCAACCACAAGAGTCTGAAGTACATCCTAACACAGAAGGATCTCAATCTCAGACAGAGGTGATGACTTGAGTACCTCAAAGACTATGATTTCACCATTGTCTACCACCCTAGTAAGGCAAACGTAGTGGCCGACACACTCAACAAGAAACAAGATAAATGTGCTGCTATCTTCACTACCGAGTGGAGAAACATGGAATTCATTCCACCATGGGACTTGAGGAGTGTGGGCGATGTTCTCAAATTGTCCATCATCCATGACAAACCAGGCCTCCAGTCTGAGATTTTATCAGCCCTGAAAAATAGTAAGAACCCTGAGGAGATAACTAAGATGTTACAGAAGCCCCCGAAACAAATGACGATCAGTATGGATGGTGGAATTTGGCACAAACAACACATATGGGTCCCAGAGGATTCAGATATGACAAAGAAGGTGTTACGAGAAGCTCACAGGTCAAAATATACAGTACGTCCTAGATCGACTAAAATGTACGAGGATCTACATATGCACTTTTGGTGGAGAAATATGAAGACTGACATCATTGCTTTCATCTCTAGGTGTTTGATCTGCCAACAGATCAAGGCTGAACATCAACGTCCATGAGGTCTTTTACAACCCCTACCTATCCCTGAATGGAAATTGGAAAACATCACCATGGATTTTATGGTGGTTCTACCCTGGACCAAGAAAGGGAGTGACACCATTTGGGTTGTAGTCGACCATCTAACTAATTAATCCCATTTTATTCCAATCAAAACAACAACCAAGGTCCCAGAGTTGGCAGATCTTTACATTCATGAGATAGTTAGATTGCATGGGATTCCTGTATCCATTTTGTCAGATGGTGATGCAAAGTTCACTTCTCACTTATGGCAAAAAGTGTAGGAAGAACTGGGGACTCGCCTGAACTTCAATATTGCATATCATCGACAAATGGATGAACAGTTTGAAAGGACAATTTAGGTCTGAGAAGACTTGCTGAGGTCATGTGTCCTTGATTGGGGTGGTTCATGGGACCACTATCTTCCTCTTGTTGAGTTTGCCTACAACAATAGCTACCAGTCCCAATATAGGCATGCCTTGGTATGAAACCTTGTATGGAAGGCCGTGCAGGTCTCCACTTTATAGGGATGAAGTAGGCAAAAGAGGGATTCTGAAGTCCGAGGAGCTACAAATTTATTCTGATAATGTCAACCTAATCAAGCAAAGGTTAAAAAAGGGCACAAGATTGTTAGAAGTCGTATGCTGATGCACACATGACTGATACTCAATTTTTGGTAGGTGACCATGTATTCCTAAAGATTTGACCTATTTGAGCTATTGTGAAGAACAAAGTAAAACTTAGCCCTCGATATGTGGGTCCATTTAAAATTTTGGACCATATTGGGGAATGTGCATACATGTTGGGTTTACCTCCACAATATAGCATGATGCACAACATTTTTCATGTGTTGAACCTGAAGCAGTATGTCAAGGACCCTAGACACATCCTCAATCATGAACCAATTCAATTGAAGGAAACCCTTGTATACAAAGAAGTTCCAGTCAAAATAATTGATACTCGCACCAAGGAGCTCAGAAATAAGAAAATTGATATGGTTAAAGTGTTGTGGAAACACCATGATAGTGATAATGCTACCTGGGATTTGAAGTCATATATGGAGGAAATGAAAAACACTAGAGGGGGGATGAATAGGGTTTTATAATAATTTAAAATTAATTAACTAAGCAACCACAAGAATATTGAAGAAGGAGACAAAGGTTTAGAGTGGTTCCACCCTTAGCAAAAACTAAGGGAGTTAGTCCACTACCCAATTGTTTCCAATTGGGATTTTGAAAGTATTTGAATTTTATTACCTTCTCAAGGATGTTACAAAAAATTACAAATACCTTCCCAAACCCTTTAGACAACCTTCACCCGAAGTCATCTCACCAACCTTGAAGCAACCTTCACTTGAAGTAAATTCAAGCTCCCCCTTGAAGTAGCCTTCCTTCTTGAAGTAGCTTCCCGTTGAGACCTTCTAGAAGTAGTCCAAAGTCCTCATTCTCCACCTGAGAAGATTTCACCCTCTCCAATCCGCAGCCTCCAGCAAGGAGAGTACAATGCAATAAGAAAGAATAAGAAAGGAAAAAGGAAATTACAATATACCACTTAAGCACAAGGCTTGAATCCTATATAAAGCGTTTTTGATCACCTATCCAATGTGTATGAAAGTGGAAGTATAGTGGGTAGGAGATTCTATCCTATAGGACACAAAATGCCAGCAATGGAAATGATTAGCAAGTGTTGAAGTTGCTCAATTGCTTGCAAGAATTGATTCTCAATTGCAAGTATGTGTACTCAAGTGAGTTTAGGTGTCCTAAGGCATGTCCTATTTATAGGAATGGCCTATTAGTGCTTAGGGACATTCTAGACACTTTCTAAGGGGTTCTTAGTGCTCAACTAGCCGTTATATATCCTCTAATTGCATTAGTAACGGTTAGTTAGTTAATTCTGAAAAGTGCAGATAGAAACTTTCGTGGTCGAGAAGTTTGTCGATCGAGAGTCTCTCGGTCGAGGAATTTGTCGACCGAGGGTAAGTCTAGAGTAAGTGTATTGCAACATTCAACTGAACTCCCAACTAATTTTTCTAACTCAGTCTAATGGCTAGGAGGGTCTATTCTTGGTCGAAGAGTTTGTCGACCGAGAGTGTCTCGGTCGAAGTTTTTGTCGACCGAGAATATCACTGATTCAATGTATTCATTTACTAAGTGTGTGTATCAATGTGAAATTGTGATACTATCTTGGGGGATGCCTTATCTAAGTGTTGTGAGTGGATAGGGAAGAACTAAATGCTTGATTTACATGATATCTAAGTACTTGTACATTATAAACTTGTACACATTTTTACATTGATTAAAATCATGAAAATAAAGCAATTTTAGCAAATTGATCTTCCAAGTCTTCGCTATCCACCACTTTATATGCTTGTCCCTAAAAAACTCAAATAGCAAGTTAATTCCACAATAATGAAATGTTTTTCATCATCAAAACAAAGGGATTTATAATAATGTCCAATTTAGCCAACAATCTCCCCTTTTTTTAAGATGGCAAACATTTCCAATATAAATCAAAGTAATGTATATCATATGAGTTTCATACCTGAAATTTCCTTTACATTTCCTTTTCATGTATTCTCTTGTTCAAACAATATCATTTTTAAAACTAAGAGATTATGAAACACTTTTCATTTGATTTATATTGTTTCTCCCCTTTTGACATTTCAAAAAGATACCCAATTGAAGCATTTATTATGAATTTTATTTCTCCCCCTTAATTTTGTAATTTGATGCTCTTCTTTAATGGTATATTCAACTTGTATGAGTGAGGGGTTTATTTGTAATGCAAACCACTTATTGTCTAATTTAGCCACAATTTATTTCTCAATCATTTGCAAAAGGGTGTTAAGCCTTTAAATGATATGAGATCCTTTTAAGTTCATGGCATGCGTGCATTAATTTCCCAATCATTTACAAGGGATGTTAAGCCCTAAAAATGATATGAGATTTCCTTTTAAGAGCATATTAGAATAATGAAATATATCTCTAACCAATTATTAAGGATGTTAAGCCTATATTGATATTGAGAGTCCACTAAGCTCAATTTAAGAGGTCTAAGGTCATAACCAGTTTTCAAGTTTTCATTTTATCAAGATTTCTCATCACGTGAGCTCCTCTTTAATATTATAGTCAAGATAGTTTTTGTGAGATCGCCCTTAATCTTATAATCAAGATAATTTAAGGATTCTAAGGTCATAACAAGCATATTTGATCATAATAAGTCAAACTTTATAATAGATTTGTACAATAATCTTATTCTCAACATGATTACCAAATTTCAGATCAACGAATCAAGATTGAGTGCAAAGAAATAATTTTATAGACCAAATAAGCAATCTGTCAGGCTTATTTTCATTCGACCATGACTTCGATCGGGGCACCCCTCGGTCAAACTTTATTTCGACCGAGAGGCATTTTCTACAGATTTATAGTTTAAGATCTCTCATTGATTTACAAATTAATGTTTAATATGTGAAGTATAAAGTCTTTAGGTAACTTGATTAAATTCATATCAATTTGAAATGCTTTAAGTGATACCACTTTTGAAGAATTTACCAATTGAAAACAATATAGGCATCACAATGATATTGATTTTCTTAGAACAAGTTATTTTTGACAATTCATATTCTAATAAAATTTTGGGAATATATATATTCTTCTTGAAATAAGGTCCTTATTTGCAAGAAGCAATTTTGATATCCATAGTGATTGTTCTTCTTGCAAAAAAGGCAATTTCAATAAAATCATCATTGTTGAACTACATCTTGATGACATGAGTTCAACTTGTCCAATCATAGCAAGAATGTGATCATTTATTGTAAGCAACATTATTTGCATTAATAGAAATTTCCATGATACCGTCATGATGCTAAAGTATATATCCTAAGAGAAATCTTGTAGAATTTTAAGCAATATATAAACTTAGTACCTTTCTCTTGATTTGCTTAGAATATATTTTGGATGTAACATTGAAATAGCTCTTTATTCTAAAAAAGTCTCTTATTTTAAACTTATTTTCAGATTAATTATGAGATTCTTTAACTCTTTAGAATCAATCATCCTTGATTATAAATTAAAAACAAGTTTTATATCTCATAGAACTCAAGTTCTTAAAATCAAGATTTTGCTTTTGATTACTTAGAACAAATAACTAGATAAAACATTAATATTCTTGTTCTAAGAAACAAACTATTTATCTTGCCATAGTATCATTTAGCAAAAATCATTCATGTATTACATGGGATGACACAAGCCATGCACACGATAATCATTATCTATCATGTCAAGATGCATTTATGCCATAGAGTTTTACTTTTATGCAAAATGGCATTTTCAATGATAACATCATCTTTATATGTAATGAGCTGAATCACAATGATCATTTTGAAAACAATATCCATTCATGGTTTGTATATATAGATCAAAGATTATTTTAGGCAAACCAAGTAAAAGATGAAGCAGATGGCTTCCCGTGTTCCTGCTGTGGCGATTCTGAAGGCGACGACGGCAGCAACGGAACCCAACCTTGCTTCATCTTCAGTTTTGCCTGATGGTTTGGATTCTAGAGGGAGTGGAGGAGGTACTAATTCATCTATCGCCCCGGATGCTGCCAGCATTGCAGATCTAGCTACAGTTAATTCACCAATACAGTGGGGAAGTCTGAAGCCTATATCTACCGGGAGCGCCGCAAAGCTGAAAAGGGTGGATGTTCTTACTGTGGATGGCAAGATACTTTATCCAAGTAAAGAGGCAGAGGAAAATGCGAACAACTGGAGCAAGTGCTTGATCGGGTATGTTATTGATTTCTGGCCTGAGATTTGCACTCTTGCGGACCACTTTGATGCTGTCTGGAAAACTCGTGATCGATTTGAGGTTTTTGATATGGGTGAAGGATTCTTCCTAATAAGGTTTGAGAAATTAGAAGATCTGAAGCTTGCCATGGAAGGTGAATGGACTGTCCTTGGGAGGTCGGTTATCCTTAAGAAGTGGTCGCCTGGAGAGATACAAACTAGAGATGCCTTTTCCGATGTTCCTGTCTGGGTGGATGTTAAGAAACTGCCGATGGAGTTATGGGATACGAGGACGTTTAACAAGATTGGATCCTTTCTAGGTCATCCAATGAAGACGGATGAAGCTACTACCAATTTTAAATGGCTGGACATGGTGAGAATTCAAGTTCTAATGAAGTATGATGCCAAATATCCGAAGTCCTTAACAATGCTAAGTGATACAGGTTTGGAACACACTGTTGAGCTAGACTATGAATGGATCCCACACAGATGCAGCAGATGCGGGTTTCTGGGCCATGGTGATTGTAGACCTACCCCGACTGAGAAACGACATAAGGAGATGGCTAGATCTAGAATGAAGAAAGTCTGGGAGATTAAGAAATCTACTGCAGGTCCTCAGGCAGATTCTCCTCCTATAGCTAAGTTAAATGAGGAGCTTGGGTACATCATTGAGGAAATCTTGGATGAAGTGGAGATTCAGCGCAAGAAACTTGCTGTTGAGAAGATGGTCGAAGCTACTGAAGATGAAAGCTTATCTAACATAGTTAATGAAGGGTTTGAATCGTCCATATCTCCTCCTGGTAGTAATGGAGGCTCAATTCCTTCTAATCCTGTCATTACGCAAACTTTCTTAAGCATTTCTCCAGAGAACTTGAACATTAGTGTTCCTCTAACTGATTCTAGTGATAGAAGAAGGAATATATTTCCACCTGAGCACCAACTCAAACAGAATTCAGGCATATATCATAGCATCTCTGAATCAAATTTCTCTCCTATACTAGCTCAAGTTGATGAACTTTGCTCTGTTTCTGATGTAGCTGAGGCTGACAGCTCAACATCCCAAGTGGTTAAATGACCCTTTCCCTATCCATTTCTTCTTGGAATGTTCGTGGTATCAGTAACAAAATCCAGGATATCCAAGGAGAAATAAGGAAGGCGAATGATAGTATCGTCGTCCTAATTGAAACGAAGATTAGACCTCGTAGGATTTCTACCTTTGTTAATAAGTATTTTCCTGATTACAGCTGGACTTTGAATCATAATTCCCATGTCCTTGGGAGGATTGTTGTTTTTTGGAATGCTAATGACTGTGATGTTACCAGTATTTCTGAAAAATGATCAAATTCTTCATCTGGAAGTTACTGTTGACCAATCTCAGTTCTTTTTATCTGCAATATATGATCACAATCCTGATATTGATAGAGAAAGACTTTGGTCCTCTATTACTTCTTTCTGTCCTCAAGTTGACAAACCTTGGATTGTCTTGGGTGACTTTAACTGTGTGCGTAAAAACAGGGAAAGGATCAGTAAGAAAATGCCGTCTAAGAAGTCTATGGATGACTTTAATGAGTGCATTTTGAATTGCAATCTCTTTGAAATGAATCTCCAAGGTCCTTTATATACCTGGGATAATAGGCAAGATGGAAGTAATTTTGTTATGTCTAGAATTGATAGAGTTTTTTATAACTCTGATTTCCTTAATGGCAATTTGGATTTCTTTGGTGAAGTGGTGTCTAATATAATTAGTGACCATAGAAAGATTGTTGTTAGGATTGGTGAACCTAAGAAGTTTAAGTCACCTTTCAGGTTTATTAATTCTTGGGCTAGCCATGATGATTTTATGTCTGTTGTTAGTAGATCTTGGGATGTTAATCCCCCTGGGTATGCTATGTTCAAGCTTTACAGGAAATTGGAAAATCTTAAGAAGAATATTGTTCTTTGGAACAAGGAGATCTATGGTGATATTAATGATAATGTAAAGATAGCTAAATTCAAAGCTAACCAAGCTCAGATGGAAGCTGATTTGGATCCGCTTAATGAAGATTTAAGGACTACTGCTAAGAAGATTAGACTTGAAGCTTATCACCATGCTGTTGCTCATGAGTCTCTTTATAAGCAAAAATCAAGAGTTACTTGGCTTAAAGAAGATGACTCCAACACTTCCTTTTTCTATGCTTCCATGAAGGTGAGAAGACAGTCAAATTCTATCAGGAAACTTCTCATTGATGTTGAGGTGTCGTATGATAATGCTGCTATTAAACATTCAATTATTGATTTCTACTCTAAGCTCTTTAATAATAAGTCGAACTATTCTGGGGTTTGGCATGGTGAGTGGCTTGGCAACACTCTGTCTATTCAGCAAAAGAATGCTCTCATTTCAAGAGTCACTAGAAATGAAGTTGAGGAGGTTATTAAAAATATTAAAGTTGATAAGGCCCCTGGCCCTAATGGGTTTAATGGGTTTTTTTACAAGAAATTCTGGGATATCATTAGAGATGATGTTTGTAATGCTGTGTTTGAATTCTTCTCTAATAGTAAGATGTTGAAGGAAGCTAACAGAACCTTCTTGACCCTTATTCCCAAAGGTATTGATTCGTCAGACATCAAGATCTGGAGACCTATTGCTTTATGTAATACCTTTTACAAGATAATTTCTAAAATTCTTGCTAATAGGCTCCAAGATGTGTTGCCTTTCATTATTGATGATTCTCAGTGTGCCTTCGTTAAAGATAGGAGTATTAAAGATGCTACCTTGCTCACCAATGAAATGTTAAGTGATTTTAAGAAGGCTAATTTACAGCCTAGAATGTGTATTCAGGCTGATATCTTGAAAGCCTATGATTCTATCAAATGGTCTTTCATTTTCTCTATTATGTTCAAAATGGGATTCCCTTCTATTTGGATTAATTGGATTAGAGAAATTTTTTCCTCAACATCTTACCAGGTCATTATTAATGGTGAGCCCTCGGAAGCCTTTAAACCTGCCAATGGGGTGAGACAGGGTGATCCTATTGCTCCTTATCTGTTTGTGATTGGTATGTAAGGTATTTCTGAGCTCTTTAAAAAGATGGTTATGTGTGGTGACCTTGAACCTATTGCTGCTTCAAAAAATTTGAAAAGATCTCATCTCATCTTTGCGGACAACCTCATGATCTTTTCTAAAGCTACTAATAGAGATGCTTGTGCCATTAAATCTGTCTTGGAGTCATTTGCTGAAATGTCTGGCCTTTGTGTTAACTTTGATAAGAGCTCTATTATCTTTAGAAAAAACACTGACAAAGTAACTATCATTGATATTATGAAGATCAAAGAGGGTAGTTTTCCTTCAAAATATCTTGGTCTGCCTCTTTTTTCTGGGAAGTTGTCTAAAAGACTTTGTGGTTCTCTGATTGACAAAGTTAAGGCTAGATTGGATCCTTGGAAATCTAAGCTCTTGTCTACTGCTGCTAGGTTGGAGTTGATCAAATCTACTCTCACTAATATGCATCTTTACTGGCTATTTTCTTTCCCTATTCCAAGTTCTATCTTGGATCATATTGACAGGCTATGTCGTGACTTCCTGTGGGGTGAAACTGAGTCTAAAAAGAATCTTCATCTGATTATGTGGGGTGTTGTCACTGAGCCTAAAGAAGACGGTGGCTTAAGTATTAAGAAGCCTAAAGATGTTGCTAAAGCTTGTCTTGTTATTAATGCCTGGGATATTGCTAGCAAGAAAGATACTTTATGGGTTAAATGGATTTCTGAAAAGTATTTAAGAAGACAATCCTTCTGGATTATTAAGGAGTCTCCTAACTATTCTTGGATGATCAATAATCTTATTTGTGTTAGAGATGAGCTAAAAAACCACATCAAGTTCTTTGTGGGAGATGGTAGTTTTTTTTTATGTTGTGGCAAGATCCTTGGTGTAATTCTCAGTTTCTTGAATAGCTTGTGGGAAGAGATTGTATTATCAGATCAGGGATTTCATGGGACTCTTATCTTAATGTTATGATTCATAATGGTGGTTGGAAAATGCCTAAAGATAATAATCGTGGTCAGGAGGATATCCTTAATGCAGTCAAAAATGTTGGCATCTATCAGGGACAGAAGGATACCATTTTGTTTGAAGGGAAAAGGAAGGTCAAGCTTTATGATGTCTGGAATTCTATTAGGCTGAAGATGAACTGCAGTTCCAACTTTAAGTGGATTTAGAAGATTAAAACTCATAAGCGTGCTATTTTTCATTTGTGGAAATCCATGCACAATAAACTTCCCACTTCTGATTACTCAAGAAGAAGGGGGATTTGTTTAGCTTCTAGATGCTTTCTTTGTCTTAATGGTTATGAAGATACCAACCACCTACTCTTTGATTGTGAATATATTGAGAAGCTTTGGATTCTAGCGAGTGCTCCTATGATTAAGTCTTGGAATCAAGCTGAAAATCTTACTGATCTGAGATTGAAATGTGTTATGAGTCTTATTTTCTATCACTCTTGGGATGAAAGAAATCTGAGAGTCCATGAAGACAAGTACAAAAATCCTACTATGTTGTGGATGATTATTAATCAAGATGCTAGTTGCTTTTATCATGAGAATTAGTGGCATTTCTTGATCTCTGTTCTGTTGTTTGTTGGTCTTGATGTGAAGGGTGCTGGTGGCCTGCTACCCTATTGTGGGCTGGGGCTTGCTTTGGTTCTGGTTTGGTGGTTAGAGCTTGATGTTATTCTCTGTTCCTCTATGAGTTTTTCTGTGATTCAGGTCCAGATCCTGCCATATCGTTTTTGTTGTAGCAAGTTGAGCCATGAGTTTCTTTGATCAGAAGTGTCCCTTTCTTTTTTCCAAGTTGTTATTGGCAGGTTGATTCCTTGTTTTTGGTGATGGTCGAGTCCCCATCCTCGTGGATGTCGACGCTCCCCTCTCACCAATTCTTTGATGGCTGATGCGAGGGTCGAGTCCCCATCCTGTGTGGATGTTGACGCTCCCCTCCCACTCCATCTTGTGCTTGATCGTGCTGGTGCTATGCTGGCTTGTTGTTTTAGAATCTGCTGTATCCTTTTGCAATGTTGGTGCTGGTATTCTGATTGTGTTTCGGCTGCTGGTTTCTATTGGTGATTTTGCTACTGGATGATCTTGGTTGGTTGAGGCCTTTTTTCTTGGCAGTGTTTTCTGCAAGTTATAACAAGCTGAGCTAGTAGACCTTGCTGCAGAATGGTGTTCTTGAAAGGTTGCTGCTGGGCATTGCTGTTTGGCTTGTCTCTTTTCTTGTTTGATGGTGGCTCTCTTCTGCTGGAGTTTCTATGTTCCTTGGCTTTGCTGACGGGTTGATGATGCTGTGAGCTGATTGGAGTTTGTTGTGTTTGTCTATTTTTTCTGCAGCTCTGCTTTTAGTTTGGCTGATATGTTGAGTTGCTGATCTCTTTGGAGTTGCTGCATTCTTTTATATCTACTGGTTGCAGCAGGGTTGGCTTCTTTTAGTTTGTCTTGAATGGTAGAGTTTATCCTGCGGGAGTGGCATAACTCTTTCAAGCTGGTTTTTTGTGCTTCATGCTCTAGCTGGAGTGATGGTTCTTCTCTCGCTACTCTACCCTTGTTGGTGGACGTTATCTTTTTCTTTGGCTACCGTTGGCTGTGGTTTCATGAAGGCTCAACCTTTCTTTTGTTTGTGGTTCCTTCTTTTGTCTCCACTCCTGTTGTGAGCTTATTGTTTGACTTCTTTTGATGTAAAGATAGGTAGTTCTTTCTTTTTGAGTTGGTTCCACTTTTGGAATCAACAAGTTTGTACAGACACAAAAAGGAAAAATGAAAAAAAGCAACAGGAGTTTTGGCCGACCAAAAAAAAAAAGTAGAAGATGAAGCACAATGATCTTGATGAAACAATAAAGGTATATCCATAACACAATGATCATGATCATTTAAAAGCAAATTTCAAGACACATGGTTTCTATATAGATAGACCAAGGAATACTTAAGACAAACCATGTGGATTATGATAAAATAGTAATTTCCTTAATTAAATCAACATGGTTCATAATTTTTAGTTTTAATCCAAACCATGTAGGAGATGAACCAAAATAATCTCATGAGAAGCAAATCCATGATTTTCTTGATTAAACTTACTCAAATCATCACATTTTTCAGCTTTAAGATACACAATGTAGAGAATCATACCTTTTAAGGAATATTTATCAAAGCAATATCTTTTTATTGATCAATCATGGTTCATCAATTTTTAAATTTAAGACAAACCATGTACATGAACATGCTTAATCATTTCAAGAGAAATAACAATTTAGGGCTTTACAATGTGTGCATTAATTTTAAGAAAACATTTCTTATTTCTATTTGCATATAGTTTTGATCACATAATTAGTAAATTTACAACATGTTTAATAAGGATATAATATAGATCATGATGCAAATTATCAATATGTGATTTGAGAGTTGTCTCCAAGATTTATGATTCATTCATAATTTCCAATCAATTTCATTTATACCAAATTTATAGCAAGTTTATAGCAAACTGAACCAGTTGAACAAGTTTTCCAGAACCTTATTCGGTCGACAAATACTTCGATTGAAAATAATTTGGTTGAGAAAGAGTTCAACTGAGAGTATCTCTATAGATTTTATTCAGCAATTTGTTTGTTCAAGTTATGGGTTGAATTACTTTTATTTGTTTTGTTGTTCTATTATGATAAGTTGAGATAGACATAAGGATGTTCAAATCAAGATTATTGGTCATATCTCAACTTTGATTAATTCATATTTATTTAGTTTGGAGGTTTTGGAACCCATACCAACTCAACATCCTTTTTCTTGTAAGGACATGAAAAAGAATAGTGTCCAAGATGCAGGCAATAGTGACAACAAATGGAATCAATTTTATTTCTTTTTCTAGGACTTTGAGTTGAGTTGTTCTTGGGTACATACATGATCTTGGTCTTGGGTGCTTGTGTTCTTCTAAGTTTAGGTTGATAGGATTTTTCTTTTGGAACACATCCCAAACTTCTTCTTCCAATATGACAAGAAGAATTCTTTAGTATCTTATCAAGAGCATCATTATTTCTCAATCTACTAATTTCTTTTTGTAATTTTGCAATCTCATCCATTCTCTTTTTAACATTTAAATTTGCTTGCTCTAGATTAGACAACAAACTATCTCTTTCTTTCATGATATCATCATAATCTAAATGAGTACACAAAATAGGTTGTTTTTGAAGATTATTTACATGAGCTTGCAAGTTTATCTTTTCTTGAGAAAGGAGATTGCAATTGCTTCTATTGATTTTAGCTTAATATCATGGTCTTTGATTGTTAAGTTCAATGTGTTTTTAAGATCTTCATTTTCAGATGTAAGAACAAGAAGTTTAGCATGTAGATCATCATTTACTTTAGTAGATTTCTTTAATTTCTTCTTACAATCAATATACTTATCATGTATTTCTTGAAGGCTAGCAATTAAATCTTCTTTTGATAAATCAAAAAGACTTACCTCTTGTTCTTCTTCATTTCTAGTAGTTACGAAGCATTGTACCTCTTTATGCATCTCTTATTTCTTTGACTTCCTTGGACAACTAAGTGTTGTGTGTCCCATTCCTAAACACCAACTACAGCTTGTTGAAGCTCGGTCCAAGTTTCTCCTTTGCTTGAGGTTGTAGACACCACCACCCTCTGTCTTCAAGACTCGATTAGAGCTCCTTGAAGCCTTCTCTAATACCAATTGAAAAACACTAGAGGGGGGGTGAATAGGGTTTTATAATAATTTTAAATTAATTAACCAAGTAGCCACAAGAATGTTGAAGAAGGAGACAAAGGTTTAGAGTGGTTCCACCCTTAGCAAAAACTAAGGGAGTCAGTCCACTACCCAATTGTTTCCAATTGGGATTTTAAAAGTATTTGAATTTTATTACCTTCTCAAGGATGTTACACAAAATTACAAGTACCTTCCCAAACCCTTTAGACAACCTTCACCTGAAGTCATCTCACCAACCTTGAAGCAGCCTTCACTTGAAGTGACTTCAAGCTCCCCCTTAAAGTAGCCTTCCTTCTTGAAGTAGCTTCCCGTTGAGACCTTCTAGAAGTAGTCCAAAGTCCTCCTTCTTCACCTGAGAAGATTTCACCCTTTCCAATCCGTAGCCTCCAACCTAGGAGTAGTAAGGAGAGTACAATGCAATAAGAAAGAACAAGAAAGGAAAAAAGAAATTACAATTTACCACTTAAGAAAAAGGCTTGAATCCTATATCAAGCGTTTTTGATCTCCTATCCAATGTGTATGAAAGTGGAAGTATATTGGGTAGGAGATTCTAGCCTATATGACACGAAATTTCAACAATGGAAATGATTAGCAAGTGTTGAAGTTGCTCAATTTCTCACAAGAATTGATTCTCAATTGCAAGTATGTGTACTCAAGTGAGTTAAGGTGTCCTAAGGCATGTCCTATTTATAGGAATGGCCTATTAGTGCTTAGGGATGTTCTAGACACTTTCTAGGGGGTTCTTAGTGCTCAAATAGCCGTTAGATATCCACTAATCGCATTAGTAATGACTAGTTAATTAATTCTAAAAAGTGCAGACAAAAACTTTCTTAGTCGAGAAGTTTGTTGACCGAGAGTCTCTCAGTCGAGGAATTTGTCGACTGAGGGTAAGTCTGGAGTAAGTGTATTGCAACGTTCAAATCAACTCCCAAATACTTTTTCTAACTCAATCTAATAGCTAGGAGGGTCTATTCTCAGTCGAGGAGTTTTTCGACCGAGAGTGTCTCGATCGAAGTTTTTGTCGACCGAGAATATCACTGTTTCAATGTATTCATTTACTAAGTGTGTGTATCAATGTGGAATTGTGATACTATCTTGGGGGATGACCTGTCTAAGTGTTGTGAGTGGATAGGGAAGAACTAAACGATTGATTTACATGACATCTAAGTACTTGTACGTTATAAACTTGTACAAGTTTTTACATTGATTACAATCATGAAAATAAAGCAATTTTAGCAAATTGATCTTCCAAGTCTTCGCTATCCACCACATTATATGCTTGTCCCTGAAACACTAAAATAGCAAGTTAATTCCACAATAATGAAATGTTTGTCATCATCAAAACAAAGGGATTTATAGTAATGTCCAATTTAGCCAACATGAAAGAAAACCTGATCTTTTCAAGGAAGTTTGATTTTTGGGGACAAAATTCCTAATAAGGAGGGGAGGATGTGATAAAGTGAGTTTTCCTTTATTTTTGTTCAATTCCTATTTTCCCCTCATGATGTTCACTTATGACCCCAATTTTTTTTATTTCTTGACTGCTTGAACAATATTGACACTCAAATTCAAAATATAATGATCAATATTGACTTTATACACCTTGTGACACTACAACTTAGGTAAATTTATCACTTTATCCTAAGAAGTGCATTTAGTCACGTAGCTTCATATTTTGGACCTCAAACTTTTTCTAAATATTCTACACATTATTGTGAACTTATGATACACATTTCATCTCAACTGGACATTCCTACAATTTTCTATGATTTCTTGAAGTTATGTGCTAAACACCCCTTTATTTCCCTATTATTTGACCCTTTTCCAAGTCAGCAAGCCAAGCCAAGCTTTAGGGACGAACCCTGACCCTCAAATTAGGATCCCATAGATCAGAGGCCTGATCGAGTAGTCAGGGTGTCATCTCCTACCTCCCACTAATTGCAAGGAGGAGATAAGGAAGCCATAATGATCAATCTACATGCTCTGACCACACTTTGAATTTCTAATCCCATAAGAATGATTGTCTCGCAATTTTGTTCTCACCCAAACCAACTTTGACTACCTTTAATGCTCTATTTTGCCATAAAAACTTCTTCCTCACTCATCCCTCTCACTCTAGCAACCATGGGTTGCAACTGAGAATCGATCTAGCCCTAAACCTAGATCCAACCCTATAAAAACACCCCAAGGACCGCCACCACCCGACCTTGCTAGAACTCGCGCCCTTGCTCTCTCTCGGCCGTGAGAACCCTCTATTCCCCTCTCAATCATTTACTATAATTAGAATCATCACCACCTAGTGGGAATTGGGCATCTAGCCCTTACGTCCTCTGCCCATCGATCGAGACCCCCACCCACTTCGTGAGGTTACCACAGACTGGATCGACACCGCCGCTGCCAACGTCGACGCCTCTTTCTCCCGAGCCCTCCTAGATCTAGAGAGCCCTCTGCCTCATCTCCCTAACATTGCACAAAGGTCTGAGCATGAGGGAGAGACCATAGATTGTTGGTCCAAGAGGAAATCAACCCGGTCTAAAGAACCCAACGAACTACAAATTGAACCAGCAAATTAGAGATTGAATCAACGAGCCAAGGATCAGACCAATCTAGTGAACCAACAACCCGACCACATATGTGGCTCAATCCTAACCCTCAAATAATGTAATCGAATGGTCAACCTTTTTCTCAATTGAGGTATTTTTCAACCTCTGTCACGAATATTAGATATGAATGCTCAAATCTTAATTAATCACAGAAAATGCATTGTAACTCCAAATATATCAAAATTATAGTCCATTTTCATCAAAAATAGCATGATTTAATAAAAATGATTTCAAGACCTGATTCAACTACCTATTCCCATATTTAGTAAATAATCTAATCAAATGCGTTTATGTAATAATTTCTTATTAATACTTGATCATCTGACCTAATACTTGATCCTTGACATTCCTTATTACATCAATCAACCCTAATAGGCTCTTGAGCACAAACCTATCATGATGATGATCTAGAGACTTGAATAATGACTTGAATATTGATGATAATAATTAGGGTTAGCTTATATGTTCCTAAGATATCAAGGTAGGTCATTCATACTCAAAAATATACTTGACACTTGCATAAATGTTGGACATATTGAAATTTGTTGATCATAACTGAATGACCTAACCCCAAGGTTTAATAGGAATGAATAAACCTAATCTCTAATATTGAAACATGATATTTAAAACATCATGATATTTACCCTTGATCCAAATCTTGTTAATCTAGGATCTGACTCGAGGGGTTGACCTATTACTTGTTGAAATCTTATACTCTAAAAATCAACCAAGAAGGTACGCTATTATACCTCCTCCTTAAACATACTACTAGTATTGATGATACACATTATGTACCTCTTGAATTGTATACTTGGCTATGTATTTGTTTGAGCTACCTCATTCCCTATTGATTAGTCTTTTGGTTTTTTATATAATAGTTTTGCAACACACCTGGAAAATTAATGATATTGCCCATTATGACTGCCAATAATAATGATTGTTGATATTGAGCACAAGAAACCTCCTCATTTAGAGGGTAGAACTTGTACATGTCGTTGATCTCCTCCCTCATATGGAGAGATGGATCTTGGTGACCTCCCCCATCTCGTTGGGGCGACAGATCCACATAAATATATAAGCAAGCTTCTCGATATCAGCATAATGGGAAACTTGTAATAAAATCTTGTCAAATAAATGTTGTTTTGAAAATCACTTGTTGATTATTTTGAATATAAGTCCTGCCAAGTATACTATTTTGATATAAAACTCTTTTACTTATTTTTAATAGCGTACTATGCAATTGCATTGATTGTGTCATGATTTTCTTGATTTTAGTTCATGCAAAGAACTCAAGATTATGCACATGATGTCTACTTCTTTTGTTATCTTCTGAAAATAAAGATTACTACATGAATCTGGACTCTACATGGAAGTTAATATAAAGGGGATGTATTTGTTGGTTTAGTTTCCTTATCTTGTATCCTTCTTTCCATGTTGCCTACAAGCCCATATGCACTAAACCTTGGTTCATTTTCAATAAAGAAGAATGTTACTTCCTTTTTACATATTATGTGTGTGATTTTCATGCCAATCAGGGGCGAGCGTTTTCATTCCTTTAACACTTCCCATTCAGACAGTGGGATTGGGATTAGGTAAGAATGGTTCTGTGACAACATCCTTGAATGCTAAAGCCATTAGCATCCTCTATGTCTCTCTTCCCCCCACCGAGTTCAACTAGATATCTTCATGTGAAACGAACTATGAGAGATGGAGAAAGCTGTGTCACTTTTGAGGGGACAAAGCAAGTGAAGGAAAGTAATGTCTATATGCTCAAAGTCCTTCTTGAAAACTTTAAGATGGGAAACGAGGAGAGGAAAATAGAGATGTGCTCAAGGCTCAACACCATTGTGAATAGTCTTTCCATTCTAGGTCATCCTATGGATAGAGGAGAGATAAATTCAAAGATCTTTAGAACTCTCGCCAAGAAGTGGCAATCCAAGGTGACCTCTATTGAAGAAATAAAGTCTCTTGGTGATATTCCTATTGAAGAACTCATAGGAAATCTATAAGTGTTACGACCCGTGTTGAGCTTACCCTATAAGTATGCTGTTAAGCATGTGTTTTAGATACTTTGCTAAGTTATAAGCTTGCTTTTGTTAATAACGTTTAAAACAGATATGATATGTGCGTAGTGTGAATCCTAGTCCTTAAAACGTGTAAGATCTTGCGCTTGAGGCATTGCCAGAGAAATCGTCTGAAACCGACTTTCGAGTCAAAAGTTGAAAGTTTTTGGGCATGCAGGGACCTGTTTGTAGTTTTCCAAAGTTCTCAGACTTTACGTTTTGGTCCCTAGGTTTTTCCTTCTTATCCTTTCTTTCCCCTTTACTCGTTTCACTTTTCAGAAATGAGAGAAACGCAGAGCGTTTCTTCTCTTCTTCGCGTGAGAGGGAAAGAGAGACCTGGGAGAGAAGGGCGATTCAGAGCCCTAGCTCGGTTCTGGCCAACAGCTGCGGCCCCTCCATCTTCTCTTCACCTTTCTTCTTCGCCAACTGATTCAGCAGTAGCCGGAGCTACGCTAGCAGTAGGAGCTGTGCTAGCAGCAACGGCGGCCAGGAGAGGGAGAGGGCGCGAAGAGCAGCCCTAGTTCGTCCTCCTCCTTCCCTACAGCTAGTTCGTGGGTGTGTGCATCAGTTGCAGGTGATTTGCAGTGCAAATCTGTGGTTTTGCCCGCCGATTCGAGTGAAATCGACATCAGCAGGTCTGTTTAGGTTTTCAGTCTGTGAGATGTTCGGTTGAGTTGTGTGTGATTCGGTCGAGTTTTCTTAGTAGGAATTGAACAGCAAGTTGATCGGTCGAGTTGCAAGCTGATCGGTCGAGTTTCCGACCAATCAGTCGAGTTTCTGAGATGTGAGTGGCAGTTCATTCAGAAATCATTATTTAACTCAATTTAAGTGCTTAATTGCTTCAGTATCAGTTGGTATAACTCCTAAACAGTGTAGCACATACAATAGAGTATGATAGATTCATTGGAACTTGAAATATGTAATATGATTGATGAAAATGATGGAATTTCCTGTATTACAGTTGCAATGTATACGTTGAGCATAAAATGGATGTTTAGCATCGAAATTGGATAAGTTGATACTGAGTCATGTTTAAAGATGACAAATGATATATATGTGTTTTCAAGTGATGTTCAGAATGTGAAATAAGTATGAAATGTGATATCCCTGATTAAGTATTTATATGTTAATCAGTTAATAGACTTAGGTGCCCTAACACTGTAGAACCCCTTTGAGAGGTCTGCACCTTAGGGGTGAAACTCGTGTCCAACATCAACCGGTTGAGTAATTCTGGTGGCACGAGGGATTGATAGACAGTGTCCAACACCAACCGATTGAGAAATTTCGGTGGCACTGGGGAAAAATAATAAATAAAGTAAAGGGTTATCCAACATCAACCGGTTGAGTAATTCTGGTGGTAACCCAGTGTTGACTCCCTGCGCCTGTGTGCTCAGGTTAGAGGAGGAGTCCAGAGCACTCATGGTGAGTGCAGAGGAGGCCGGAGAGCCTGTGAGTCAGGCCGGAGAGCCTGTGGGTCCTGTAGCAGACCAGGACGGAAAGTCAGACTTAGCATTTCCTGGGTGTGTCGCTAAGTCTTGTACGGTGAGATCGTAGTTCGCTACAGATCTTTGTATGCAGAGTACACTGCATATGATTAGGGCATAATAATAATATATATATGTAATCATATAGGATCACAGTAAATTTAATATGTTAAGAGATTTGAACTTCTGTGCCAATTCTCTATAACTGTTTATTTGTTTAAAATATATGTCATCACATAGAAATGTGATTATTATCTGTAAATTCTGCTATGTCATTAAAACTGCCCTGCTTAGTACTGCACTTATGTTTTATTTCAATTTGATATATCTGATGAGTTGTTTAGTGATAGCTAAATGAAATGCTATTCACTGAGCGAGTAGGCTCATCCCTCTACTCAAACATTTTCAGGTCAACAACAGCAACAGGAATCTGAAGGATCTTTTCATCCTAACGCTTAGTCTGTAGAAGGTATATGTAGTTAGTTTAGTTAGAGGTCTCTTAGTCCTTTCCCCTCGATCCTTGGAACATGGTGTGGGTGAGAGAGAATGTGTATGTGGAATGTGTATAAAGATGTAAATTAACTGTTATGCTTTACTTTATGTCGAGCAATGTAATATGCTGTAGACTTTGTTTATATTTCTAGTCAGTTTAATAAGAATGCTTCCGCAGTTTGTTTAGCTTTAGTTTACAGCATAAATCAAGTTATCATTTTAATGTCTTTAAAATGATTAAAGTTATGAGTGGTTTGGCTTGTGTGTAAATCCCTCCGTCGCGCCCTAATCTCGTGGGTTGTGGTTAGTGTGAGATCGGGGTGCGACAATAAGCCCATGAAGTAAAACTTAACAAGCAAGATGAAAAAGAAAGAGAATAAGAGAAAGATATCAAGAGAATGAAGAAGGCTGAAATCAAAGCCCAAGTTGAAGCTATTGTTATTCAACTGCATGGAAAGTAGTGTTGAACCTCAACTGCGTACACAAAACTATCTGGAAGCACTCCCTAAAGTGGCTCATGAACTAATGACCTCTATCTGACACAATAGTAGCTGGGCCACCGTGCAAACATACTATCTCATCCATGTATATCTGGGCGAGCTTCTTTGCTGAACATGTTGTCTTTGTTGGTAAGAAGTGTGCTGACTTTGTCAACCGATCAACTATCACCCAAATAGAACAATGTCCTTTGGCTGTCCTAGGCAGACCAACCATGAAGTCCATCGTAACATGATACCACTTCCATTGCGGTATGGATAATGACTGCAATGTCCCTGTAGGATTGTGATGCTCTACCTTGACTTGCTGACACACCGCACACTTGGCCACAAACTCAGCCACATCATTCTTCAAGCCAGATCACCAATATAGATCTTTAAGGTTATGATTCATCTTGGTGCTACCTAGGTGCATCACATACATTGAAGAGTGAGCCTCTTCTAGAACCATCTTCCTCAAATTACCAACATTGGGAACCACAAATCTGTCATGGTAACATACCATCCCATCACCTGCCTCATGGAAACCATCACACTTTTTAATGCTGAGCTCTGATCGTATCTTCTATATCACGGTATCAACCTACTGTACCTCTTTGATTTGTTGCCTCAACATTAGTTTTACCTACAACTGTGCCAACAAAAATGCTAGCATAGATACCTCTAGCTTCACATTCATTTGATGTAAGGAGACCAACATGTTTCTCTTATGACACACCAAGGAATTAAACTGTGCATTGTCCACATGTGATGTCGAAGAAGACTTCCTGCTCAGTGCATCTTCTATGACATTCACCTTTCCTAGAGGTTAATCAATTGTGCAATCATAACCCTTCATTAATTCCATCCAGCTCTGCTACCACATGTTCAACTCCTGCTGTGAGAAGATGTACTTTAGGTTCTTGTGGTCTGTGAAGATCTAACACATCTCACCATAAAGGTAGTGCCTCTAGGTCTTCAAGACATGAACTACTATGACCAACTATAGGTCATGGGTAAGATAGTTTTCCTCGTGCTTATTCAACTATCGTGACGTGAAAGATATCACATTCTTGTCCTACATTAGCACACAATCCAAGCCATTCTATAATGCATCATAGAAAACTATGTAACCTTTCCCTTGCTCAAGCAACACTAGCACTGGTGCACTTTTTAGCTTCTCCTTCAACAACTAAAAGGCACATTGACACTTTTTGCCCAAACAAAAGACACATCCTTCCTTGTAAACTTGGTTAGGGGAAATGCTGTGGAGCTGAAGTTCTTAATGAACCTCCTGTAGTAGCCTGCCAAATCTAGAAAGTTGCACACTTCCATTGGCATCTTTAGCTGCTCCCACTCCAACATGGATTCAACCTTCTTGGGGTCCACACAAACACCTTGGGAAGATATAAAGTGTCCAAGGAAAGACACCTCCTTCAACCAAAACTTGCAATTGTTGAACTTAGCATACAATTGATGTTGCATCAACACGATCAACGCTTGATGAAGATGTTGTTCATGTTGTTGTCTATCACGACTATATCTCAAGATGTCATCTATGAACACCACCACAAACTAATAGAGAAATGGTTGGAACACCCTATTCATCAAGTCCATGAATGCTACCAGTGCGTTAGTCAACCCAAATGGCATGACAACAAACTCATAATGACCATACGGGGTCCTAAAAGCTGACTTAGGTATGTCATCCACTTGATTTGCAACTGGTGATACGCCAAACTTAGATCTATCTTGAAGAAGATTGCATCACCTCATTACTGATCAAACAAGTCATCAATCCTCGACAAGGGATACTTATTCTTTATCATCACCTTGTTCAACTACTTGTAGTATATACACAACCTCATGGATCTGTCTTTCTTATTCAAAAACAACACGGGAGCACCCAATGGAGACGTACTCAATCTGATGAGTCCCTTCTCAAGCAGTTATTGCAACTATTTCTTTAACGCTGCCATCTCTGCTTGCACCATCCTATACAATGTCTGCACTATCAGTTGCATGCATGGGACTAGATTGATCTCAAAATCAATCTCTCTGATAGGGGAACACATGGGAACTCGTCTGGGAACATGTCCTCAAACTCTCTGACAACTGGAACCTCCTGGATACTCAAACTCCTCTCCTTGGTATCCACTACATGCGCTAAGAACACATCACAACCATGTCTCATTGTTGGTTTGTTACACTAATGAGTTTCAATCATAAGAATGATCTTTTACTCAACTATCTCTTTCCTGCAAGTACACGAGAGTAGTTGTAGTCAAGGTCGAACACAAGGAGCATTGGTTAGCTAGGCACAAGAGTTATGATTTTTAATAATCTAGATCATTGTACACAAGATGATTGGATTAGAACAACTAAATTACAGATTTAAAACAAAATAGTAAATTATCACTTAAGAAAGGTTAAGATTCAGAATTAGGAGGATTCTAGACTTGGGATTTCTCTATCACATCATAGCTTATATTAAAATACACAGTTAAACATGTTAATTAACTTAAAAAGGAGGTTTGTAATCATCACTCACCTTGTGATGAAGTGATGACGATTCTAACTCCATACATCACTCTCGTGTATGTATTTATTTTCGAATCACAAACCTTGCTCCTCAACTTAATCCCAACCACTCTCATGGTCAAGGACAAGTTTCCAAAAGAGTAACTCCATACTCTCAAACACATCTTATCAGATTATGAACGAAATATAAAACATGCAAGTATGATGTCCAATCACACAAACAAGCATTTCAGATCTGAAACAACTCTTGGAACATGCAAGCAACTAACATTTAGTACGAAATTCATATGTTCATACAAGCTATGACATGGGAGTTACTCTCCCATGTCCAAGATTCAGATTCTACTCATCCATGGATAGAGAAAGTAGGTACAAACAGTAGAAAACATCAAAGGACATAGTAAAAGAGTAGAAAGAACTATTATGTATGTGGGAAGTAGTAAAACAAAGAACTCTGACTAAAAGTTAAGCTCCATCCTTTCTTGCTGCACTTTCTCCAGATTTCTTCACTCCCAAGCGGATAGAAGAGGAAGAAGAAGATCCTTGCTGCAAATAGTGAAGAAGAAGGAAGAAGAAGAGGGTTCTCTCTTGAGTAACCACCTCCTATCTCCCTTGGTCTCCTCCAACTTCTCGTAGACTCCTCTAGTTGAATTTCCCTCTAAAAAGTCCATCCTAAGCCATCATAACTGTCCCAAGATGGCTTGGGGTCATATATATATATGTGTGAGACAGTTACATTCACATTTGAGTGAAATCTGCAGGTTACACGATGTGTCTTTAATAAGACACAATGTGTCTTATGTAATAACTGAAGTTTGGATCAAGTTCTGGTAGGTTACACGACGTGTCTTTAATAAGACATGACATGTCTTTAATAAGAAACGACATGTCTTTAATAAGACACGACATGTATTCAATAAAACACAGCGTGTTGCTACAAATCTGGAGTTTTGCATTCAACTTCTGGACTGAGACACGGGGTGTCTTTAATAAGACACGTCATGTCTTTTTAAGACACATGGTGTCTTAATTAAGACACGAGGTGTCTTTCTCAATTTCAGCAACATTGATTTTCTAAATGTCTAGATGATTAGGGAATGTCTTTATGGATATTATAATGGCGTTTTCTCCCCATTTTGATGCCAAATTGTTGTACCTACAAACTATACCATAGATCAAGTAAATACAACAATAAATATGGAAAATCTAGCACGATTAAGAGTGATTATTGGGGGAAAATGATTTGGAAATGCAACCAAAAGTGGTCCAAAAATATGATATAAAATACACACATCACTCATCAACTTCTCATCTACCATCGCCGACACCAAATATGTAGGAAGAATCTTCCTATCACCTTGGAAGATCCACGACACACCACTATCTACAAACATCACCACCTTGGAAATGCAGTTGAAGACCACATGATACTTCTCCAAGGTGTCCATTCCCAAGATCACATCAAATCCATGCATATCAAGTGGTAAGAGATCCACTCGGATGCTATGTCAAGAACAAGCATCAATCACTTCTCGAACGACAAAAGAGTGCGTCACACCTGGGTCAACCAAAATAGATATAAAATAAGAAGAAGACAAATTAGAATGAAATAACTCCATCTGACCTGTCACTACTCGCGAGTTGACCACTCCTTCAGGATGACTTGTAGTGTAGAATCTAGCTGTCTCCCATTGCTGTCCTCTTCCTCTACTTGCCTATCCTGAAGAACCAACTTGAGATGCTTGTCCACGTCCCCTTCCACTGCCACTGAACTATTGTCACTATGAGCCCTGCTGCCTCTGCCTCGATTACTGGGTGACTTCTTAATCCCTCATAGAGAAGAACAACTTCGTATGCCCAACCTATCCGTACTTCTAGTAGGTCTTTCTCTCATACCATTGCCTAGAAAACCCTGTCACCAAAGCTGATGCTATACTATGAGCTCCCATTGGTAAACAAAATGCATCCTCTGCCCTTACTGGGCAACCACTGGGATGGTGTACTGGACCTCTACTATGCTGGTGGTGCAGAAAACCTAGGCTTCTTATATCCGCTCGACAATTATCCTTAAAACCACACCGGCCTCTTCTTGACACTCTTTTCTCGCTTCTCAACCATAGACTGTTCAATCCTCCGGATCGACTCCACAAATGTCACAAACCTCTCATGATTCTCAAGCACTGCCACCGCCATTGTCAACTTGCCATTCAAATCCTTCTCAAAACATCTAATCCTTTCCTCATCCGTCGGTGCCATGCGAGGACAAAACCTCAACATCTCCATAAACTTTGCTTCATACTCATTGATTGCCATGGGTCCCTGTCAGATCCTCTCAAACTGAATGATCTTCTCATCCAAATAGGTATGCAGAAAGTACCTACTAACAAACTCTCGTCTGAACTCCTCCCAACTAATATCAACACTTGGTCATTTGTCCTCTTTAATGGCCCACCAACAACCAACACTCTCCTTTAGAAGATACACTACATGCTTCACCTTATCGACCTCAGGGATGTTAAGGATCTTGAAAGCTTTTTCTAACTTTGTTAGCCACAGATCAACATCTGTTGGGTCAGCCATAACAACATACTCTATCACACCAACATGTCTCAACCTCTCAAAGTTCTTCCCCACTCCTGGAGATTCAATACTGGGGATAGTTGCCCGAGGCTGAGGGACATGCATTCTATCCGCCATGTGTGTCATCATTGCCATAAACTTCCTAAATATAAACTAGAAGGTAGGGCTCTCTACCGCAGCCGGGTCAAACTGGGGCTCATCAGGCACCCAATCTTCTCTTGCCTGGGCCCTCACACCACCACTGGATGCAGCAACACTGTTCTCTACAGTGTGTTCTTCATGTTCTCCAACCATCTTTTCTACTCTTCTTCTTCTTCTTCTGCATAAGAAGAAGTCACTATAAGATAGACCCGATGACACAAGAATAGACACAACCCTATTCCTAGGTCCCTGTAGACTCAATGAACCTAAAGCTCTGATACCAACCTTTCACTGTGACACCCCGATGCACCACAAACAAGATTATTCAAAACCAAAAGCAAAAACAACACTATGCTAGTGGATTACCAGAAAACACAAGAAATTAAAACCATTTTCATTAAAGTACCATATGCCAAAAACTATTACATATGAGTCCACAAGTCTGCCACCTGCAAGGCATAACATGTCATGTGATGCTTACATCACTATAGATCAACATTCCTGTCATCAACCTGTTATATAAGATATTGGTTCCACATATATACAAGACAAAAACCTCATATCCATTACATAACCATAGAACATCTCAAAAACACCCAAGGACCTGAGTGTACAAGGATGACTCTAGGACTCTAACACCAAAAGACTAGCAACACATGCAACCTTATCAGCTACTGCTCTTGCTGATGCTCTTCCTCAGCTGCACGACCTCTACCTCTTCGTGCATAATCACCTAAATATGTGGAAGCCCATGGGGAGAGACCAAGCATCCCAACAAGAGATATAACTCTCTGCCAATGCTATTAAAGCAAATGTAAACTAAACATGTAAAACAACATACTAGCAGATGAGCATATTCAGCTAAATGATATGTATATAACATGTAAAGTAGATTAAACAAGACTAGGCAGACACCACTGAGTAGTAGATCAAGTTATATTCTAAAAAGGAATATGAAGAACATGTATAACAGTTGACTTCTCTTACCATCTTATAATTCAAGAAATTAATAAAAAGATTAGGCAAAGGCTCAACCAATGTGAGATGTATGTCACCCTAAGCATATATATACCACACAGTTGTATTACATATTTTATTATGCCCCAAGGATTTGAGTTGTACCACCCAAATCCAACTGACCACTGCTAAGTAGAAATCAATGCCATATGAGGTCCATGGAAGAGACGAAATCCATGACCTCTACAACACCTCTTGCTCAGCTCAAGAGAACATCACAAAGACATATCATTCAACTACAAAAGAGTGACATATAGTTAGCACAAGGATCGGCTCACGCATGACCATCTATATATAAACACCTATCCCACCTTGGTACATGCAACAATGCTAGAAGAATAGGCTCACACATGGACATTCTTAAAGGAAGGATTGGTTCACACATGGCCATCCATATTATAAGGAGATTGGCTCACACATGTCTGTCTCACACAACTTGTAATTAAGTACACAAGGAGATACTCAACTTGCACCCCACATATTAAAAAATATGTTCTCTGAGTTAAACTCATTTCACCAATCCAACAAATAAAGCTGACACTGGAATGGATCTATGGCACATGGCAAACTACGTGATTAGTTTTCACTTGATTAGTTAGCCAATTGGGTGACTTTTAGCATCAATCAAGTTACAACGTATAAGGCTAAAACAAACTCTACCAGAATAAGGGTGTATTGCAACTTCAGAAGATATAAACGTACAAGGTGTGAACTTGTTACACAATCACCACTTGATAGTGCGTTGTCATATACAAGGCGATCACGAAAGTCACATATCACCATGTGATATCAATCCCTTAATAACATCACTTGAGGAAATCACCTCTCAATAGGCATCTAGCTATCATCAAGTCATACGACCTATCACATTAAGCACTGCATATTATGCCTCATTGATGTGCATAAGCACCACCCTATATCACATATTCACCACCATAGCATACTCAAGCCATGGCATACATATCACCTGCAAGGTTAGGGGCTTATAAAAAAAGAGAGAGGAAGCATTACACATGATGAAAAATTCATGAGAGAGAGAAAGAAAACACATATTATAATGCACATTTAGGACTACATACTTCGCCAATTAGGGCTTTGTAGATGTACAACCAATAAGCCCTAGGTGGGACATCTCCCACACTCTTGGAATACATTTAGGGTTAGGGATCATCATAAGGGTTAAGCAACAACTATCCCTATAGCACTACATGTGGCTCATACATAGCTCATCCATTACTCATACAAGTGCATTTATGAAGAGCTCAAGCATGTGGCTCAACCATCCAATTCATGTATGTCGCAACCACCACCATACATGGGTCATGGCCACCATCACCCATGGTGTCATGACCGCGGCCAACCTCCTTCATGTCGTGACTGCGACTCTCGAAAGGGTGTACCATGTCTTGACCCTTAAGCAACCATGTCACAATCAAGTAGGGTTAGGGTTCAACCACTAAAGGTAGAGCATGTCACAACCCAAAAACAAGGACTCACCGTGACCTGCGACAAGAATGTGTCCTGACCTCAAGACGCAACCATGCCGCGACCAACCAAGGGAGAAAGAAATGTCTCGAACAAAAACTAGGGTGTGTCTTGACCCTCTAGGAAGTAGGAGTCATGACCATAAAGGATGACGATGTCGCAACCTCTACAAGGTCAACCATCTTGATCCAAAACCAACATGTCAAAAGATGTCGGGACCCAAGACAAAAACAAGGCACAAAGACCACTATGGGTTGAGACACCACTAAGGGTTGAGACACCACCAAGACTAAGGAACAAATCCAACCCATAGTCAACCAAGTACAAGATAAAGATAACCCACATATAAATAAGAGACCAAACAAGAAAAACCCATCATCATCATGAAGGAAAGAGCTCATGCAAAACGGTCATCAAACCCTAAAACAAACTTCATGAAACCACCAAGAAAAGGGACCTCCACAAGAGAGAGAGGGATCAAGATCATCACCACCAAAACCAAAACAAACTTCATAAAACACAAAAACACTCGATCATCATGCACGCACCTCAACCAAGGTCAGGAAAAGGAGAAAAACCATCATGCACCTCAAACACCAAAAAAACTGCGTACAAATAAATTAGGATTAGATCCAAACCAAGCATGATCTCAAAATCATCCAAGTTATAGAGTCCATTTTCATCTACTAGCATGTTAAGGGAACATTACAGGGAAAAACAACAACATGCATGTAAGAAAGGTGCATTAATATAGAAGGTTAAGAGTTACATAACCTGCCTTAAGGAAGATCACTCCAAAGAAGGCAAGCTCCAAGAACAAGATCGCCAAGGACGATCAAGCTCCACCAAAAGCTCCAATCTTTAGCTAAAAGAACACCTCAAGAAATAGAAGACACCATGGTCAAAGATAACCTAAGAAAAGAGGGCCAAAAATCTCTAGGCCAAGCCAAAAGACAAAGGCAGACAAAGAGAAGAAACCCTCCTCATACTTGGGTCTACCTTGTCAAAATATGCTCTATGACCCTTATGATGCATAGTTTACCTCCCAAAACGACCACCATGGAGGAACCATGTTCTAGGGCCCATAAAAGAGAAGAAGATGGGGTATAAGGTCCAAAGAAAACACCAAATAGGAAAGATAAACACTCACCAAGGTTGAAGATGACCAAGGATCACCATAAACTCCACATGCAAGGTTGAACCACTTCCAAAGCACCAAGGACAACTCCTTATTGCTCCAACAAGCTCCAAGGATGAGCACAAGGAAAGGCAGGAAGAAGAAGGCCAAAAAATATCACTTGCATGGATAAAAGAGGGTTTATATAGCAAAGGAGGAGAGAGGTGGGCAAAGTTTGAGGTGTCAACAAGATAGGGCTCCAAAGGGACACTTGGCCACTCAAGAAACTCACATGCAGCCACTTAAAGCCCACATTCAAGAGGCAGGGATACACTCTAGGTTGGATATTGACCACCTAGACCACCCAACACCTATGTCACAGTCGCGACCCACCCAGGGAACCACCCTTGGCCATGATATCACCACCGAGCATCACTAGGTCAAGACACAAAGACCACCACACACAACCTGGGTTGAGACACTCCACACCAAACTACTGTCTCGACCCAAGACCATATAAGTCATGACCACTAAACCTATGGGAGGTGTCTCGACCATGACACCCTCCAACCAAGCCCTAGCTCGTGACCAAGGTTGAGACAAACCAAAAAGGGTCACAAGGTCAATGCACACTAACCCTAGAAACCCTAATCACCACTAGGGGTGACACCACTCGACCAAGGGTCAAACAAGGCACCCCAAAACACCACTCTCTCTCTCTCATGGTGATAAGATAGAGAAGGAACACTCTAGAGGTGGAAAATTATAAGAATACCCCCACAAATGGGTAAGTTGTAATTTTCACCAAAGTAAGCACCCAAAGCGCAAACAACATCCAAACAAGATCAAACTGGAGACTTAAACTCACCACAAGCTCTAAGATCATATTAGAGGATTAGAATAAGGTTCTAAGCAAATTATAAAGCAAAAAAAAGGGTTAACCAAAAACATAGGTCAAGGGTCTTACAAGGACCATTTCATCTTTCTTCTTGTAGGTTACTTGCTAATGGATTGACTTGATCTATTCATTTGGAAATTGGTCTCTCAATCCACATAAAAGAAGAAAGGTGATATGTGTATGGGGTGGCAACAAGTGAAAAAGAAATGGTAAGAATAGATGTAATGTTAGTCTTGCTCACATCCAATCTTTGTATGTTGTTTCCAAGTCAGTATGCACTATACATATGGTTATTGAGTTAAAATTGGTGTATTGCGATTCTCATCACGTTCCATCTAAAGCAATATAGATATAGGGTTGCATAGAATTGCCTTGATATTTGCTAGAATTACATTTAGGGCTATTATATATGCATGTCTTGTCTTGTTTTACATACATTGCTTGGACAAGCCATTAGCTTTTTCTCTTCTGCACTCCCTTTTCTATCAAGTTATGTTTTAACTCTTCAACCCCTCATTGTTTCAAATGACAAAGAGGGAGAAGACATGTCTTATGTAAAGGGGAGATCACATATATGTAGAATACATATATGAGTAAAAGACATAGTTTCTATAAATGTTATGAAATCTAACCATGCAGGAGAAATAACATCAAATTGAGGGGGAGTAAGTGAACTCCATTATCATCAATTGAGGGGGAGCATATGAACTCAATTTTACTGAAACTCCTAGGTTTCTCCAAAGGTATGCTTTTACGTAAATGCTTTCAATACATTTATGGAATGGTTTGTCATCTTCAAAAAGGGGGACTCCAAGTCTAATTGACTAAACCCTTGTTTTGATGATGACTAACCATTCCACTTATTTGTGTCTAATGCTTCTACTTGAGTGGTTTCAGATTAGGTATAAACACACTCTAAATGCCCGAACTTGTGCATCCTAACTTGGAGAAAGACAAGTAAATATCAATGCAACTGAACTTTTTTTGGAAAAGACCTCAAATCCATTAGAATCATGTTGTAAATCACTTGTAATGATTGCATGACTTGTAACTAAGCTAAGAAAAAAAAGTCAAGATCACTTAATTTGAATATTTAAGCACTTTTATGACACTTTCCAAAATTTTGTTGGTCAAATTTCATCTAGGATAAACTCGATAGACACCCTTGAATTGTTAGGGTCGACCAAGTTTCCCCATGACAAACTCGATTGACACCCCTGCACAGGTAAATAAATTTTAAGCCATCAGCCAAGTTTCATCTAGTGTAAACTCGACCTACAACTCAAAATTATTTTGTCAAATAGTGCCATCAAACAAGTTTCCCAAAAGTAAACTCTATTGATAGCATTGTACAAAATGTGTAGAAAAAGTGTTTCTAACTGTTGGAGTGTTGTAAAAATAGAAAATATATCTGTCGCAACACCCCAAACGGATAGAATTTGTCCCTAAGTGCTTCTATTAGCTAGTAGGCATCCTCAACTATAAATAGGACCCCTTGGGCTTCATCCCATGGTAATCCAAGCACTATGAAGGTCCCTATATTATAGTTGAGTGCCTCTAAGAGACTCTTTATACTCTTAAGTTTAATGAGTTTCTACATCTATTAGAGTGAGTAGGAAATTTGTAAGAGTCCTACATGTATATCTTGGGAGGCTCACACTTCCTCCACCTCCCAATATCTCTCATTCCACCATGAAAATGAAGATTCTCTCTCTTGGCTAAGAGAGGTGAAGAAGAATAAAGGAAGGAGTCCCTTAGTGAAAGCTTCCTATTGGCGAAGGTGAAGTCCAAGGCGGAAGATCCAAGAAGAGTGCACAATTCCTTCAAGGCGGATGACTTATTGTAAGAGTGGGTAAGTCCTTGGTGAAGATGGAAAACTCATTGCAAAAGTGGATAAGTCCTTGGTGAGGCTGAAGAATCTTGGTCTTGATAGGTAAATTCTTTGTAATGTTCTTGGATCCCTTGTCCTCAAAGGGAAGGTTGGGTATCCTTGTCCCGAAAAAGGAAGGTCATATATTGTATCACTTATAATGGAATATAAAGAAGGTGCAATAGTTGCAAAATCATACATGTTGACCTCTCTAGGTAGTGGATGTACACTCTCCTAGTTTGGAGTTTAGAACAATTATACATAGCTTTTCTTGATCTCATTCAATATCTCTCATCCTTGATATGTATGTTTAGTTGCACTCAAATTCCATATTTGGAACCTTATCTCTTGGAAGTAATTTGAAGGTCTAATGAAGTTGGTTTAAGTGTTTATAGCTATATTCACCCCCTAGAGCCCTTCAATCCTACAACATTGACTTGATTAAAGACATGTATGATATCTCTACTACAAGTGTGAAAACCCATGGAGGATGGACACTAACATTTCCTTTCATAGTTGGGGTACACCAAGGATCCATACTCAACCCATATTTGTTTATTCTTGTTATAGATGAATTGACAAAGAATGCTCACGATGATATTCCTTGGTGTATGTTACATGTTTATGATATTGTATCGATTGATGAAACCAAAGATAGATTGAACGATAAAGTTGAATTTGGAGAAAAACATTGGAATCAAATGGATGGATGATTATTAGGAGAAAAATTGAGTATATGCATTGGAACTTCAGCCAATCTTGCAATGTGAATGGTGGAGCCAAGTTGGATGGAGTAGATATACCAAAATGTGATAGATTTTGTTACTTGGGTTCTATTATTCAAATAGACAGGGATGTCCAAAATGACATTTGTCACAAGATCACTGTAGGATGGTTGAAATGAAGGAGTGCAACTAGAGTATTATGTGATTGGAAGATCCCTCTCAAATTAAAAAGAAAGTTTTATAGAAAAACTATACGGGCAACCATGCTATATGGGAGTGAATGTTGGGCGGTGAAGAAATAAGGTCTCAACAAGATGAACGTGGCTGAAATGTGTATATTGAGATGGATGTGTGGGAAGAAAAGAAAGGATTGTTTGAAAAGTGACTATATCAGGATTAAAGTGGGGGTGGCAAGCATTAAGGATAAGTTGCGAGGGCCAACTCAGATGGTACGTACATGTGCATTGTAGATTGACTAATGATCCTATATGAAGCAATGCTATTGAGTCAAGCACAATTCATAGAAGAAGAGGAAGGGGCCTAAATTAACATGGGAAGTGCTTATAAAGAGAAATTTTGAATATCTACATCTCGACCAAAATATGAACCATGATAGAGCTGACTGGAAATGAAGGATCCATGTAGCCGACCCCAACATAGTTGGGACTGAGGCATAGATGGTGATAATGATGAATATAAGAAAGCTTGTTGATGGTTCTACATGAATTTGTTTTTCTTTAATTCTTGCAGAGAGTCTTGGGTGTACTTTTCTCCTTTATTTTTCAAAATCACAAATCAATTCTTATATCAGTGAAGTCAAAAGTGAAAAACATACACCCTTTTCATAAGTTGAGTTAATTTAAAACATGTCGAGTTCCAAAATAGAAGACAACAATATTCTTATAACATATATACCATATAAGAAAGTCAACAAATGGTTATTGATGCAATGTTTTCCTTCATTTATTTGAATTGAAAAGAAATCCTTGTATTAGTGAAATATAAAGATAAAAACATACCATTTGTCATAAGATGAGTTAATTTGAAACATGTTGGGTTCCAAGAAGGGAGATGTAAAAAAATCTTATAATATAATGCGTGCATCAAAGAATAAGATAAAGTTCTTATTTATTTACTTTTGTTATTCTTAGGTTAATGAAATATCTTTATTTTACATAATGCACTCCACATTTAAAAAATTTGTATGTTTTCTATGCATTATGATAATTGTTGAAAGTAGCTACTATGCTAGCCACATCTATTGGACATCACAAGATTTGTGTCATTTACTATATGTGAAAGCTCATGGATGCAACAAATAACAATTCAATTGTATACTTGGTGCATGTCTCATGTTATAAGAAGTTTTTTTTGGCTTCCATCTTGGATCCCAATATGACTCAAATTAATTTAGATTACGAGAATCAACACATTTTTCTCTTTAGATTTCACTAATACAAGGATAGCTCTGTAATACAGAAAAGTAAATGGAAAATTGCATCCAAAACCCTCAGTGCTCTTTTTGATACAGTATAGATGTTATATGCATTTTTTTCTACCCCATCTTGGAACATGATATTCCTTAACTCAATTCATGCAAATGTGGAATGCTTCTGTTTAGACTTCACCAATGCAATGACTGATTTGTAATCTAGAAAAATAAAGGAAATTTTACATTCAGAACCCTATGTGGATGTTTTTATATACTATAGATTTAACAAGAGATGTTTGGGTAAATTAATTTGAATATTATCATATGGACTAGTTCGTTACCATCCAAACTAGTTTTATGGTACACTTGTGTCATGAGGTTATATTTGGTGTAGATGATATAAGCATACAAATCAATGGTATGGGTATCTTCGATATCCAAACCACATGTATCAAATCACTTTTTTGCAATCTTGTTGGTAAGAATAGCAACATCTGGTTTGGATAAGTAGTTGGGATGTCATCATAGTCTACTCAAAGGCTCTCCCTCTAAGCGGAGACTTCCAACATAATTGGCTGGCCAACTAGTGATGAGCACCCTGACCAATAGGAGCGTATCTCACTTGTGATGTTAGGGACTCAATTGTTGCGTCACTACCATGAGTTGATACACAGATCACTAGTTTGGTCACCCCAAAACCTTCTACCTCTATTGAAACAACAAGTTGTCCATGTCCTCCTAATGTGGTAGGTAACTTCTATAACATGCTCTAACAGAGAAGACATCGTGCCAGGACCTCTCTAGGACAGCCTAGCACCAATACCTATTTGAGACGATAGGTTCCTTCTTTTGTGGCCTACTACCAATGAGTATCCAAGCTACATACCTCCCTTTGCGGTCTACTGCTATAGAGTTTCTAGGGTAGTAGCACAAGTACAATTTTTACCAGTAGAGTTGATGGTTGTGACATTGTCTTCCTATGAAATTGACACAACATGACTACAACTTCACTTTTTCAAACACAAATGTCACAATAAATATCCAACATCATTAGAGGAAATGTTTGGGTACTACTTACTGTATTGTTTCAGTTAAAGAAGGGAAACCAATGTAACATATAACATGAGAAATTAACTTTTTCAACAATTTGTAGGACAATAACATATACATTATGTTTCCTACAAAAAGACATTGATCATTCCCAACGATGCTCCCCACAAAATAATTGTTTATATGTAGTCAATTTTAGAAGATAAACTGACGCGTAATATTTATTAGATTTAACTGCTCCCTTAAATATAATTACTCCCTCTAGTAACCTTCAATGTTGTTTTTTGAAGATAAACCGCCAAAGGTATGGGTTACTATATTTGAATAATTCCTTAGAATAACATTCACTATCAGTTTTATAAGATAAACCAACACCAAATGTTTGTGTTTTTCTAGAAGACAAAGACTCCCTATGTTGTCAAGTTCATGACTAAGATTGACGCCATAGACCCTCACTATTATGTCAATTTCTAAATGAAAATAACATCAGACTAAAAAATCGAGGCATTTTCTCTTAGTTGTCAGTTTCATTCTTGAAACCGACGTTGTAGGTTTATTCATAACACATGTGAATTTCTTCCCCCATTTCTCTCTATGTCTACTACAAAACCCTTCTTTATTGACAAATTTCTTCTTCCCCGACCTTTTTCCACGTCGTCTCCTCAAGTATGCCACTATCATTATTGTAACTAACACCATGAAAAGTCTTCTAGGCGACAATAATCATGCCACCACCCTCCTATTGCTCTCCGCCTCTTCATACTACTACTTATTCCTCTAGCCAATAACCATTATCGCATGTTGCTCTCTGCCCTACTGTCACTTCTGCATCTTCCTCTAGCCAACGACTATTGTCACCCTTGTACTGTTGTTGTGCCCTACCTCAACTACTACTTCTTCCTCTACCCCACACTTGTTGTTGTGGTTGTTATGCCCTACTACCCCTACTTCTTGATGCCAACAAAGATTTCTCTCCCTTTGCTTGCCCGCCGACACCTGCTTCTTTCTCCTACTTTGACATTGATCCATGCGCACCCTCTGTCCCTACCGTGTAAGGTCCTTCTTCTTCTTCTTCTTCTTCTCTTTTTTATACCTCTATGCTGCCCAATGTATGTCTGATTTGTTGATTTTGAGAAATATAATAAATATCCATCTAATTATAATTGTTTGCTGAGTGTATTATTTTATAATTGTTTGTTGAATGCATTGTTGTTTAATTATTTTATTAACTTGATATGAGCTACATATTCATATGAATTTACCTAAGTCGATATGAATTTACCTAAATTCAAATGAATGGCACTTAATACTACTCTAAAATTTATACGATTTACCTAAATATCTTGATTTATACTTAAATTAGAAATATGCTAAACCAAATTATATTGGCTTAGAAACCCATCCAATATTTACTAATTAGGAGTAAATATTGTATAGTCCCCAATTTGGTAACATTCTTGTACACTTAATCTCGCTTGGGATGTACATGTATAATTTGTGTTTGGTTTCAAAGAATATTTTGTTAGTCATTTCCTCATTTGTTCCCTGAGTTCATATGTAGGTGAATATTTGCCTCACACAGGGTAGGTATCATGCTCATGCGTAGGAAAATGATGCTTAGGGCCAAAGTGAGAAGTTGACCATTCATTTTGATTCTAAAAGAAATCATGTAGGAGAGACTCATAGAGCTTTCAAACACTACATCGGGGATATTGCTAGCAAAAAAGTACAAATAGTCACAAAATATTGGCATAAAGTTGATGTTGTCAAGAAAGACCTCATCTAGAAGGGAATATCTATGAGTCATATGTAGTTATATGACATTTCTTAATTTCTTCTTAATCTTATCGAAAACTAGTGTAACTACACCTATAGGGCATTTTTCACCGTAATGAAAAAGTGCATTGTAAAAATGTCTTGTAATGCTATGGGAAGATGTAGATGAATTTTAAGACTAATCTGAATAGAGAATACATAAATAATGATAAGAGGAAAAATGCCATTGAGCAATATAACTATCTTGATGCTGATGTGTGGAAGTTGTTTTGAAATTTGTGAATAGATGAATTTAAGGTATTAGATAATTTAATGTACACTTTTGATTAATCTGATGAGTTCAAGGTATTAAGTAATTAACACACACACACACAAACACACACACACACACACACACACACACATATATATATATATATATATATATATATATATATCTTTTGGATTAACTAGACTACACATGATGCTAAAAAAGAAAGGAGTTCAAAAAATGTGCAAGACCATCGATTGGGTCCCAGTGGTTATGCCTTTTGCTACCAACTCATGTAAAACCTCCAATTGTCTAGGGAAGAGTCAAACACAGCTCCAAGTACCCATCCACTATCCTCACATGAGGAGTAGATAAATTATAGAACAAACAACAAGGAGAAATTTCCTACTTTGCAACTATTGAGGTGGCTCAGAACATGGTACATTTCAACTCTCATAATGTATGTTTATTTTCATTCTGATAGTTTTCTTTTACTGATTAGTTCCATTGATGATGATTAGAGGCAACTCCATGAGCAAAGGAAAGAAGGCGACTTCAACCCTGAGGGCTGAAATGATGAGTTGACACTTTCTCTTAGTACTCAAGAGCATCTTGGTTGTATTAGGGGTGTAGGATTTAGTGTTGGGATAAAAGCATATTTTGTCTCACTAGAATGGCCACACAGATCAACCAAGAGTGGAAACATGTTGCAAGAGGACATATATGATCTAATAAAATAAAGAAATCAAGAAGTAATGAGTGCCTTTTAGCCATCTCGATCTCAGTTACCAACTCAGATTGTATGTTGCTCTTCTAAAAAGGTACATGAGGGTATTGGGTGTACTCCCATGGACCTATCAACCGGCCTGTTCGAAGATGTACGTTTCTTTCTAATATAATTCCAATTCAATGCATATAGATTGTGTTATTGGTATATATAATATTATACAAAATTTTAGGTGGCTATAAAGTGTCCTCTTGTAGTTTATGAGCCTATATTCATGGTCACGGGTGACAATGAGATTTTTATATGCAGTGATGAGATGCTACATTATACTCTAACGCCATCTGATGTGGTTCGTGTGACTCCCCAACTTTTTGCACATGAAAGCATACCACTGCTTGAGCCACATGATGAATATAGTACATTAGGAGAAGAAGAAGAAGGTGACTTTATTTTGTGGCTCTAGGTTATGTATGGGAAGGTATAAATATTGCATTTGTATTTGTATATATCCTTTATTAGTCTATATATCTTGCTAATCGATATGAGAATATTAACTGTAACAACCCCACCTCCCAGTAACCCCCAATTAAGGGAGAACTGAAGGTCAGAGCTGTTATCCCAATTAATAGGATCAAAGGTTTGACAAATAATCAGTAATAATTATAAAATTCTACCAAACTATACTGAAAGCTAGAATAAAATAAAACTTTGCATACATTTTTCAAAAACTTGGATAACTAACTTCTATCCACATCTGGACTCTATTCTAACTAATCCTCCTTGCACTATATTTCTTAATTTCACAATATGCCACTTTACTGTTTGTCCCTTTTCAATTTGTACCTAAAATGCTGACAAACAAAATGTTAGTCAGCATAAATGAATATGCCGGTATGTGGGGACAAACAAATTTTACAATTATGGCTAACAATCTAGATATCACAATCGAGTTAATTAACAAGCCAAATTATGATTTCAATGTGACATTCTTCACCACTTTTGCCCTAACCCTGGCATACCCACCTTAGGGTTTCTCTTTTGCCAATGACTGAAGTCCACCTTCTCAATCCCGAGCTTGGTGCCTGGGGTCACCTCTCATAGTTCCCATTAGTCATTCTATAAAGACCACCTTCTCAATCCCGAGCTTGGTGTCTGGGGTCACCACTCATGGTGCCCATGGGTCTTCCCTCCTGGGCTTGACCTTTTGGCATCATCCATCAGGGTGGCATGTAGGTGCGAGAATACACACTTCTATTATTGTTGTGATAATCATAGTGACTTTATGATTTGCAAGTATGAACATCCAAACTAATAAGTTTCATTCAATGAGATGAATCATCTAGGAAACTCTTCGGGAATGATTAACCATAATTAACCACATACCTGTCAGGCTGATTTGAGATAGAATTAATCCAATCAATGCAAGAAATCCAATAGGCAAGCAAGCACACAAAGAGATACTGAAATATGCATACAATTTCCTATCATTGATCATGCCATCAAGATCTATTAAACCTATCTCACTTCCTAGGGTTTCTAGTCCACTTTTAGGGTTATTATTGCAATTAGGGTTCCTCTTCATTTTCACCATTTAAACCCTAATTTTATACAATTATTCTTCAAACCCTAATTATCTCATATACTCTTCATGAAAGATATTAAGGTTACCTTTTAACAACATATAACCTTAATTTCGGATTAAAGGCACAATTAAATGTTCATTAAGTCTATTATGCCCCTTTTACATTAAAGATACCATTTTTATCCTTTTAATTTATGACAAGATCATTAGGCCGAATTATCATATTTAGTTCCTTTCAAGTTAACAACTTATCTTTCATGAACTCTATTTATCACTAATTCCACATTCATCCATTAGAAAACCCTAATAACCATATTAAGGATATTCATCCACAATAAGGAACTTTTATACTCAAAATAGATTTGAACCATCATATCTCAGCCTTATTCTTGAATTTGAACAATTAAAGTCATTAAGAGTAATAATGACTAATATTAGGGTTTTAAGGCCCATTAAAGCTCGTTCATGTACATGGAACTCTAAATTAAACCAATTACGTGCAAAGTTCATCCTTTTTGTTCTTAATGTACCTTTTTATAATTAATAGGCTAATATCAACTTTAACCATCCATAAAACCCTTCTAAATACATTAATGATCTCAAATTAGGATTTCTTAATCATTAATGCATTAAAGTTGATAACTTTCACTACTTTTCTAATTGCAAGATGAATTAGGCTAGAAAACCATTTTTAATGGATTCCTCACATTTTTCTAAGCAAAATTCATATTTTACATGTATCGATCCGAGCTACCAATAAAAAGATATGATTTTTGCAATATTAACTTACTTGGACCAATGGCATGCTGCCACGTCCTCCTTCTCCATGCATCACGTAGCCGGACCAAACATAACTGAATGAAACTTATACCCCCACGTAAGTTGCCGGCTCTGCATACCTAGGAGGGGTAAAGCCGTCCAATGGCCATGGGTTGTCTTCAAGCTCCGATCAGCCGCATCGACCGCTGAGGGTGGCTCTTTGCAAGGCTGCCCCTCCTCCCCAGGGTTCGAAGCTCGCCACCGACCACCTCCCTAGCTCCGTCGCACCTTTGCGCACATGGAGCACCCCCAAATAGTGGCCAAGATGGCCAGTCTCAAGCGTGCCAAGCCCGCAGTGTGCGGCTGCCCATGCAGCCGTGTTGCTGCTACTGCGCACCGGTTAGGGCATATGGTCACACTGCTCTTCTTGGTTTAGGGTTTATGGACAAAAACAAGGAAGGAGAAGAGAGAATGATGCGTGGGATCCTTTGGACTTGGCTAAGGGTTCTACCCCTTATATAGGGGACGGTAGCAATGCTCTAGGATGTTTTCCCACGAGGAAACAAAGTCCCTTTTAAAAAAGGAAACCTATTCTCCTTAATCAAGTATAATATCTCTCTTTATAAAAATTCCTTGATTATCCATGATCCTTGACTATTAAGGAATTCGAAAATACTTTCTCTTATTCTCTTTATGCTTGACTTTTAATCCATTGGCACAAATTTTACACTTTCTTTTAGTAGAAAATACCTCTTTTTAACAATACCTCAAAATCCATTAATTATGTATCACATTATCCTCTTATTTTATATTATTGGTATTTTCTCTTTCTTTTTCTCCATTGGGGCTCCTTGGACCCCAAGAAACTATAATATTTCGAAGTACTGCTATTAAGTACTACTACCACTTATTGGGCATCTTTGTACACTTTTCATCTTAGGCATCAAAGTACTGCTACCACTTATTATCTTAGCAGTACCATGGTGTATGGTGATCTTAAAATCATGATCTCCTATATGTCATTATTCCTCAATATTGATTCCTCAGAAACATTAAACCACTCTAGTCGGGGTTTCATCACCTTCTTTTCCAGAGAAGTGCATCTGATGTTCTACAACCATCCTTTTATTTCATCAAGGCCTAGGCTGGCTAACCAAAAAACTACTAACTTGTTCAACATATCTCGTTACATCTAAGTGTTAGCCCAAACATATCTCCTTTTTCAAACTTAGGGTTAATCTAATAGCCTCTTCTAGCCTCTAGCTAACTAGGTAGATGCATCTCAAGCAGAGCATCCATTATCACCTCACATCCTTCTGTGTTGAAAACATACACCTCCATGTATTCCACTTATCATCTCATCTCGGACTCTAAGTCTATCTTCATCAAGAAACTCTGAGCTTGTTCTCTTGGTTTTCGAACTCAACCTTGTATAACTCATAGCTCATGATAAAAACATTCTCATAAGATGACTACCTTATTTCTTTTAGTGTTTGTAAACCATCAATGTATGATTCACTCCACAAGGGTATGTTATCACCTCTGTCCTCATACCTCATAGCAACGTTCCAACCCACATCATCTTTTATCCTTGGTGTACGACATGCATATTGTCCTATCTCTCACTCCCATAACAAGAGGAAATAAGCATTTGGCTGCAATCTAAATACCAAGTTCTTCCCATTCTAAGAGTAGAGATGGTACATCCCACCTTGCCATTACACCTTCAAATTTAAGTTGAAACGTGAAAGATATGTCTATACACCACGATCATCTCGATGTCAAAGTTACTTCCATGAAAAATTGATCTCAAACCTACTTGGGTCCACACACAATCCTTGGTCATCTCGTATAGGTCTATAGGGTGCCGACACTTTTAGGGTTATCCCTCTTCCCTTATGCATCCAGAGAGTGCCCTCCTCATCTGCCCTTTGGGTCCCATGAGTTCATGAAGGTGACCCGTCTCCTAACCCATGCCCCTCGGACGATGATATCTGTTACCTCCCGACCTTATGGTCATGTGCAACTAGGGAATTAGGCAACTCCTACTTCCATCGGGCTTATCCCTACCTGACCCTAGGATAGACTTAGGATTCTAATATAGTACATGTCCTACTTAGAACCTTACCCAAGTCTTCATCATCTCTCTCTGCATTCATTGGCTAACTTTCATCCTTTTATAGGGGTCATGGCATCCTGCCTACCTTGGTCAGGTCCCATACCGGTTACCTCCATGGTAACCCATCTACATGCACTTACAGATGGTTATCTATGGGTCTACAGGTTCATTCTCATACTACGTACTTTTCACTTAGCTTCTCAAGATCTTGTGAGACCTCTTTAGGTTACCTTAAACCAATAAAACTGGTATACATCCAACAAAAGGGTCCCTCTCCCAGGATGGGAGGAAACTACACCTTGATAATAAAGGTCACAAACGTGCTTATATCTAGGGTTTACGTCCACATGATCATGCTTAACCCTAGCAAGATACTAAGGCACAAACAGACCACCTACTAAACCATGCTAGGTCATACTTGTTCTCATTCCTCAACATTGGACCAAGAACATACCTTCCCATGTCACCAACTTAGCTATGAGGGGTTCACCAAACATACCTTAACCTTAAGGGGTTTCCCTTTCCTCGAAACATGAGGAGTACCATGCTCGAATCTATAAAAACTCAAATCTCATTATGAGCATCATGTACACCACTTTCCCTCTTAGGCCTAGGAACCCTAGGTTCACCTTTCTGATGTCCAATTGTCTGCTCAACTTTTTAACCACTAGCCAAGCATGTACAAGGTATGACATGCACTTCCCATGATCCTTCCACTTGAACAACACTTCAAAGTGGAGTCCTCCTCAAGGACAACCAACTAGGTATAAGGCCTCACTATTGGTTACTTAAACCTCCTCCGTGTCTAAGGAACTCTTCTTCCTATCCCTAGAAGGTAAGCACCCATATCATCCGCACATAGGTACTAGCAACCTCATCCTCTCTCTAGGGTTTGGTTCCTCTAAAGACAACCAAGACATCAGCCTCCAGGGATCAAGCATGAGGAAACCACTATCATCAACTTAGGTCGCATCATCCTCTACTCCCACTGTTCCTCATATCTCAGAGTCTAAACTTCCAACCTTCTTGCTTGGATCCTTCTCTCTCTCTCTAGAGCTATCAAACAACCACACTACCAGAGGTCCTCTCTTCATGAAGGTGGATCAAGCTCACAAGCATACCCCTACATGGGTGAAGCCTATGTTCAAACTTATGTTTTCTCAAGATTATCCATAGCCCTTTATGCTTATCTCATAAGCTATCTCTCATACTCTCCTGGCTAGGGTTTTAGCCTAATGTCAACACTATTGACATACTCTGGGTGCATACTATGCCATGCTCATATAAGCCCATAGGGTTTCTATAGGTTCTTTACTAACCTCATCATTGAAGGAGCTATCCTTCACTCAAACATGCACAACCCTTTCTAGGGTTGGGCCGCCAAAGGTACTAGGTCATCCAACCTCAGATGGCTCATATGGGCATCCAAAAGCATGTCAACTCACACACCTGGTCTGTCATGACATCTAACTCATCATTTCATCTCTTTCTCTAACCACCCCTTAGGGTTAGGGTTAGCATCATCCTCAAAGGATGTGCCAGGTCTCTACTTATAATGGAGGTCTCTACCTCCAAGACTAACTTTCTCCACTCATCCTCCTGGCAAGGAGGTCTAGCCTCAAGTCTCTCCTTAGGGCATGACAACATATGTCATCCAACCTAAGCATGCAACTATTCTTTAGTTTGCACTTAACTATTAAGCTTATTTCCATGACATCTGATTTACATGCTTTTCATTAATTTGGTGGAGGATTCTTTAAACCTTATCAACTTTACCCATACTTCAAGAGGGTGAGGAAGAGAGAGAAAAACCCTAATCCTTAAAATCCTTAACAACATTTGAGTTGAGAAGGGATGAACAAGATAAGAGAGTCCTAGAGGTATCTTATTTCGAGTCAAATCCCGAGACATTGGCCAGGCAGTCACAGCAATCCAGGAGTCCTCATATTCTGACTAGAGGTGAAAGGAAAATCTTGCCAGCCCCCAGACATGATCCTTTTCTAGACACCTCTATCTTTCGGAAAATCCTCTAATAACTCACTTGGGTTCTACAGAGTTTGTAAAATTTAATAATTATTAAAGATTAAATGAGGAACCTATGCTCTGATACAAAATGTAATGACCCTGCCTCCCAGTAACCCCCAATTAAGGGAGACCCGAAGGTCAGAGCCGTTATCCCAATTAACAAGATCAAAGGTTTGACAAATAATCAGTAATAATAATAAAATTCTACCAAACTATACTGAAAGCTGGAATAAAATAAATCTTTGCATACCTTTTTCAAAAACTTGGATAACTAACTTCTATCGACATCTGGACTCTATTCTAACTAATCCTCCTTGCACTTTATTTATTAATTTCACAATATGCCACTTTACTATTTGTCCCTTTTCAATTTGTACCTAAAATGCCGAAAAACAAAACGTCAGTCTACATAAATGAATATGCCGGTATGTGGGGAGAACCAAAATTTTGCAATTATGGCTAACAATATAAATATCACAATCGAGTTAATTAACAAGCCAAATTACACTTTCAGTGTGACATTATCCACTGCTTTTGCCCTAACCCTGGCATACCCACCTTAGGGTTTCTCTTTTTCCAATGACTGAAGGCCACCTTCTCAATCCCAAGCTTGGTGCCTGGGGTCACCTCTCATAGTGCCCATTAATCATTCTATAAAGACCACCTTCTCAATCCCGAGCTTGGTGTCTGGGGTCACCACTCATGGTGCCCATGGGTCTTCCCTCTTGGGCTTGACCTTTTGGCATCATCCATCAGGGTGGCATGTAGGTGCGAGAATACACACTTCTATTATTGTTGTGATAATCATAGTGACTTTATGATTTGCAAGTATGAACATCCAAACTGATAAGTTGCATTCAATGTGATGAATCATCTTGGAAACTCTTCGGGAAACTAATGTGATTAACCATAATTAACCACATACCTATCAGGATGATTTGAGAAAAAATTAATCCAATCAATGCAAGAAATCCAATAGGCAAGCAAGCACACAAAGAGATCTTGAAATATGCATACAATTTCCTATCATTAATCATGCCATCAAGATCTATTAAACCTAGCTCACTTCTTAGGGTTTCTAGTCCACTTTTAGGGTTTCTATTGCAATTAGGGTTCCTCTTCATTTTTACCATTTTAAACCCTAATTTTATACAATTATTCTTCAAACCCTAATTATCTCATTTACTCTTCATGAAAGATATTAAGGTTACCTTTTAACAACATATAACCTTAATTTCGGATTAAAGGCATAATTAAATGTCCATTAAGTCTATTATCCCCCTTTTACATTAAAGCTACCATTTTTATCCTTTTAATTTATGACAAGATCATTAGGCCCAATTATCATCTTTGGTTCCTTTCAAGTTAACAACTTATCTTTCATGAACTCTATTTATCACTAATTCCACATTCATCCATTAGAAAACCCTAATTACCATATTAAGGGTATTTATCCACAATTAGGAACTTTTATACTCAAAATAGATTTTAACCATCATATCTCAGCCTTATTCATGAATTTGAACAATTAAAGTCATTAAGAGTCATAATTACTAATATTAGGGTTTCGAGGCCCATTAAAGCTCGTTCATGTACATGGAACTCTAAATTAAACCAATTACATGCAAAGTTCATTCCTTTTGTTCTTAATTTACCTTTTTATAATTGACAGGCTAATATCAACTTTAACCATCCATAAAACCCTTCTAAATACATTAATCATCTCAAATTAGGGTTTCTTAATCATTAATGCATTAAAGTTGATAACTTTCACTACTTTTCGAATCACAAGAGGAATGAGGCTATAAAACCATTTTTAATGGATTCCTCACATTGTTTTGAGCAAAATTCATATTTTACATGTATCGATCCGAGTTTTCAATAAAAAGATATGATTTTTGCAATATTAACTTACTTGGACCAATGGCATGCTGCCACGTCCTCCTTCTCCATGCATAACGTAGCCGGCCCAAACATAACTGAATGACACTTATACCCTCGTGTAAGTTGTCGGCTCTGCATACCCAGGAGGGGTAAAACTATCCAATGACCATGGGTCATCTTCAAGCTCCGATCAGCCACATCGGCAGGCGAGGGTGGCTCTTTGTAGGGCTGCCCCCTCCTCCCCAGGGTTCAAAGCTTGCCGCCGACCACCGCCCTAGCTCCACCGCACCTTGGCACACACGGAGCACCCCTAGATTGTGGCCAAGATGGCTGGTCTCAAATTAGCCAAGCCCGCAACTTGCGGCTGCCCTTATAGCCGTGCTGCTGCTGCTGCTGCGCACCGGTTAGGGCATAGTGATGATGGCCAAGCTTCTCCCCGACATCGTGGGGTATCATGCTTCCATCGCAACCCCTTCATGGCGCCTCGTTGCTCCATGGTCGCGCTTCTCTTCTTGGTTTAGGGTTTATGGATGAAAATAAGGAAGGAGAAGAGAGAATGATGCGTGGGATCCTTTGGACTCGGCCAAGGGTTCTACCCCTTATATAGGGGAGGGTAGCAATGCCCTAGGATGTTTGCCCACAAAGAAACAAGGTCCCTTTTCAAAAAGCAAACCTATTTTCCTTAATCAAGTATAATATCTCTCTTTATAAAAATTCCTTGATTATCCATGATCCTTGGCTATTATGGAATTAAAAAATCCTTTCTCTTATTCTCTTTATGCTTGACTTTTAATCCATTGGCACAAATTTTACACTTTCTTTTAGTAGAAAATACATCTTTTTAACAATACCACAAAATCCATTAATTATGTATCACATTATCCTCGTATTTTATATTATTGGTATTTTCTCTTTATCTTTCTCCATTGGGGCTCCTTGGACCCCAAGAAACTCCAATATTTTAAAATCCTTTTTAGTGGATACTCATTATTCTTCTAGAAGCATCTATATCCATTATTTCTCATTATCTTAATTATTTCTTTATTAAAATATCTCTTTTTGAGGATTTCTCTTTATCTCTCTTTTTATTTTCCTTATTGGAATTCCTTTTAACATTAGGAACCTTATGGATACGAAAATCCACCAAAGCTAACTCAATTATACCTCTTTCCACTTATTTCCCACATATTATCATTGTTTTCAATTTCTTTCTTAATAAAGAAATATTTAATTGATCTTTTCTTTTCTTGTTGCATTATCTTTGCAACTTTGGATTCCTTGGAACCCAAGGAACCCAAGAGGCACAAAATCCACTTTTGGATTATATTCCTTTTCCTTCTAGAGGTTTCTACATCTTTCTTTTCTCTATTTTCTTATTTACTCATTTAATAATGGAGTTTCCTTTGTCTTTTACTTGTTATTGGGCGCAATAGACAATAAAGCCCACAAAACAAAAAACAAGGCTATTATAAACGAAATCCATTTATTCAAAACAAAATATATCATTATTTGTTCAAATATCTTTAATAGGAGAAATTACATTTCTCACCCAAAGAACCTAACATTAACAAACCCTAATACTTAAGAGACCTCCTATGAATCCTCCTCTAAAGCTACTCGTACCAACTCTAGTTCTGGAGGAACTATTCAACATGCTAGGGACTCAGTTTCATCACTTATGTTGATGGTTACATATTATTAGACAAGTGTCAAATTTGCCGATTCATTTTTCAGAGGATGTCATAGGATAAGATCATGTCACTAGCATCTTCTTTCAAGATATTGAGGAGCTATTGAGTATTAATGTCTAAATACTTATGCAATAGTAGAATTGATATGGTGAGATATTATATCTTACCTCGTTTGTTGTGAATATATATATATATATATCTTGAATTGTTTTCTATAGGTTAAACCATTACATATGTTCTTACAACTACTTAAGTGTTGAGAATAGAACGTATGAATTAGTGAATGTGGCATTGTAGATTCTGTCACTAATTAATAGTATAGATAGGGAATGAATATTTATCTTTGATTATTTCTCTACTGCATTTAAGTATTTTTCTACTATGGTAAAAGACGTGACTTTGACTCCTATCAATGTTAGGTAAGTTACCATTACTTCGCTTGTAAGTTTAACCTATGTATTATATTTATCCACCTAGATTTTTTTGTTTTTTTTTTCTTTATTTAACAATAGACATTGGGAACTGTTGGTAATTGTCTCAAGCATGCTGACTGTGTATTATGTAGTCCCATTGGATAAGAAATTGACAGGAAAGGGGCATCCACTAAAAATCCCAACTATAGGGTAAGTCAAAAAATATATCCGTCAACATATTTATTAATCAATGCATCATTTATATCTACTTAATCATTTGACATGTATTGCTTTAACTTGTAGGGGGATAAAAGCATTCCATGATGTCAGAGAAACTGTATACGGACAAAAGAAAGAATATCCTAGAGGAGTGTTATGATAGTTTATGAGTCCAAATCCAATGCCAAATCTACTTGTTTTTTATTTGTTAATGTCTCCCATGATTGTGAATTTATAGTGCCATGTATAAGATAATTATTGGATGTATGGATACTATGTAACAAAGTATGTGGATGCCATTGTCATAGAAGCATCACAAGACATCTATAATATAAAACAAACAATATAGACTTCAATCATAAGTCTATAATATAGTTTGAATTATAAATTGCTTTATGTAATACAATCATATGATTTGCCAATGTTGTGGCATCCATGTGGTTAAAATTGGTGTTGTATGATCGAGAAGTCACGAGTTCGAACCCCATGCGATGGGATGAATGAATCGCCATTTTTTATATTATCATATGATTTATATCATTCTTTTTTGAGTTACTTAACACCCACGATTCTTACGCACAAGCCACTCTAGACGAGTTACTAAAATCATTTTCTCATAGCTTCATATCTTATGTTGGTTTTGAACTTGATTGAGATTGATTATGTATGACATTTTGAATCTGATCGTTTCTATTGTTATATATGTATCAATAAGTAAAACTTTGTATTTAAATTTAGATTATAATGAATGCAAGTGAGTTTGGATTCTAATTCAATTGGGCATTTGAAGTTGTGAATGTGAATGTGGATGTAAATTGTGAATGCGCATGAAAAAACAAGTGCATTTTGAAGAAATGTATACAAATGCAATGGGGAAATTGAAGATATGAATGTGAATATGTTATGTGTTTATAATTATAGGTTTTGTAGGCTCAGACGACATGTTGTTAAGTTCAAAACAAGATGGAACATGTTTTTCATTAGAACAACAAGTTCTACATTATACTGAACAACTGCGTAGCATGTCTCTGGATCTTCTATAAAAACACATGCTTTGATGTTGGTTATTTGCTAAAAAGCAATTTTGAAATCTTGTGACATTGGTTTTAAGTCACAAACTGGCATTAGAAAACAATCTTACCAGTTAACTTTGTAATCAATAAACCAGCCTACTATGCCATTTAAGGGGATGGAAACTGATGTTGAACATTTGTGAAGTTATCTTTGTAGGCAAACCAATAACAATGGTCAATTTCAATAAATCTAACATTCAATTTCGTACTACCTCAATTTTGCAAAAAAAAAACCAATGCCCTAAGAATATACCGTGTCAAAAAAAACAACATAATTGACTCTCTATTAAGAGGGAATTTTTTGTTAGGCAAGTTTCTCATGTCACTTTGTATAATCCTAGACGATAGTTTTATAACCTCCATTGTGATTCTAGATGTTAGTTTCTCCCTCCTATGTGAACCTAACTATAACAGTCAATTAGTAGAGTCTTCCATCTAAGTGTCATCTTGAAATCGATGTTAAATTCCTTATTTAACCGACGTTAACACCACCTATGTACTATGTGTGGCATGCTTCCCACTATAACCTAGCGTCGATGAGTCTCCAGTACACAAACATGCCTTCCGCTATGGCTCTGCATGAGGATGTTATACGCTATACTTAACATCCAACATGAACCCAGGCATGGACCATATCATGTTTCCCTAGTCATTGCCTATATTGAAAAGGTAGTCTACATAGTACAAGCATGACAATGACTAGATAAGCTCATTCTAATTAAAGTATGATGAAACCTTGTCAAATAAATGTTCTTAGATTTTCCTAATCATGATCCATGGTTATCATAAAAACACAAACACCACATATCCATTTAGTTTTAGACATACGAGATAAAACTTAAAATAGATCCCATGCATGCGTAGCTTCACATATGAATTGGGAATATGTGGTCCCCCAATGAGAATCAACCGCTTCCTCTAACAAATACCTTCCTTATAGTGGTAGGTGAAACAAAAATATTTTTTGGTTTGATTGTGGGTGGTTGATGCTCAGTTTCCACATTTTCCATCCAAGCATTCAAGTGTTTGGTAAAATTTCTACCCTCATTTTAAAAAATTACCAAGTGGTACTTTATTCTATGTGAAAAGATATTTTCAGGGGTGTCTCTAATTTTTATTCTTTTTCAAACAAGTAGTTGGAGCCACATTGGTCACTAGAGGTTGAGAGGACCCAAATCTTCATGTATGGGGTTTAGGAGTTTCACTGATGGGGTCATACTTCCTTGATGCCGAACTCATCAACATTACTCTCAACTACAATTGTAGAAATTAAATTTCCCAATATTTCCCTCCCATGACATCTAGATATAGAAGGTATCGACCTTTTTTTCTCACATGGAAAGTCATGCATTGGTAGTTTCTTCATGTTGTGACACCTCAACATGGCGTCAATGAGCATTGTTAGTGGCAAACTAGGAGTCATTGCGGTTTTGTCCCCATAGTCCCCTCATAAGGATGAAGTGTTGCTTGTCCTTTTCCATTTTTGCTATCATATGACTGATCTTAGCCAACATCTCACCTACTATGAGGTTTTGTTTGAAGGAAGAAAACATCAATTTATAAGTCCATGAATCATAACACCAAAATGGAACTCCAACAGACAAATATTGGTAGTAGGAAATTAGGGAGGGAAGATAATTCTTATCATGGAAATGTCATTCGGCGTCCCAAACCTAGGCATATTTGTTGTAGTAGCATGGGGCTTTAGCTTTGTGGCCACAATTATGATAGTTAATTACTTGTCTCCTAGGGTACAAGCAGGGGTTGTCGAGTCATTGAGCTATGTGGCACTTCCTTCTGCATTAGTTCTCTTTTCATTCATTCAGGATTCCATTAGTGGGGAAAATCACACTTATGATTGTAAACAATGATGGAGATCAGATGGATGGGGTGATTTGGAGATTCTTGCACTATCAAACTCACTAGATATATAATTACATGATTTTTACCAAAGCAAATGTGTAATAATACCACCCACAAGTAGACGAGTCTTATTGCAGTATAGTTGAGGATTGAATACCAAGGGACAAACTTTTTAAGAACCTTGCTAGTTTGTATCTAGTTGAAATAAGTCTAATGTTTAGAGCCAAGATTAATTGGGTTGAATTAAACTAATTGCAAGAAAAGTAAAATCTCATACAAGAATTGGATCTAAATTAATAATGGAAAACACTAGGGTGGAATCAGGTTTCACCGCCACTATCTGAATCCACATTCATTCAAGTCCAGACTTGTATGAAGATCTAATTGGAGCTATGTAAGTTTCCCCTTTCGTCATTAGAAACTTGCATATGAGGATATCACTCTAATGTCTCGATATTTTTGGATCATATATCTACTATTCCAAAGACTTCCCATCAAAACTTCTCATCAGGGCATCAACCTAGACCAATCAATCTTCGAAACTTAAACATGTAAATGCTTGCAGCCTAAGATGATAATAAATCACATAGAGCGGTTTATCAATCCATAAAACATGTGTTATATGATTGGTAATGAATTAAATGAGTTCATACAAGAATTGAGATAAAAGTGAAATTGCAAGAAACGGGCAGCAGGGCTAGTCTGCATACCCCAATGAAAGGATTACTCACTCCTCATAGACAAATTTTTATAACCAAATTAAGTATATGGGGCAATCTTCGACATCACTAAGGCAAGAAACAATGGTCTGGTCAATTGCAGGAGGTCGATTGCTCTACCGGATTGGAGGTCAAGCATTTCTGGTTGATGAAGGTGTGTGGATAGCAACTCGGCCAAGAGGTTGATTCACCAAGAGGTCAATCATCATTGACTTGTGAAGGTCCATCATTGAGGGTAGGTTCACGTAGAGGCTGAACACATAGAGGATAATAGCTATAGAGTTGCTGAACATTGATCGTCTCTAAAATACTAGAGGTCAATTGCTCCTTTGGTGGGGAGATCCATCACTCTTGGCAAGAAGGTACATTGATCGCTCAAGAACCTCAATAGGTCAACATGTCTCTCTAGAGAGGTCAATCTCTCTCATCAATAGTAGACCGAAAACTTGTCCTCTCATGAAGAAACAAGTGTGGCTTGACTAGTGCAGGGTCGAATAAACATCCTTTGTGGTTGTACGACGGGTATATCACCAACCAAATTTGCATGATGTGGATGTTCGAGATCATCTCTTGGCTGCAAATGAACTTGAGTGAGAGTAGATAGATGAATGGTCAATTGATTTCTTCTCAAGCTAAAGGTTGACCAACATAGGTTGATTGAATGGACATCAATTTTTGGCTATTAACATGGGAGGTAAATAGATGGAAGGTTGACCTAGAGAGGTCACTTGGTCTGCAGCTCAATCAATGCTTGCATAGTTATATCGACCTAGAGGTTGATGGGTCTTGATCATCCAATCTGGTCAAGCATCACAACTCGACAGATGGTGGTTTTTTTAAGGTCGATCAACATGTTGGTTATGGACTTAGACATAATAAATGTTAATCAGTCTGCCTTCTAAAAGTGCCTAAAATCCTTTTTGGACTGGGATACTACCCCACACCTTGCGAGAGGTCACCTTCTCTCGACTCACACCCACTGAAGGGTAGTGGTATCCCCTAGGTTGTGCCAGATCGACCAAGGCATATAGATTATGCTATAAAACTACAAATATAATAGAAAAAAGTATAATAAAATAATAAGTTAACAAAAAATCTAAATAAAATGAAATGTCTAAGAGCCCTGAGTGCAAAACTGGGTCAAAGTAGTAACTACAACTAAGATGAGTATGCATTCATCAAACTACCATGAACTTAAATGTTTCTTGTGTTGGTATGTATACCCAAGGAGCCAATCAAATGATGATTGCGATGAGGCATTAGATACCTGATTTGATAATGATAAAGGTAATTTCATATGTTATGTTTGTCTCAATCATGAGATGATGACACAAATATAATATATGTCTAAAGAATGATGTTACTCGATGAAATGTGTCTTCAGGTTGAGGACCTAAACAATGAGATCATATGTATGACAAGAGTACATATATTCTTGTTATGTCCCTAGTCATATATTACTGTGGAAGCAAAATAGAAAATAGTAATACATAAGACTAGAGTGTGTATTGGTTGATGAAAAAATCTCATTAGTCATGATATGTGATATCAAACCAAGCACATATGTACATGTTAGAGAATAGTGTATTGGACAAACCCACCTTGAGAGTGATACATGGATACCATGGAACGATATTTAGAATCAACTCTCATAGTGACAATGATGATTTTGGTTCTTAGACCTGAAGTCACTACACTCATCACACGTTGTTCAATGTATTTAGACATTATCCAATGTGACCTCGTGTAAAGGTTGCCATAAAAGTGAGGCTCATGTGCATTGTGGTGCATGGGGATTGAGTGTGAGTGATGTAGATGAGATTTGTCCCTCCTATAAGAGATTGATATCTAGGTCACTTGATAAGAGAGATTGAAAAATGTATGGCCATAGTCATGTGACTCAATATGTGATATATGAGTTCATATGCATCTCATACAGTCTACTTGTTCAAGGAATGTGGATTAAATATTGAGAGGATGATGATTCCATGCCTCAAATTCAATCAAGATATCAGAGATAAAGGAACTATATGATCACAGTAACACTGATCATGTATTGTAGGTTGAAGCTGTTCTCCAACTTTCTGAATTACTTGGGTAGCAATGATGTGTTGCTATATACCACATATTGCTTGTGATGACTTAAGTTGGTCATCGACATTCACTGCCAATGTAAATTGGTACCTATACTGCCACACACATAGGAAACACTTGGAATAGGAGTTTATTCATGAATGATGTTTAACTTAATTAAAAAGGTGTTAGATATTCAATTTATACAATAGTGGTTAAAAATTGGTTGACTAGAATGTGAAGAGATTGGTTCAAGTGTTGAATCAATCGATTCAAGTGTCAGGTGAACTGGAAACAACATTGGTTGAACTGTGACTGATGCATGATTTATTTGTCATTTTCACAGGCTATTTTGTATTGACTTTTATGCACTTTTTGGTGAAATATCATATTAATGGTGCATTATTTACTTTTATTAGTCTCTATTACTTATTTGCATCGAATAAGCATAATTTCAATGTTTCTGAATGATTTAGTATATTTCCAAAGCTTATGTTTAGATTTTATGCATTTCACATGAATGTACAAGAACCTACATAGCTCGGTACTACCAACTTTGGAGTCAGTGGTACCGAGACATGCTCAAATTGGATCAGAAAGGATTGAGAAGACTGGGCAATATTGACATGCAAGTTGATAATACCGACAACGTTACAATATTTTGTTCAAAAATTATCGAAGCAACTTGGTACTATCGACAACCATGTTGGTAGTACCGACAACTTGACAGGTGGCCGTGCAATTAGAGGAGTTGGTAGTACCGACATCCTGTCAATAGTATCGACATGTTAGGATCAGGTAGGTCTGAAGGCTTTGTTTAATCTGACAACTAAGGTTTTAACTCACCTGAAGTCATGCCCATGATTTAGGGGAAGTGCATCCAGACCTAATCATCTCGTATTTTTCCATTGTAAAATGACCAAGAGCAACAGGAGGAGATAACAAAGAAAAAGGTCATGTCCTGAATGATCTGAGCACTTCTAACGGATGGAATTGCAGCCGAAAGGTAGAAAATTGGCACATGCATGAGAAGTGATAGTTTGAACCGTCTACTTTAGGGGTTCTTCATGTTCTCCACATTTTTTCTTTCTCTTTTGATGTTTTTGACTATGGAAACCATGAGGGGATGATCCTCATGTTTCTTAGAACCCGAGAGTAGCCCTTTTATGTATTGTATTTGACTCTTATGCATTAATTCATCAGTTTCTCTTGAATTCTAAATTTGTTTTATGAAAATGAATGAACTATCCATGCTTGATCACCATAGGTAGTGATTGGACCTTCAATTGCTTTGGAAAAGGAAATTAATGGTTGGAACTTCATAGAAATACACATTCTATAAAGCCCTTTAATAAAGGTGGTTTAAAAACGTGATGATATTACCCAGAGTATTCGATAAAGCATCTATCTAATAACATAATCGATACGAGAGTGGGGCTGGTATTAGGTTAGGCAGTGAATTACAGCGTGAGAGCGGGTGATTCTCACTACAAGCTCTTAATCCAGAGTTAGGGGAGATTTTTTATTAATTTATTGAGATTAAAGTGCAATGTTAACCATGGTGAAACCAATTTCCTAAGGAATTCACTAAAACTGAGAACGAAAACCAATAATTTAGATTTTTTCTTTCTATTTTATTCAATTAAACCATTCAATCAAGTTTCTTTAGCCAAAGGTGATAGTATTATGGTTAGTAATAGTTTCTGAAGTCATGTTTCCCTATGTTCAACATCTGAGCCTTATTAGCCTATATTACTACAATAGCGTATACTTGTGTTTTGAGCGTATAGAAAATACCTATCAAGTTTTTGGCGCTGTTGTCGGGGAAATAGTAACTTCAACACTATGAGTGCTATGATTAGTCATTCTAGGACAAACCTTTTTGTTTTATTTTTTATCCATTTAAAGCTGCATTTTGAATATTTTTATTGTTTTTACCATTAGTACCGTGTTCTCACAATGATGTTTGCTATTTTTAGGTACTAGTGCATGGTGCATACAAGAGCCCATGATTATAGAGAATCATTTCCATTGGGATTAGGTCAAGCGTAGCTCCTATGCAGAGGATGGGAGTTCGGAGGATCAGTGCACATATTTAATCAGACCCCACCACATATACCTCTACCAGAAGAACCTAAACCACTAGAGGAACCTGAGCCAACAGAAATAGTGACCAAATAGAAGAACAAACGATCTGGAAAGGATCAAGGCATCTTCTAAAATTAATAAAAAAGGTCCAATTAAGAGACAAGCCATAAATGTCAACATCTACAAGATTGATCCAGGGTTGGTGTCATTAGTCAATTCACATGACGGGTGATAAAGACAAGGCAATGATTATAGATAAAGTGAAACCAAATACTGATGAGACAGCTAGAGAAGAGGTTGATGAGATAGAGGAGATAAGCAAAAAGACACATATCTCACCTTATCAAAGGAAAGTGGTAAATTTGATACCCTTTCCAAATAGTCTGAAAGCAACCATGGCGGATCAACAATTTTAGAAATTTTAGGACAATTTTAGAAAATTGCATATTAATATCCCCTTGATTGATGCAATCGAGCAGATCCCTTCATATGGAAAATTTCTAAAGGATCTGACCAACAAGAAGAGGAGGATAGATGATTCTGAGGTGGTAATTTTAAAGGCCCAAGTCAGTGCTTTTATTCTAGGTACATTGCCACCAAAAAGACAAGATCCAGGTTGTTTTAATATATCCTATTTTATTGCGAAGACAAGATTTGGAAAAGACTTATGTGACTCAGGGGATAACATCAATCTTATGATCTTGACCACTTTCAAGAAGCTAGGTCTACAGGAGTCCAGAAAGAGCAATATGACTATTCAACTATCAGTCAAGTCAGTGGTGAGGCCTTATGTTATTTATGAGGATGTTTTTGTCAAGGTGGACATGTTTGTATTTCCAGAAGACTTTGTTGTCATGGAGATGCAAGATGGGCAAGACAATGAGCTATTACTGGGGAGGCCATTCCAAGCCACAACTAATATGATTCTAGAAATAGGCAGTGGAAGACTGACATTGGGCAACAGAGTGGAGCGATTTGAAATCTTGATGCCTGAGCATACATAGAATGCCAAAGCTAAAGCACAGTCTCACTTGCTATAGTCGGTTCAAGAAAATGTGTCATTATTTTCAGAAAAGTCATTTCTTGAGATGGCTCATGTAATGATGCAAGTCCATAAAGACACACTGGCGGTGGACATCTTGGACAACACAAAGGATATATCTTTAATAAAGGCAGTGCAACATCTCGATGATAAAGAAGATGACTTTTTCCCAACAACAATTGAGTCGGTAGCCTCTACTATTCTTGTTCAAGCATATCCATAGCTACCTTTAGAGGCATGTATCATGAATCTGGTAGATGATTATACCAGACACTATTATTTGGAGGAGTGTGTTTTGTTTCTCAAGACCTTGCCATGCTACTATACCAGACATTTTGAGGATCTGGGACCACCCCTACCACCATTGGTCCCTTCTTTGTGGAGTCCCCAGATTTGGAGCTGAAGCCATTGCCATCTCACTTGAAGTACATTTGTTTGGTGGCAGAGGAGAAACTTCCAGTCATAATCTTGACTTCATTGAGCATTTGAGAAGAGGAGCAACTTCTTGGGGTTTTAAAGAATCACCATGCTATATTTGGCTGGTCCGTGACAGACATAAAGGGGATCTCCCCTAGTTTCTATCAATACAAGATCAGACCGGAGGAAGGATCCAAAGCTATAATGCAACCTCAATGTCGAATCAAACCCATCATGACCGAGGTAGTGAAAAAAGAGGTAGTGAAACTTTTATCTGTAGGTATTATATATGCTATCGTTGATTCAAACTGGGTTCATCCAACCCAGGTGATTCCTAAAGGGGGGGGGGGGTTATAATGGTCACTACTAACTCCAATGATGAGCTGATTTCCACTAGACTAGTGACTGGGTGGTGTGTTTCACTACTACAGATCCAGCCTTTGGCGTCAGTTATTTAAGCCCTTTTCACGATGGTTTCCAAGCGACGCCTATGTGGGTGCCACTAAAAGTCGAACCCTTTCAGCGTCCATTTTCCAACCGACACCAAAACGCTTCACGCCACCAAAAATGCACCAGCAGGGCCCCATCAACGTCGGTTATAAATAACCACAACCGACGCTATAATCATCCACACCACAAAAAGGGCACCGTCTAGGTCTCTATCTGCGTCAGTTTTCTACTACTAACCGACGCCATAGCATCTGCCGCCACATCCGTGCTGGACAGAATGGCGTCAGTTTGCTACTAATAACTGACGCCATATCACCTGCCACCACAGCCATGCTGTCCAGCATGGCCGTGCTGGGGAGGCTATCTGGCAACATTAGGCGACAATTTTATACTATTAACCGACGCTGTAAACCTTTGTTGTCAGTTTTAGACAAATAACTGACACCTATGGTTTTATTTTTTTTCTTATCAGTTTGCAGACCTACTGTGGCTGGTCGTAGGATGAAAACCTGTAGTTCAGTGGAACTGAACTGTAGGTTTATGACATCTATTGATATCAGCCAACAAACAGGCCACAAACCTACAAAATCAACAAATATTCTTTTCACACATAGGTAGATACATTCAGACATCAATTCAATTTTCACATTCACACATGTAGAAACATTCAAATACATGTAGAAACATTCAGACATGTAGAAACACATGTATAAACATTCATTTACAAAATATCATTCATCATCGCTATCAACATCCCAATTATATCTTACAGTCCCCACTGCTTGTATGGCTCTTGCCCATTCTTCTCTTACGTCATTTAATACTTCCATGGTATATGGAGCATGTACATATTTTAAGGCTTTACCTGTAGTGGGGTCAGTTTTAAACACCTGCAAAGAAAATGATGTATATATATAAGTAATAATATATAAATAAGATTGATATATTTCATACTATCTAATGAGACTATATATAATACCTTAGGTATGGCATTGATTTCATCTGCATGTTTGATAATCATGTCCATACACCGTATCACATAGTATGCACATGCCCAGGCGTTGTCTTGTGTAGCACACTATAAAATGGATACAAAATATTAAAAAATACAAACAAGCACAGTTCACATAAATAACATATACATTGGAGTCGGGAACTTACTTTCACATTCTCCCAAATTATTGGCTGGTTCTTTTTACTGGGGACCTTTCCTCCAACCTTTTTGAACGCATCTAAACCCCTACATGTTAATGTAACACAATAAATTGCATAATTAAATAGTAATGTAATAACAGATGTTAACGTATATAAAAATGAAATATTTCTCACCAGAATAATGCCATTCTCATTATGTGTCCAATTTTTGGATTCAATGTACTCCCCATATGATCTAGATAATAGATAGTGAATGTCCCAGGGAGAATAACTAGTAACTCCCAATGCTTAGCGCTAGAGGTAAAAAAGTTAAAAATTAATAACTCAAAATCCACAATAAAAATGTAATTTTCTTAAGTCCAAATTATAAGCGAAGTAAACTTACTTCACATTGAATGGAGCTATTATTATCATCTTCTTTTTTTGACTGAAAATTGTAAAAGCATCACAACAATATTGTTGAACGCTATCAGGGTCTTCAGCTACCAGACTAATCAATAATGGAATAAAAAATCCCACATGTTCAAATCCAAATTGTTTACATTGAATTTCGACTCAGTAGCTGCAAAACATGTATTACATATGCATTAATATATAAGAAACCAGATCACCAGATCCTACACAAGGTATATGGATGTATAAACAAGATCTCCCCTTATCCATGCCTCTAGCATTGATGTATTTAGCCAATCATAGATAAACAACTCAATAATATCCTCAATAAATAGAGAGATTACGTATGATTGACATGCATAATCCGCTTCTAAAGAAACAACTATAGGGCAATGTATATTATGTGTGCATAGCCATACTGCCATTCCCTTACAAGTAGGACCTAACAGGAATTTTAGGTCAGTTGGAACCCAACTTAGTAATGCAGGAAGTGGAGGTGGAGGCCTAGATACTCCGAGTGTCTTCTTTTTAACTTGTATATATAATTTCAGATCAATTGACCTCATATATACACATTAACAATTTAACACAATGTAAATTTATCTTACAATTTCAGTAGTATAGAAAACATCCGATTTGGGCCACAATATCACCCCACCTTCTGCTTCAGCAAGTGTATCAATATCTGGGTGGGCATATGTCAATCCAGCTTCCCTCCAATTGGGGAATACACGTATTAGGCTCACACGAACATAACCCCATGGAATTGGAGCCCCGTGAATCGTTCCCCAGGAAGGGACGGGTAAGCCTACGCCTCTGCAACAATATAGTCTTCAATTTTTAAGTGGCATGACTTCAACGCCTACAAATTTACGTAAAGAATGTTATACATATATACATATCATCTTGATAAGACTAGCTACTATGTCATAAACAATACTTACAACAGACGTGCTAGGTGGTGGGTCTACATGATTACTCTCAGCATGTGCATCAGGAGAAGAGCGGGTCGCCATAGGCTGATTGGAAGCCTGAGATGCTTGCCACCACATCATTTCTTCCTTGACCGTCTTAGAAACTATATCCTCGACTCTCTTATTCTCCTATACATGGATAAAAGAAACATTAGCTTCTTATTATTGAATTCCCTTTTATAGTAACATTCTAAAAAAAGAATAGGTTACCTCTTCTTATGAAAGTACCGCTCTTGCGATAGGTTTGCACTGGGATGGCCCAAAGAATGCTTGGATGCCCATACCAGTGCCTACACCCCTAACACGACCAGGATGCTCTGGGTTACCCAGAGCAACTATCAACTCATCCCTTGTGCCCTGAGGGATGAACATGCCCTATTTCCTCTGCTCGTGTAGCTCCCGCTAATCACCATAAATAGAAATTGGTAAGTAAACACCACAAATAATCAATATTCGAATGACATGCATTGTTGAGTTGTATTTTACCATTTTCGCAGCCGCCTCAGTAGTTACGAGCTTCTTTATTTCACCCTTCTTATTTTTCCTCCCAGCTATCCAGACATCATGGTGAGGCATGGGTGTGGTACATGTAGTAGGGGACTCTTGAGTAGCAATAGACTCTGCCTGTAGTCTTTGGCGAATGCCTGCATAGCCCTTTGGACCCATTGTGTGGTCATGTACATTCAATGCACACCTTTCTCTTTGTGCCTCACTGAACGCTTAGTTAGTATGCACATTGATTTGGTTATTAACACTAAAGGTTAATCTTGAATAGGTGAATAAAACATATATTAATTAAATTGGGAGTGACGCTTAATACCTTGAATTCTTCAGTTTGTCTTGAAGCAACAAACATGTCCCAATCTTCTTTGTCCAGGAAGTTCCACTTTTCAAGGGATGACTTCTTCTTCTTATCACCATATTTTATGTATTCTCTGTTGAGATTTGTCCTATAGTTCCTTAGCATCTTTCCAGCGCGTTGCATCATGCTTTTACGATGCAACTTCTCATCCAATGCAAATAGATTCTGTAAAATAGAATTGCTATTAACTAGTATCCAAAAATAGAATTGCAAATAATAGAATTTGTAATCTACAAAATAGAATTGCAAATAATAATAACTCACACATAAATCCTTCCATATCAAGTCTTTCTTCTCCTGAGGAGCTTTATGCCAATTATCATACTTAACATCACAATGGCTTCGAGTGACACACCCAAGATAGTTTACAAAATTATTACGGTTCACTCCAATTGCATTTCTGCATTATCAAACTCCATAGCTAATCTGGATCCACTGCCCCTTAGCGCTGTTAACTTCTTCAACATAGTGATTCCCCTTTTCTTGTTAACATTTTGGTGATGCGCATCAAGTCCCTCCAGTGCTTCAGAGGGTACATGTGCATCATCAACCTAAAATTTGACAAAATAAACACACTAAATTAGCCCAATATAGAAATATAGGATATATGACATAACTAGAAGATAATGAATTTCTATAGAAATATAGGATATGTTTTTAAAACTTACATTGGTATCCTCGCCATGCTCATCATGGACATCATGCTCATCATGGACATCATGGTCAACCATATGAAAATATCATTAAAAAGGCAAACATTTAGCATTTGTATTAAGTAGAAGATAATGAAACATTATATCTAAAAATGATATTGATATTAAAAAAGCATGCCTCTAAAACATTGAAAAATGAAACATATAAAAAAATATAAACATGTATGCCTCTAAAATTTTAATCTTTTATCAATTAACAATCCTTCATTGTGATCTCCACACACATATAAGTCATCATTAGCTTCAATATTTTGTGGAGTTGGCAACCCAACTGAGAATGGACTGGAGTCATCATACTTATCATAGTACTCTTCTTCATCTATAGGATCTTCAATGAACTATCTTTTACCATGAAGAACAACCGACCATTTATCATTTGCAGGATCATCGATATAAAATACTTATTTCGCTTGTGATGCCAATATGAATGGTTCACCCTTCTCGCCAATCTTTTCAAAGTTCACTAAAGTGAAACCCAATTCATCCACTATAACACCTTTGGTGTTATCAACCCAATTACATTTGAAGTGCGGAATTCTAAAATCTATGTAGTCAAACTCCCATATGTCTTCAATGACACCGTAATATGACATTTTAGCTTCACGTGGACTCTTATCCTTTACACTTGTAAAATACATAGTCGACGCTTGAAGGGTGACCCCACTGTTTTAGATGACACTCTTATCATCTTGGCGCTTTGTGTAATATGTGAGCCAATTAATGTCAAACCTTTCATAAGACATAACATTCGATTTTGGTTTAAAGGCGAGGCATTTGATAGTTTCCGTAATATCATCTGGTGTTTGAGATAGTCGTTGTAAGACTTTATTTTCAAACCACTTAGTAAAAGTCTTGTTATGCTCTCTAGCAAGCCACATTGAACTGGCTCGAGGAAGTTGTCTCTTGATTAAATTGGTATGTTCCTCTATATAAACACTCACTTCATCCATGTTGTGTAAAATATACAAGTGACCTTGTTCCAACTACTCATGACTGATTACTTTCACCCGTAATCCCAAAATTCCTTTGCCCTCCTCAATATTCTTGTCATTAACGGGAGTGTCATTACCACTCAGAAAGTCATTGCAAAATTCCATAACCTCTCTCGCCACATAACCCTCAATAATACTCCCTTCAAGCCGATAATGGTTTCGAACATCACCTTAAAAACACTCATGTATCGTTCAAAGGGATACATCCAATGCAAGAAAATTAGTCCCAACATTTTCACTTCCCTAGTCAAGTGGAGAACAAGATGTACCATGATATCAAAGAATGAAGGAGGGAAATACATCTCAATATGACATAGGGTAACAACCACTTCTCTTTGCAAATTATTGAGAGTATCAGGGTCAATAACTTTGCTACATAGACTGTTGAAAAAGAAACAAAGTCTGGTGATTGCAAACCTTACATGCTTCGACAATATAGATTGAATTTCCACGGGCATTATTTGTTGCATTAAAGTGTGACAATCATGAGATTTAAGACCTATCAACTTCAGATATTTCATTGATACTAATCTACAGATGTTGGATGAGTAACCCTGTGGCACCTTAACATTTGCCAATCATTCACAAAAAGCTTTCTTCTCCTTTCTAGACAACGTGTAACAAGCGGGAGGTAAGTATGTTCTTTTATTACCCATTTCATGTAATTCTGTAAATTCTGACCTTATTCCCATTTCACGTAGGTCCAATCAAGATTTTATCCCATCTTTAGTCTTACCTTGTATATTCAACAGAGTACCAATGATGCTATCACAACCATTTTTATCAATGTAAATGACATCGATACAATGCCTGACTGTCAAAGAACTCCAATAAGGAAGATCCCAAAATATTGACTTCTTCTTGAATGAAGAATTGTCACTCCGTGTGGCCATAGTACATTGTGATCTCTTACCAAATTCATTGACAATGTCTTTTACTCTTTCATAAACAACATCCCCTGGTATAGGTTTAGGTGCACTCCGTTCCTCATTCCTTCCATTAAATGCTTTGTGCTTCCTTTGATACAGATGGAATTTTGAAAGAAACCTTTGATGACCAAGATATACAGTCTTGCCACCATGTTTTAGTCTTATTGAATCAGTGTTATCTTCACATATAGGACACGCTTTAGCTCCTTTGACACTATATCCAGACAAATTCCCGTATGCTGGAAAGTCATTAATAGTGCAAAACAACATACCATGCAAATGAAATGTCTCTCTTCATGAAGCATCATAGGTCATCACACCTTCACCCCAGAGTTTCTTTAAGTCATCAATCAGAGGTTCAAGATAAACATCGATATCATTTCTAGGTTGTTTAGGGCCCGATATCAACATGACAACATAACATAATTATTTTTCATACACAACCAGGGAGGAAGATTGTATATAACAAGCATGACTGGACAAGTGCTATGTTGGCTGCTCAATGTCCCATATAGATTCATCCCATATGTACAAAGCCCAAGTCTTGAATTCCTGTCTTCTTCACCAAATTTGGGGTACAATAGATCAATCTTCTTCCACTGTGGGGAATCAAACGCATGTCGTAGGATCCCATCATTATTTTTCTTAACATCTGCATGCCACCTCAAATTCTTGGCATCTATCGGATTTGCAAACACGCATTGAAACTGTGATATTATAGGTAGATACCACATCACCTCGACAGGAGAACCAGTTTTGGACTCCCCCGAAGTCGTCAATTTATACCGTGATGCACCACATTTTGAACAATCTTTCAAATCCACATAGTCCTTTTGAAATAATACACAATCATTCGGGCATGCATGTATCTTCTTGGCCTCCATTCCCATTGGGCACAACAATTTCTTTACCTGGTATGTTGAGATTGACAGCTCGTTTCCTTCAGGAAGCATTTCTTTCAACAAAGTCAACAATGAAGTAAAGCTTTTGTCATTCCATCTATTGTTAGCTTTCAACTTATACAATCTCAACACATCGCTAAGCTTTGTAAACTTAGTACAACCTGTGTATAATGGTATCTCAGCATCATGTACAATGTTTCTAAAGATGGGAGGTGGATCGGTGTGCTCTACCCTACAACTATCCAACATCACATCAATGATGTCTACTGGAACTGGTTCGTTCACATCTACGTCATCAAAGACAATTTCTTCTTCCACCCAAGCACTGCTATCAACATCCACTGGTTTCGGGTTTGAAATCTCTCCATGCCAGTGCCATTCTATATAGCCTTGTACAATCCCATTGCACATGACATGACTTTTGATTTCGTCACCGGTGCTGACTTTCAAGTTGTTACCGCAATTCCTACATGGATAGTAGAACCTATCTCCAGGTTGTTTCCTATGTTCCTCGAGAAATCAAATAAACTGATCAAGACCAAATATAAACTCTGGGGTGCAACGATTATGAATGGGCATCCATGATCTATCCATTCTATGATCAAAGAGAAAATAAGTATATATTAGGACAAGATTAGGGTCTAGGGTTAACAAATACATGTGATGTCATTCTTTTATATAATAAATGTACATGTACCACATATCCCATCCTTGAACACCTTATCTCACTAGTAAGTGTATAATGTGTATTGGGTTTTCAAGAAAATTTCGGCAGCATTTCCCTGCTGTTCTCCAAGTACATATGTACTTAGAGAACAAATGGGAAAATGCTATCAAAATTTTATTGAAAACCCAATACACATTATACTCTTACATCCTAAGTGAGATTAGGTGTTCAAGAACAGTCCCAAACTGGGGACTATCCAAGATTTACTCCTAATGAGTAAATATTGGATGGGTTTCTAGGCCAACAAATACATGTATGTTGTCATTCCAATACCTGCAATCCTAGTTTCATCATTCATATCCTAGGTTTCATGTAACATCATTTAATCTAGGTATCATATTCTATAACATTGATTTCAACATTTCGAGTGTCCATGCATGTTCATCATCTTGGATAGATATGTAAATGTTAGGGTTTCATCACAATTGATGTTAGGGTTTCACCACAATTTTAGGTATCATATAGAGTATGTAGATGTTAGGGTTTCATCATGCAATAGGGATTTAGATGTTAGGGTTTCATCACAATTTTAGGTATCATATACCCTCTTTTCTTCCTTCTCCCTCCTTACCAACAGCAAGCGTAGCTATGTGGGCTGGCCACGACTGTGGCTGTGTTGGCGGAGCACGGCCATGCTGGGCAAAACGGTCGTGCTTGGCCAACACAGCCACGGCCGTGGCCAGCCCACACGCTCGTGCTTGCTGTTGGTAAGGAGGGAGAATCTAGGAAGAAAAGAGGGGCACCAAGGAGTAAGAAAAGGAGGAAGAAGGGTACCTATAGGAGTAGTGAGCGGGTGGCTGGAGTAGAAAGGAGGCAGGCGGCGACCAGGAGCAGGAGACCGGTGACCAGGAGCAGGAGACCGGTGACCAGGAGCAGGAGACCGGCTGCGACGTCGACGGGAGGAGAAAGATCAGTCGACAGCGTGGTGGGGAGAGCATCAATGAGCGGTGGTGGTGCACGAGAGCAATGATGGCCGGATCAACAAATGAAGCAGGCGCGACTGCGGTGTCGTTGGGAGGAGAAAGATCAGGCACAGTCATTTTCACAATGAAACAGAAGCAAGGGAAAGAGTCTCCTTCTCACGGGGACTATTAAGTTAATAAAAGGCATAAGTTATCTTAAAAACTGACACCTAAATAGAATCAATGTTGGCTGAATATAACAACTGACATCAATTGGATAATCCTTTACCCTAAAATTTTTGGTGGGGAGGGCGCGTGAAACCTTATCAGCATGGGTTATCCCACGACAACCGACACCCATATGGTAAAAATTGCGCACAATTTTTATCTTCTTTAGGCGTCGGTGATTCGGTAAAACACTGATGCTGTGTGTTACACTTTGGGGCCAATTTTGTTTGCTCAAAAAAATTGGATTTCATAGGCTATTTTAGGCGTCAGTTGGTTTTCTACAGCCGACGCTGAATAAAAAGTGATACCCGTGTCTGGCTGGTCTTCAAATATAGATGTCGATTCTCCTCAATAACTGACGTGTAATGTTTATCTGTGTCGATTTCATTAAATAACTGACGCCTCTAAAAGTGACGTTGAACGCTGTTTCTGTAGCAGTGTTTGCATAGACTATAGATGTTTGAACGGCACCACGCTAAAAGATCATTTTCCACTCCCTTTTATTGACTGGATTTTAGAGTGTCTCACTGTCCGCTTCATTTTTGTTTCCTTGATGGTTATTTGGGATACAGTCAGATTTCCATTGAGCTACAGGATCAAGAGAAGTTGACCTTCACTTGTCCTTATGGCACATTTGTGTATCATCATATGCCATTCGGTCTTTGCAATGCATCGACCACTTTTTAGTGATGCATACTTGCCATTTTTTTCCAATATGGTAGAGCGATGTCTGGAAGTGTTTATGGATGATTTTTCAATGTACGTGGAGTCCTTTAATGATTGCCTTGACAATTTAGATAAGGTATTGCAAAGATGATGGACACTCACTTTGTTTTGAATTAGAAAAAGTGTCACATGATGGTGAGTGAATGAATTGTCCTGGGACACAAGGTGTCCAATAAAGGAATGGAGGTAGACCCAATAAAAATAGAGGTGATCTCCAAACTACCTCCACCATCATCGGTGAAGGGAGTAAGAGCTTTTTAGGACACACCGAATTTTATCACCACTTTATTAAAGATTTTTCTAAGATAGCTAAACCACTCTCTGAGTTATTTGAAAAGGATGTTGAATTTAAGTTCGATGAGTGATATTTGAAATCTTTTGAGGTGTTGAAAGAGAAGACGATATCCGTGCTTGTTGTCCAACTCTAGATTGGAGTCAACCTTTTGAGCTGATGTGTGACACATCAGATTACACTATAGGGGTTGTTCTAGGCCAACGCTGAGGTAAAGTCCCCGTTGTCATCTATTATGTGTCAAAAACTTAAAATGATGCCCAACTGAATTATACATCAACTGAAAATGAATTGTTGACAATTGTTTTCGCTTTTGAGAAATTCTGTCAATATTTGATTGGGGCCAAGGTTATGGTATGGACAGATCCTGCAACCATAAAATACCTGCTGTAGAAAAAAGATGCCAAGTCCAGGTTGATTAGGTGGATCTTATTATTATAAGAATTTGATATAGAAATCAAGGATAAAGCTGAAATTGACAATGTAGTGGCTGATCATATTTCTAGGCTTGAATGGGTGGATGAATAGGATATTGGTATACCTATTGTGGAAGAGTTTCCTGATGAGCAACTATTTGCTATGAAGATCAAAGATCCATGATTCACAAACATTGTGAGCTACTTGGCATGCAGAGAGTTGTCAGGAGATTGGGGATACCAGGAGAAGAAAATATTCTTCCACTCCGTAAGGTATTATATATGGGATGGCCCTATCTTTCTTAGGCAGTGTAGGGATGGTATTATGAGGAAGTTTGTGCCAGCTTGTGAATTTCAGAGTATATTGGCACACTGTCATTCTTTACCTACAGGAGGCCATCATGCTAGTTTTAGAATATGGTTTTTATTGGCGGGCAATTTTTAAAGATACATACAATTATGTTTGTCAGTGTGATGCGTGTCAACATGCATGAAATATCTCAAAAAGACATGAAATGCCTCTGAATGTCTTTCAAGAAATTGAGGTGTTTGGCTTATGGGGCACAAACTTAATAGGACCTTTTATGTCTTCAAATTCCAATATTCATATATTACTTGTAGTAGAATATGTATCTAAGTGGATGGAAGCAATTCCAACCGCACCAATGATGCCTTGTGGTATCTAGATTTGTGAAGGAACACATCTTTTGTAGGCTTGGGTGCCCACATTGATGATTAGTGATGGTGGTTCTCATTTCACTAATAGGAAATTTGGGGAACTTTTGAGCAAATATGGGGTGAAACATAGGGTAGGTACTCTATATCACCCCCAAACTCAAGGACAAGTTGAAGTGTCTAATAGGGAGATCAAGAAGATTTTGGAAAAGAGAGTTTCAACCAACATGAATAATTAGAGAATGTTGCTCAATGATGCTCTTTGGGCGTATATGACTTCCTATAAAACACCTAGAGGTACTACTCCTTTTAGGTTGGTTTATGGGAGGGATTGTCATCTACCTGTAGAGCTAGAGCATAAGGCCAAGTGGGCTCTGAGGAAATTAAACTATAATTTGGACAATGCAGGAAAAAAGAGATGGTTAGAGTTGAATGAATTGGATGAGCTTAGGTTTGTTGTATATGAGAGATCAAGAATTTATTAGGAGAGGACTAAGCAAATGCATGATCATCATATTTTGCATAGGGTATTCACTCCAAGACAAAAGGTCCTTCTGTTTGATTCTAGGTTGAAATTACATCCTGGCAAGTTGAGGCCTAGATGGAGTGGACCCTTTGAGGTGATTAAAGCATTCCCCCATGGAGCTATGGAGCTTAGCAATGGGGTTGAGACATTTCTTATTAATGACCAACATCTTAAAGATTACTTTTGGGGAGATGTGAAAAGGAAGGAGGATGAGTTGAAGCTCGTTGAGTTATATCTCATGGGCTTAGGATCATTGAGTCTATGACGTAAAATAAGGGCGCTTGTTGGGAGGCAACCCAACCATCTTTTATATTCTTTACATTCTAATTTGTAGTTTTGTAGCTGTAATTTCCATTTTTACTTAGTTTGATATAAAAGGTAACTTGATCCATTTTTTTGTGGTGTGCGGGCTGAATAGAAGTCGGTACTACTGACATTATGTCGGTACTACTAAAAAGGTTACATGGAAAAAGATGGATTCGACTTCAAAAGTCGATACTACCGACTGCCATCTTAGTAGTACTGATGACATCACAGGGAATTTGTGCAAATTGAGCAAAATAACTAGGTACTACCGACACCTATATTGGTAGCACCGAATTTCAACAGAGAAGAGGGTCGAGTACTAATAAGGACTCGGTACTACCGACACATCATCAATAGTACTGAAAAAAAGTGCACCCTGGGTTTAAGGCACAGAGTTCCTTCTCAGAAGCATCTACTAAATTTAAACTAGTCGATACTACCGCCAGCCTGTCTGTACTACTGACACCTGAAGTCAACAATCTGTGGGAGTGCCAATAAGCAATCGAGATCAACCACATCTAATGATCAATAATACCGATCCATGGGCATGTCGGTACTACTGACGACAGGAGATCTACATCATCAAAAATAGCAAATCGAGACCATCATGTGGATTCACGACAAAAAGTAGGTACTACCAACACATCGTGGTAGTACTGACATGATCACATAGAGGCATGAACAACTATAAAAGGAAGGAGGCTGAATCATTTCTCTTTACACCTTCTCTACTCCTCTTCCAAGTAAGTGTGTGCAAGAATCTGTGGGTGTTCAGACTCTACACCGATCTCTCTTTTCTTAACCTCTTTCTTGTTCCAGAGATGGAACCAAGGTGTGAGGCTTCTTCATTGGTGGGGGTTCCAAACTTGGTTCCCAAACTAGGCCGAATAGCCCATCCCAACACCAACATCAAGAAGATCTACGAGAGTAGCAAAAGCGAGATCCGTGCAACACACTATGATGACCGTGAGTTTATTGCCTCCATTTTCTTTGCCAACAACATACACATGGTCTGTGAGCGTGAAGGGCTGGTGGGTGACCATCTCTTCTTCAGTGACTGGATGACATACCTGAATCTCGTCTGTGACTTCCTGGCATCACTGGAGGTTTGCATCATCCCCGAGCATGGGGATGGATTGAGGAGTGGCATCATCAGTTTTTGCCAATGAAAAAAGAGAGAGTTTGTTAATGTTTCAAAGTTAAGAGGGAGAACAGATGACCTTAACTCTTCTAAAAGAGATGGAAACAACCACATGATGCATTCTTTTGCTTTCTTACTTCATTCTCATTTATGTGATGAGGTTTTTTTACATGCATCATACCACCAATAAAAAGTAGGCATTAGGACTCAAGCATTTCTCATTATCTTCACCATGAAGGTTCATCATGTTTTATTCTGCATAAATGATTTGGATGTACTTGTGATTCTTCAATTGATACCCATTTCATACCATCCATTGCTCTTATTGGTAGACCACTTATGTAAATTTTCTCCTCATTAAATTTTATATGGAGAACTGCTTCCAAGTAGATTGGTAATTAGGAAAGAGCAATATAGAATATGGAATCACATAATGCACCAAGAAAATGGATGATTATGTATGATGTTAACTGCTCTGTTGATAGTGTTCATTGATCTAAATGGGGATGTCTTTTATGAATGTTTTTGGATGCTACAGAGCAACTAATTATTCAGTGATTAATGAAGACCGGTTTGGGACCACCAAGTGGGGATAGTTGAGAAATAATATTCATATTATTCTGCCCTTTTGTTGACTTATCTCAAATAGATCTGAGAGTGTGTTGCTTGAGGATGAGCAACATTTAAGTTTAGGGGAGTTTGATGCATGATTCATTAGTCATTTTCATAGGCTATTTTGTATTGAATTTTGTGTACTTTTTGGTCAAATCTCATATTAATGATGCATGATTTACTTTTATTAGCCTATGTTACTTATGCATTGAATAAGCATATTTCAATGTTTTTGAATGATTTAATATATTTCCAGAGCTTATGTTCAGATTTTATGCATTTTAGATGAGTGTACAAGAACCTACACAGCTCGGTACTAGAAACTTTGGAGTCAGTGGTACCAACACATGCTTAATTTGGATAAGAAAGGATCAAGAAGACTCAATAGTACTGACATGCAAGTTGATACTACCAACAACGTTATAGTGTTTTGTTCAATTAAAATTATGCAATCAGAATAGGATGATGTGAAAGCATCTTCGATGTACAATGGTGGAGAGGAGGAGATGATCAAAGGCCCACGTCGAAGAGGATGGTTCTTGGAGGATTCATGATCAAGATAAGATGATGGATTAATAAGAACGCAAGATTTGGCCCATATTAGGGACTTCTGATTGGCCGATCAGTTTGTCCGCTTGGGCGATCAAGAACCCTGAAAAAGGAAACATTAGGATTACATATACATGTGAATATCTTAGTTGTTTTTCTAGAACACATGTTGGATCACTAGTTGCCATATCTAGTTTTTGTTGCATGTGGTGATTGTTAAAGTATATGATACATATAATAATGTATATGTAATGTTCATTGAATACATATTGATATACATATATTGTTGCATGTGGTGATTGTTATAGTATGTGATGCATATAATAAATGTATATATATTGTTGCATGTGGTGATTGTTATAATATGTGATACATATAATAATGTATATGTAATGGTCATTCAATACATATAAATATACATATATACATATATATACATATATACACATATATATACATACATATATATATATATCCCTCAATATAATATCGACATTGAAGATGCCCTCCAAGTGAAATACACATGAAAACCTTATTCGACTAAGTGTGAGAACGCCAAGCGTGGTGCACTGCCTACCTCCTGGAAGGGTGATGATAAGTATGTGCTTATCTAGCAGGGTACATACTTATTGTATTGACCTTGGGTTGGACTTGAATAGGTGATCTTAATAGGATTAAGCACCTAGAGGAATAAACATGACACATAATTCATATGATGAATTATTGACACGAGTTGTGCAACCATCTATCCAAGAATTGTATATGATGCATTTAGTAATTGTCACCCTCCTTAGTGATTAAGTTATGGGCGTCAACGATTGGCTGAGTGATGGCATGATTATTATGGATCTTATCTCACTATAATATTTACCACTGTGGTTTTCTGAGTTAACGATGAGGGGTTATTACTTTGAATAAAATAGTGTAACCATAATTAATTAAAGTCTAAACTAGTTTCATCAATCCAATTAATTTTCAATTCGATTGACTAGTCCAAGATATCTTTTGTTGACCGATGTCAAATAGAACTGATAATCCATTTTTATTGAAATCCATCCTCAAGAAAAAGAAACAAAATGTGAATAAATTTTACAAGTGGTTTATTACATTCAAAATTGTTCTCACTCATGAGCATAAGCTATATCTCCTGGACACAATAGTACCTAATGAAACAACTTGGAAAGCACCCAGAGAAGTAAGGCTGCTTACAAGAAGCATTCTGACGATCCAATGGATATTAAATTCCTAACACATTGCTCTATGAATCATGAGCTTCAGAGGAAACATGAGAACATGGATGTTATTGAGATGATAATACATCTGAGGAACATGTATCAAGAACAACCAAGGCAAGAGAGGTATGATGTTTCCAACACCCTGTTTAAATGCAAAATGGTAGAAGGTGATCCATTTGGACCCACTCAAGTTAAATAGGTATATAGAAAGTCTTGTGGGATTTCGTATAGGTTAGAGTTGGCCACAAATGTAATCCTTCAACTATTGTTGGATTCATACAAGCAATTTGTCATATATTTACAATTTTAATAAGCCATTGATTGAGCTACTTGGCATGTTGAGAACTACACTGGGGAAAATGAAAGACAAGTCAAATTTCATACTGCTGGTCAAAAAAGAGAAAATATAGGGCAAATGCAAAACTAATAAAGGTTCTTAATCTAGCCAAAAGTCTTTTGCACTTAAAGAAAAGGGAGGAGTGGGTAAGGGAGGCAATTTTCACCATTGTCACCACGTTGGACATTAGAAGAGAAATTGCCCTCTCTACCTTAAGGAACTGAAAAACAAGAAGTAGGGGATAGAGATCTCCACTTCAGGTTATTGGTGTGTTTCTCAAACGCAACCATATAAACTGGAAAAAGACAGTTCCAAAGGGGAGAGTCAACACAATAACTACTAGGTATCTATGGCACTTTCTAACCCCATCAATGTCACTAGAAAGCTTGGTGCGTCCCGCCAGAGGTGCACACACTAATCAACTAGATTTGACTAGATGCGCCGCATGAACTCAAAACACACTGGGCATCTTTAAAAATTTATAAGGGACCTACACGCACACACTCACATACATCGGAACACTACACCCACAAGCGCACGGGGTCGTGTCATAGTATAGAAAGGCAACAAGTATAGGGTCGAGATATACAGAGAAAAAGTAGTCACTAGGTCTAGGTTAGTTTTGGCTAGGTTTCTACTGTGGAGTCTAGGGTTGAAGGGTTTGAACTTGATTTGTTGATTACACTAATGGTGAACAAGAACACAATTCAAGGAAGCAAACAAGATCAAAACCTAGGCTAACCCTAGATAGTTAATTCTAATGAACAAGAAAAGACAATGCAAGTAGGAAGATGAGAAATCAACACTAAAGTAGACATGAAGATGTCTACACTACACTAAGCTAGTAAACTAGGCACAAAAAAAACAAAGACCTAAACTAGAAAGATCAAAGCAAGAACATGACAAGAATCTAACTAAGCAAGTAAAGACCTAACTAACCTAATACTAGCTAAGAAAGAAGGCAATTAGGGTTTTAATGCAATGAAGGGAAATGTGGGATTTTTGGGGGATGCACTTATCAATTAGGTTGAAGGTGATGATACACAAACATTATGGTTTCATTTATTTTATCCAAATCAAAAAACTAGCTAGAGGATAATGAATTTCCCTAAACTACAAACTGGTCATTGATAGGATAGGTTGTATATAGGGGAACTAGTCCCTAATACCTCCTACTACCATTATGAAGCTCAATTGGGTTAGGGTTTAAATGTAATTAAATTAGAGTATAAACAAGCCTAGGTTTCTATATTAGTGAATCTTAGGGTGATTAGGGGCTGAGGGTAGTAATGAGAGTGGAAGTGAGGTTTTGGGCCTCACATCACTCACATTCTAACCTTGAGAAAGCTCCATTCTAAGCACACTAAATTCATCTAAACTATCTACCTAGACCTCTCAACTAGGGTTAGGGGAATTGATTAGCATGTAGAAAGATGGGTGGATATCTAGGGATCCATAAATTGGACCTAGGAAAAAAAATCCCAAAATTCACACATGTAACCAATTTCCTTAAATTCCTAGGCAATTTCAAGCACAAACCACAAAGCAATTCATGAGAAATGAGATAGAAATAGAACATAATCATTACCATGACCGTGGTGAGGTGATGGTAGCATGGCCATGTGGTCAACATGGCCATGGTGGCTTGGAGAATCATTGCTCCTTCTCTGAGGAATGACTGTGCTAGCTGAGCTGCTACATGGCCGTTCTACATGGCACAAATGTTTTGGGTCCTGGTGGCACAACCATTTTAAGTGGCACGACTATTCTACTGGCTGGTTCTTCAATGCTTCTTCTATTGAATTTGAGTGAGATAGCATGGGTGTTATGTGGCACCATGATTGTGCTTCTCTCTTTGCCAACAATTTGAGCTTATACTTGGTTCATCCTTGGACATATTTGCTTCATCTGAGTCTTGGCCACTAGGTGTAGGTTTAGGGAGCTTCAAACTTCACTTCAAGACTCTCTAAGGATATAGAAACCCTTGGATCACTCTTTCTCTCTCTCTTCCATCCAAGCGTGGTCCAAGTACGTAAAAAACATGCAAATAGCATCCATAAGTGCATTTTACACAAATATGCACATTAAGGGAAATAACATGTAATCTAATAGGTATATATGTGATAGAAATGCAATATGACACAACATGGAGCCATAAAATAGGGCTACATCACCACCCTAAACTTAAAACAAGCTAGTCCTCAAGTATGCTCCAACACAATCTCTCCACAATTTTTCCACAATCAAGAAATGACAAATGCAATGCAAAAGATGAATATTGACAAGATGGGATCAAAGATGATTAGCTACATGCATTCCACCTCTCTCCTCTCCTCTTTCAAAAACCAATCATGATTAAAGAAATGAGCATGCAAACTTGAAATATAGAGCGTAGAAAACACAATCAATCCATACAACTATCCTATCACTCTGGGTAAACCGTTTCATGGCGGCGAAGGTAAAAAATGACCAATTTTGCTATTTTACATTCATGCATTCAATCTCATATGTACATCCAAACTAAGTAACCCACATGGCTGCGAAAAATGGCAAAATGAGCTAGGTTTGATGTTTCCTAGCTCCATGGGCACGCAAAAGGAAGAAAGGGTTGCGGTAAGAGTTTGGAGTGCTTTTAAACGCTCATCTTTTCTTTAATTAAATGCTCTTAAACAAGATCATCTTTTGTTTTCTTTTTGCATTTTTTCTTTTTCTTTGCCCTTGGTGTGGATAGGGCACATGATGATGAGATTGAAGTTGGGGGGGTATGTATATGGCCACCCCAAACTTTTCGATGTGGGAAAGGCTACTGTGATGCCTCTGCCCCCCTTCTCTTGACCCTATGTGTTTCTCTAGATTTGCCTCGCTCCTCTAATCTACTGCCCATGACTCTCCAAGTCCCTCAGGCAGATCTTTGGGCTACTATTGCCATGTGTCCCAAGGATTCTCCTCTTCCCACCTCCTCAAGATATCTAAAAAGTCTGAAGATCAACCACACCCCTCTAGGAGAGGTGTATCATGGTAGGGGAGCTCCAGTGAAACCTTGCATAAGGAGGGTTGACCTGGTACAAGATCCTCTGGTCAATCACTAAAATCATGGATGAGTGAATCAAGTAATGTAGGTCCATGAGCTTCCCTCCTATCTTGGTGCAACCAGATACATTATGAACCCTGACCAGAGCAATTGAAGTCACAATGTCTCCCATGATAAAAGGGTTCTTGCTCTTGGATGAGACTGTCTTCATATGATCAATGATGAGCGATCCCAAATTTACATGCTTGCCATGCACCATCCATCTCAACACAAAGATGTCTTTCTTTGTACAACTACCTTGATTCTCACACCGAGAAAAAATGTTATTTGTCAAGACCTTATGAATGTTTCTCAAAATGGGATTATGAATCATACTTGTATTTTATTTTCCCTCTATTGATACGAGCTAAATCACACATCCAAAAGGAGGCAGACTAAGAAGGATCAAACTTTAAATTTATAACTTGAAACCTTCAAGGACCCCCACAACTTTATTATGGGGTCGAAGTAGATATACCTGATTGAACACATGGACGTGGGGACATTTCAAAAGCTTAAGATCTCGATCTTGAGTCAGTTAAGCCAATCCAATAGTTAATAAAAGTGAGGAACTAGAACTAGTCTAGCAGAATGTCATTAAGTAAAACAAAACAAAGTAAAGAAAACAAAACAAAGTCCGTCAGATTCTACTAATCAGAGATAAGGAGTTCCTGGCTATGTAACAACAAGTTGGGTAGTCTGTGCACCCGTTCTCGGGCATAGAAAACCCTCAAACACCCCAGTCAGCAACCTACATCCAAACATGGTACATATTGTCGTATCTGTTCCTATGGGGTCATCCCACTCGCTTTTGTGAAGCATGACTAAAACCCATCAATGATATGAAAACTCTCTCGAGGATGACAAATCAACACCCTAGAATGATCTAGATACCCTCTTAGGTCTAGAATATTTTGAGATGCTAGGAACATGTGTGATCTAGGCAGAACTAGGTAGTGGGCCTGACCGTTCCGAGCTGGGCCTGGCCATGCCCAGGTCTACGATTATGCACAAATCACCTTGAATCATTCTCCTTTCAGATTCCAATCCAAACTACCTTCTCTTATCTATTTCTACAATGAATCTCTTGATATAGGTAGAAATAGAAATTCAAGCAAGAAAGAGATCAACCAAACTAGCAATCATAACCAGAAAGAGAAGATAGAATAGAAAACGTACTAGATAAAAGTTCTTACTTAAGGTAAAAGTACATAAACATGCCCAAAACGGGCTACATAGCCAAGAAGGAGCTCAACTAGCCATGGACAAGCATAGTTGGCACTGAACAAAAATGAAAGAACATCATTTGTATAGGGACAAAGGAGAATAGTAGAAGAAAGGAGAATAAGAGATTTAGCTAGTAGAGGAGAGGTGGCTCTTGATCCTTAACCTCCATATAAGTCGTATCTCATCTTTGGGTCGTCCTCCTTGGTCTTCTAGACTCCTTGGCCTCCTTTCTCTTTGATTCCTCCCAAAACAATAGCTTGGCATGTGTATGGAGGTGGAAGATGGCTAGGAATGGTAGGATATGGGTGAGTGGTCGTGGAAAATGGTGGTAGATGGAAGTAAACTGAAGGAACGGATGTAGGATGAGAACTTTAGCCCTTTCAGACCTTGGAACTCTCCCATGGGGCTCTGGGAACCAAAATGGGTCAGAACTGTGGAACAAAACCTATAAAAAAATTGCAGAACCTAGACCTCCAAATCTCAGAACCCCTCTCTAGGTAGTGAGGAGTGGGTATTTATAGGTGAAGGCAGAGTGTATGTAATGGCTGGTCGCAACATCTGTCCCAGTCGCTACACTTGTCTCGGCACGGTCATGCCGGGGGGTACAATTGAGATGTTTGTAGTGGTCGAGGTAGACATTGTGGTCATGGAAGGCATCACATTCGAGGCAGACGTCATGGTCGAGGCAGACGTCATAGTCAAGATAGGTACAACTAACCCTTTTTGTCGGTAGAGTCGTGTCGGGCTAGGCATAGCAGTGCCGAGCACACCAATCGTGACAAGTGCTGCGGTCAAGGCAAGTGTCGCATGTTGGCTAAATGGACATCATTTAAATCCCTTTGTTTTTCTAATGACAAACATTTCATTTTTGTGGATCTAACATGCTACTTGAGTGTTGCAGGAATTAGGTGGATGACAAACCCTTAGAAGATCTATATGCTCAAAAATGTCTTAATTTCATGATTGTAATCAAATGTAAAAACTTGTACAAGTATATAATGTACAAGTACTTAGATATCATGTAAATCAAGCATTTAGATCTTCCCTAGCCAATCACAACACTTAGATAGGTCATTCCCTACAATAGTGTCACAACTGCACACTGGTATACACACACTTAGTACATAGTTTAAAACATTGAAACAGAGTCAATCTCGGTCGACAAACTTCTCGACCGATACACTCTCGGTCGACCAATTCCTCGACCGAGAATGAACCAAGTAGCCGTTAGACACAACAGACAAGGTAGTTGGGAGTTGGAATCAAACGTTATACACAATTTCTCTAGACAGTCCCTCAGTCGACAAAAACTTCGACCAACTGGGATCTCGGTCGACAGTTCCTCGACTGGGACTGTCTCTGTCTGCACTTTTCAAGATTAATTAATTAGCCATTGCTAAAGCAATTAGTGGACAACTAACAACTAGTTAAGCACTAAGAACCCCCTAGAATGTGTCTAGAATGTCCTTAAGCACTCATAATACATTCCTATAAATAGGATATGCCTTAGGACACCCAACATACACTTGTGCAACACTTGAGCATATTACTTGCAATTGGCAATCTTTCTTGTGAGCAATTGAGCAACTCCAACATTTGCTACTCATTTCCATTGCTCCAATTTCGTGTCCTATAGGTTAGCATCTCCTACCCACAACACTTACACTTCCATATACATTGGTTAGGAGATCAAAACGCTTGATATAGGAAATCAAGCCTTGTGCTACAAGTGGTAATTGTAATTTCCATTTTCCTTCTTATTCTTGCTTATTTCTTGTACTCTCCTTGCTACTCCTAGGGTTGGAGGCTGTGGATTGGAGATGGTTTATCTTCTCAGGTGGAGAAGGGTCTTCTCGGTGGAGAAGGAGGAATTCAGACTACTTCAAGAAGGTTGTCTCAACAGGAAGCTACTTCAAGAGGAAGGCTACTCCAAGGGGGAGCTTGAAGTTACTTCAAGGAAGGCTTCTTAGAGGTTGGTGAGACTACTTCAAGGTGAAGGTTGTCCAAAGGGTGGTGAAAGTGTTTGTAATTTTATGTAACATCCTTGCGAGGTAATAAAATTTAAATACTTTAAAATCCCAATTGGAAACAATTGGGTAGTGGACTGACTCCTTTAGTTGTTGCTAAAGGTGGAACCACTCTAAACACCTTGCCTCCTTCTTCTTATCTCAATTGTGGTTGCTTGAGTTGAATTATTGATAAATTTTTTATAAAACCCTATTCACCCCCCTCTAGTGGTTTTTCATCGCAGGCGAGATAGATGTCGTGGTTGAGACAAGTGCAGTTGACCCGTATCCTTGACATGGGTGTGTCAAGCATACCGATTGCGATAGGTGTCGTGGTAGAGGCAGGTGTCATAGGCAAAATAGGTGTCACGGTCGCGACATGTGTCGTGGTCGCGACATGTGCCATGATTGAGGTAGGTGTCACGGGCAAGATAGGTGCCACAATTAAGGCAGGTGCAGCTGACCCTTGTCCTTGACGTGTCCGTGTCGACATCTCGATCACATCAGGTGTCATAGTCATGATGGATGGAAGCCTAGCTGCTGTAAAAGCCATGTGTTGGGGAGAAATCTTAGAGAATAGATGTCTTTTTAGGTTCAATGCCTGCAAGTATCAAAATTGACTAGTTGAGAAACTTCATAGCTAAAAATATATAAATTACTAAAAGATAAGAATATAGGGTAATTTTGGGAATATTAAGGCTATAATGACACGAAACCATAAATAAATACTTAGCATAAATGCTTAAATTTGGGTGTTATCAGCTATAAAGTTGCTTTTCTCTGTAAGCCTCTCCCACATGGCTACATAGTTCACATTGGTATCTCTGTCTATGCTCCCTTGATCAAGTAGGACTGCTACCTTAGGGTTGGGAGCAAAAATTCTATTAAAAAGGATGCAATGATGAGGTAAGTTCCATTTCCCAATGTGATATTGATGGCGTCCTATGAGACTTTTCTAAGGCGGTGAAGAAGTACTGTGTGAGCTCAATATAAGTGTCTTGGACTGTGGTCAACACCTCAAACAACCAAACAAGTTCCAAGATATTCTAAAAAAATCAAAGATTCTCAAAGTCTCCATCGTCTCCTGGCAAGCGTAGCGAGTGGCAATCACTCTGGGTGTTAGGTACTCTGGGTGATTTGGATTTTTCACCATCCTACTTCTCATAATAGGTGTTTCTTCTTACTACACATTAAGTGCATTATCTTGTGGTATTTCCTACATAACTTCATACTTTCCATCTAGGAGTAGTTTCCTTCATGCTCGAGGCTGAGGTTATGGTGGTGGTGTAGTGGAGGTCGATGGTTGTACCACTCAAACTGATAGATGATTTGAGGAAACATATGGCTAAGATGATGAGGGCAGTGGGGGTGCTTCTCTAGACAATGATGGCATAGCATGATGTGTATGAGGTGAAGTTTTATCTACAATCAAATCTACCAAATCATCTAACTCCTCCACAGACAAATGTGTTGTTCCGCCAGAGCCAGAGGCGATAGGTGGCGGTAGAGGGTTAAGGGATGCTATTGGGGCTGAAGTAGAGGCGTTCTTGGACCGACGATGATAGGAGATGACCTCTTTGGTCTTGGATACCAATTTCTTAGCAATCTTCTTCATTTGGAATTGATTTTGGTGGAGAAATTAGGGATTTTTGAATTTCTCTGAAGAATAGGGTTGTTGGGGCAGAATGGAGAGAAGAGACGGACTTGGTGAATGAAAGTGGGTAGAATCTAGAGGTTAGGATAGTAGAATTGGTGGGGGAATGATTGTATATGGATTGTAGGTGATTTGGTGGAGAATTAGAGGTTGGGTAAGGGTGGCACAAGGCTTCACAGCCGCTGGAGGCATCGCACGGGCATGCTATTTGCATAAGGGTGAAATGAACAAGTGATGAAATGTCACTGGAATGGTTGACTAAGTGGCTAAGTTGAACCACAACATGACCGTGCTACATGGAACGACCATGTTGGCTAGCCAGTGGCACAACCATGTTTCCCTACATGGACTGTTCCTCTTTGGAGTAACACAGCCATGTTGGGTCTGTTCTTGTTTTCTTAAATTTTATTGATCTCCAATTGATTTGAGCATACCACCACGGCCATTCCATAACACCACAATTGTGGTGAGTATTGTAGCAGATGTTGAACACTTGAACCTCATCAAAACATCAAATATTTGATCCAAAGTGATTTTCCATGAATCCTTTATTTAAATTTCATCTAATTTTCTTCATTTCACTCTATTTTCACCTACACATCTTAAAAATAGACAAAAACTATTAAACACAAGTGTGTGTGTGTGTTTTCTTAGAAAAGTGTATCAATAACCAAAACGTATCAATATTGAGAGGTTGGCTGAAAAATTCACCAAACTTGGGTGGGTTGCCTTCCACAAGAGCTGACTTTCATGCCTTTAGTTGGGCTTCTTAGAGATTGTTTGTATCAATCATCCATTTGGAATTCTCCGGTGTCAACTCATGAAATAAATGCACCTCTCACTTGCATTTAACCTATGTTACTCACCCCTTTGATCACAAAAGCTATCATCAATTCTCTCATATGGATCTCCCTCTCCCAAATGACCAGTCAGACTCTTGAAGTGATCACATCCAATATCCTCATATCGGGTTTTCCAGGTTGGGGTCTTGTACATGTTGATCTTTATCTTCATGTCCATGAAAGAGATAGTCATTGTGCCACTACGTACATGTATGTTGACATCAACTATTGATAGGAATGGTCTTCCTAAGATGATGGGAATCTTCTTATCCTCTGTCTCCATGCCAAGAACAATGTAATCCGTTGAGAACACTGCACCCTTCTCTTTGTCTATCATCACCAAAACATCATCAACTCTTCCTATCACACTTTTATGGATCAATCCACCAATTAGAGAGTACAATGAGCCGATTTCAACTTGCCTAACCCCAGCTCCACATAGACACTATATGGCATCAGATTCATACTAGATCCCAATTCAAGCAGAGATCAGTCTATGTGATGTCCCCCTATGTATCTAGGTATGAGAGGGGCTCTTGGGTATTTCATTGTCACTAGAAGTGGGTGCTGGATGATGGAACTCACTTGTTCAATCAACTTGACTCGCTTTGGTATTCTTCTCGTTGACCTTCTCTTCACAGTGCAGAGGTTCTTAAGGAGCTTGGCATATGATGGGATCTTCTTGACAACATCCAACAATGGAATGCTCACCATCACTTGGAAAAACCTCAAGAATGTTAGCATTGTGCTTTTGCCTCCTTTTCACTTTCAGTGGCTCATCGAATGCTTCAGGGAATGGTATTTCACTTGCTTTTGCCTAACTTGCATCAACATGATTCTCTTGTGGCATCCATGAAGTGGAACACTAGGAATGGTAGGATCTGCAAATGGAGTAGAAATCATAACACCTAGTATGACATGCTCAAAAGGAGGCATCACATAACCATTTTTTGCAAATGGAGTAGAAATTAGAACACCTAGTATCACATGCTCAAAAGGAGGCATCACAGAACCATCTTCACCAATCACAATCACACTGTCACCACTTGGCTACCTTTTCTTTGCTTTATCAACCTTTCTTTGACCCGTGGGATGCTCAAGAGCTTTCTCACTCCTTAGAACTATCATAGCACTACCTTGGTCATGGTGGAGAGGGGGATCATGTTGTGGCTCTGGAGGAGGTGGAGGTGGCACTTGGTATTGAAATTGAGGTGGAGGGGAGAATTGAGGTTGGAAGGTGAATTGTTGAGATAGTTGTGGTGATGGAGGGGGAGGAGGTGTATAAGGATTTGGATGGCTTTGGAAGTGGTGTATGGGCTGTACTTGCATGGGATGTGGACTTTAGAGAATCTGAGTGGAATGCATGGGTCCACTTGCTTCATTAAAACTCATTATGGGATTTGAACACAATTTTCCCTCTTGGAGAGCAAGTATGGGAGATAACTACTCTATCCTTTCCTCAAGCCTTGTAACATTCTTTTGGACATCATCAAAGCTTTTCAACCTAGAGAGAACCTCTTCCACAAACCTTAAGCTATATCTTGAACTTTGTTGTTCTGGGTAGCTATAGAAGTGAGGTGTCTTATTTTCTTCATCAAAGGAACCAACATAATTCACCGAATGACAAGGAATATTTGTCACTTGGTTCTTCATGAAACTCACTATGTCACTAAGAATCTTCATTGTTTGTGGGCTTGATTACTATGAACTGCTAAAGGGGAAGTTACCATCATTCATCATGCTAGAAGCTCAGATTCTTAAACTTTCTGCTAGCTTTTCAAACAATGGCCATGTCTCCTCAGGTGGCCTAGTCATAAAACCTCCTCCATAATAAGAATTTAGTATAGCTTGACCCATTGAAGATAGAATAGAGTAAAAGGACTGAACTAGCTGCGACAAAGGGATCTCATGGTGCGGGCACTCTCTCAACATCTTTTAAAATCTCTCCCAAGCATCATGGAACCACTCATTACCTATTTAATTGAAACTCACTATGGCATGCCACATATGTGTCAACCTTGCAATAGAGTACAATTGCCTTAGGAATGCATTCTTCATCTCTTTCCAACTCATGATGTCTCTTCTTGAATCATACCAATCTTTGGCTTTGTCTTTGAGGGAGAATGACTACAAGGTCAAACTAATTGTGTCATCACTGGCTGTCAGTGTCCTGAAGGTGGATCACACTTCAAGAAGGGAGTTCAAGTTCTTGTAGGGGTTCTCACTCTCTAAGCCATAGAAGGCGGATAGGAGCCCAAGAAGACCCAGAGGGATGAAGAATTGCTCCCTTGGCATTTGATCAACTCTGCTAGTAATTGTTGATTTATAGTTTCTAGGCATGAAGTGTTCTTGAAGTGGCTTGTGAGGTGCATTTTGGCCTTCCATCTTGTCTTCTTCGAGCGGCTTGTCACATGCACAAGGCACAACCAAATAAAAGAAAACAAGTTAGAAAATCAATATGCACAAAGAATGCAAATAATAAAGAATAGCAATGATGGAGGAAGTAGGAAAAGATCAAAGAAACACTAACGAGCTAGACCAAGCACCTTTCTCCTTGACAACTGGCTCTAGAAATCTTGGTGTGTTTCTCAAACACAACTAAACAAACTGGCAAAAGATGGTGCCAAAGGAAAGAGTCAACACCACAACTACTAGGTATATATGGTACTTTCTATCCCAGACAACAATGCTAGAAATCTTGGTGTGTTTCTCAAACGTAACCTAACAAAATGGAAAAAGATGGTGCCAAAGGGAAGAGTCGACACCACAACTACTAGGTATTTATGGCGTTTTTTATCCCCAACAATAGCGTCAAAAAGTAGTGTGCATCCTGCTAGAGGTGCACATACTAATCAAGTAGATTTGACTAGATGCACCCTACGAGCTCGGAACACACTGAGTATCTTTCAAAATTTATAAGGGATCTACACGTACACACTCAAGTACACTGAAACACTACACGTGCAAGCGCACAGGGTCATATCATATTATAGAGAGGCAGAAAGTATAGGGTCAATCCATAGCGAGAAAAGGGGGCACTAGAGCTAGGTTAGTTTTGGCTAGGTTTCTACTGCAGAGTCTAGGATGGAAGGGTTTGAAGTTGATTTGTTGATTACACTAATGGTGAACAAGCAAGAAATTCAAGGAAGCAGCCAAGATCAAAACCTAAGCTAACTCTAGATAGTTAATTCTAATGAATAAGAAAAGACAAGGCAAGTGGGAAAATGAGAAAGCTACACTAAAGTAGGCAAGAATTGGTCTACGCTATACTAATCTAGTAAACTAGGCACAAAAGCAAATGAAGATCCAAACTAGCAAGATCAAAGCAATAACATGACAAGAAGATAACTAAACAAGTAAAGAGCTAACTAACCTAACACTATCTAAGAAATAAGGCTATTAGGGTTTGAATACAATAAATGTAAATGTGGGATGCTTAGGGGATGCACTTATCAATTAGGTTTAGGGTGATGACATGTGAACACTATGATTTCATTTTGATTATCCAAACCAAACAATTAGATAGAGGGCAATGAATTGCCCTAAACTACTAACTGGTCATGTATAAGATAGGTTGTGTATAGGGGAACTAGTCCCTAACACCTCCTACTACCCTAACGAGGCTCAATTGGATTTGAGTTTTGGTGTAATTAAATTAGAGTCTAAACAAGCCTAGGTTTCTAGGTTAGAGGATCTTAGGGTGATTAGGGGCTGAGGGTAGTAATGGGAGTGGAAGTGAGGTTTTAGGCCTCACATCACTCACATTCTAGCCTTGAGAAAGCCCCATGATAAGCACACTAAATTCATCTAAACTATCTACTTTGATCTCTCAACTAGGGTTAGGGGAATTGATTAGCATGTAGGAAGATGGGTGGATAGCTAGGCATTCATGAATTGGACCTAGGAACAAATCCCAACATTCACACATGCAACCAATTTCCCTAAATTCTTAGGCGATTTCAAGAACAAACCACAAAGCAATTCATAAGGAATGATATAAAAATAGAACATAATCATTAGCAAAATATATTACAATGTTTACATATCATTTCCCCTAACACGGTATTAAAGAAACATTTTGAGCCCCAAACAACCCACCTAAGGGGCCTAGCTACTCATTGAAATGGAAAATACAAAAAGATAAGAGAAAGAGGTAGAAATATCCATGTAGCTCAATGTAGATGGAGTTCTCCTCCTCTCCAGTTTCTGTAGGGACGTCCTCCTTTTTCCTCCAAGGATCAAGGGCATGGAATGATGGTGGAATGGGGTCAAAACATTAGTAATCTAGGGTTTTCGTGGTGGAAGTGGAGAAATGGAGTGGAAATGAGGTGGAGAAGGGAATGTGTGGATGGAATGAAAAAATGGGGAGCTAAGAGGGGGTAGAAGGTATCTAACCTTGTGCGCCATCTGCCACCTATGTATATATAGGTGGTGAGGAAGTGCTAGGTCAAGTGGGGGGTAAAATAGGAAATGCAGTGGAAGAATTGTATATAGCACGACAATGCTGGGCAACACGACCATGGTGGGTAGGAGTGAGCACGGTCGTGGTGGATTGGAACGACCATGGTGGGAAAATGGTAAAAATCATAGTAACAGTTGGGATTTTGAACTGACGGTGGCACGATCATGGTCGTCACCATGCTCGTGGTGAGGCAAGGGTAGCATGTCCATGGTGGTCAACACGACCATGGTGACTTGGAGATTTGTTACCTGTTCTCTGGGGACTGACCATGCTGGCTGAGATGCTACACGAACGCACTGCATGGCACGACCATTTTGGGTCCTGGTGGCATGGCTATTCTACTGGCTGGTTCTTCAATGCTTCTTCTGTTGATTTTGAGTGAGCTAGCACGACTGTTCTGTGGCACCACGACCATGCTGCTCTCTCCAGTAGCACTTTGAGCTTGTACTTGGTTCATCCTTGGACATCTTTGCTTCATTTGAGTCTTGGTCACTAGGGGTAGGTTGAGGGAGCTTCAGACTTCACTTTAGGCCTCTCCAAGGATAGGGAAACCCTTAGATCACTCTTTATCCATCTCTTCCATCCAAGCGTGGTCCAAGTACTTGAAAAACATGCAAATAACATCCATAAGTGCATTTTATACAAATATGCATATTAGGGGAAATAACATGAAATCTAACATGTATAGATGTGATTAAAATGTAATGTGACACAAGATGGAGCCCTAAAATAGGGTTGATTCACCACCCCAAACTTAAAACATACTTGTCCTAAAGTATGCTCCAACTCAATCTCTCTATAGTTTTTCCACATTCAAGAAATGACAAATGTAATGAAAAAGATGAATATTGACTAGATGGGCTTAGAGATGACTAGGTACATGCATTCCACCTCTCTCCTATCCTCTTTCACAACCAATCAAATTAAAGAACTGAGCATGCAAATTTCAAATATAGAGCATAGAAAATACAATCAATCCATATGGCTATCCTATCACTCTGGGTAAACCATTTTATGGTGGTGAAGGTAAAAAATGACAAATTTTGCTGTTATAAATGGATTAAGAGTTTCTACCGATGTAGTATGAACCTATTGTTTATCTTCTACCCAATGGGATTGTAATAGATTTAGAGAAATGCTATTATGTACTACATATATAGAAACATTATTTTTGTATCTTGTTTACACAATAATGGTTTTGAGTTTATAATATTAATGGTCCTATTTCCACTTATAAAGATGATATATTTTATGGTAGTGCCCCTATGACTTATGGTCTTTATTTATTAGATCTTGTGACAAATGTATAAAATATGAATATCAAGACATTATAACTCAATGACTCAAGCAAAACATATCTTTTGCACCATTGTCTAGGGAAGACAAATGAGAAGCACATTTCTAGACTCCATAAAGATGGTTATCTAGACACTTTTGATATTGAATCAATAGAGACATGAAAATCTTGTTTATTGGTCAAGATGACAAAATCGCCTTTAACTGGAAATAGTGAGAGAGTGAGTGACTTATTAGGACTCATACATACCGATGTGTGTGGAAATTTTAGGACAAGTGCTAGAGGTGGATATACTCACACCATCACTTTAACTGATGATTGTAGTTGATTTGGATATGTGTATGTTATGAAACACAAATCCGAATCCATTGAAAATTTCAAGGAGTTCATGGATAAAGTTTAATCAATTTGGAAAAAGAATCAAAGCACTTTAATCAAATTAGGTGGTGAATACTTAATCCAAGAATTTGAGGCCCTTCTAAGGGATTATGATATTATATTACAATGGACTCCACCTAAAACACCTCAAAGTAATGGTTTGTTAGAGAGAAGGAATCACACCTTATTGGACATTGTACGATCAAAGATGAGTTTAGACGATCTTTCAATTTCCTTTTGGAGATGTGCTCTTGAAACAACCACATTTATACTTAACCAAGTGCCTACCATATTTGTTGAAAAGACACCATATGAGATATGGGATGGGAAATGTAACAATTTTGTCATGAATTTTGGGGACGTGATGCTTATGTAATGAAATTGTTCTACAAAATCTTCGACCCAAATCAGATAGATGTATCTTTGTTGGGTACCCTAAGGAAACTATGGGTTACTACTTCTATATTACATTTGACAACAAAGTGTTTGTTTCCAGAACTATTGTAAAATTCAAAGACAAATTTATATCTATAGAAACCCGTGGGAGGAAAATAGAACTTGAAGAACTTCAAGATCAACAAGATATCATTAAGTCTATGGAGGTAGATAAGGAACATGTAAAAGTTTTGTACTTGATTTTATTGCTAGAAAGCCCAATTCCACTTATTATGCTTATTTTTGTATTAGGAAAATGAATAAACCTAGTAATGTCCTAAGAATGATTTAACTTGATGACATATGGTTTTGTTTGTGGACCTGAACATGAGATCATACATATTATAAGAGCATAGTCAATTATTATTTTAGATAGTATATGGCAATAGTAATACACAAGAATATCATGTATGGTGAGTGGTGACTATGTCTATTTAGTTATGATATTGGATACCAACCTAGATGCAAGGGTACTTGTTAGATAACAAGTTGTATAGGATAGACCCACCTTAAATTTTTAATGTGATAGTCAAGTAATTAATGACATGTCAGAGTCATATCTCAATGTAATAATGGAGCCTGTGATCCTTAGAATTGAAGTCATTACAGTAACACATGTTGTTTTATGACTATGATAGTGGTGACTCTGATCCTTAGAGATGAAGTCCCTATAGTAACACATGTCGTTCTGTGTACTTTGACACTAGTCCAACACGCTCTAGAATACAAGTTGCCAAAAAAGTATTTCTTGGGTAAATTGTGAGTGATGTAGATGGAATTTGTCCCTCCTTTGGAGTGATATTCCCAACCACTTGATAAGAGAGACTATGATATGCATGGCCATTCTCATATGAGTCAATATATGATATTGAGATCACATTATCTCTAATAATCTACTATATCTCAAGAAACATAGATTGAATTTTAAGAGTATGACATTCCATGCCTCAAGTTCAATCCAGATGTCTATCACAAAGGGATTATGTAACCATGAAAACATTGATCACTTTACTAGTTGTAGTTGTTATCCAAATCATTCCTATTACTTGGGTGGAAATGATGTGTGGATATCCACCAATCTTTACTTGTGTTATTTTGAACATCACTACCAATGTAATTAGGAACATAATGAGTCACACACATAAGGATGCATAAGGGAATTGAAGTTTACAATCAAACATATGATTAGAATGGTTCTATATCATAAAAAGCTAATTCATATCTCAAATTAGGCGATTAGAATGTCTTATCAGATGATCAAATAATTGGGTCCATAGATCAATTGATTCTCATTTATTCAACTGAGTTTTCCTATGGATTTTGGAGACCGAACAACCTAATTTTGAGATCAGGTGATCACAGTTCAATAGGGAAGTTTTAGAACTCAGATCTAGAAATGAACTCTCGTGATTGGCCAATCTACTTCTGAGATCAGAGATTGAGATCAGCAATCTACATATGAGATTGGGTGATCTGAAATCCACTCAGAGTTTTCAACATTAAACTATTTTTTGAATTGGGATTATGATAGGGATTGGAATTAAATTTTTCTAAGCCCATGAGTCTCCTATATAAAGGGGCACATAACAAATGGTTTTGCTCATCTTTTAAGACAACTTATGAGATAAGTTGGTCCTCAAACTTCTATCTTAGAGAGAGAAAGAAACCCAAAGGACTGCTAGCCAAGAAAGGAGAATAAAGGGAGTTCCAGGAAGAATAGCATATCAAAAACTCCTTTTCCACTTCAACATTGTGGCTAAGGTGGTGCACTATGTTATCCCTCATTTGAGTGGATGAAGTAGAGGTAGAGGCATACATGCAGTCGATTGTAGAACATGTTCTACAAAATGACAACAAGTTGCTGCTTGGTGGAAAATCCAGATGGTGATCTATCTGGATTTCTTGGTGGCCATTCTTGATATAGATATGGAGGATTAAGTTATTCACTAACAAAGACACATCTACTTGTTTGATAAGTATGTGTGCAAGGGTATCACCTTTATTCCATCTTATGTCTTTTATTCACCAATGTTTTACGGCAATCCAACAACTTGGGTAGAAAGGAAATAAATTTTTATTATTCAGTAGTACCCCTTCCCAAAAACCTAACACGTAGCACCCTACTCTTCATCTTCTTTAACATACCAAACCTAGATACTCCATGGAACCACCCCCTCTTCCAGTGGGCTTCTGCCCCCTGGGGGGCCAACCAAACCTACCATTGAGTTTGTGGTGCCTGGGCAAGCACTAATGGCTAGCTGGGAGGATACCACAATTGCCCCATGCCTAGAAGCCTCTCCTACGATCACACTCACTGCCACAAGTAGTAGATGTGAATGGGGCACAAACAAGAGATAGGCACAAGCACAAGGGAGGGAGGGGCCTAGTGCATGGGCCTCCCCCAATGTGGGTTGGTCAATGGGCGGTTTGATAGTGGCCCACTTGACAACAATAAGGGGAGGACCATTGGGCATGCAGATTGCAATCAACGACCACAGTTGCTACTTCAGTAAATGTAACGCCTTGACATTTGATCTCCTATAGTTTCAATGGAGTTTTTTGAAAATGATATTCCTAATTCCTTGGTCTAAATGAGATATATTATATCTTATTCTTTATCTATAGAATGGGATTGTTCCAATGAACCTAGTTTCAAGGATGAATTCCTTTTGTTTCTCCTTTTATGACAAAATGACATCCTTTTGATATCACTTCACATGAATAATAATGTATCTCCCTTCCATTTACTAGTGTTGCTTCAATCTCACTCTTCTACTTTAGATCATTAACTTTTATTGACATATTGAAATTAATCACGAAATGGATCACCTATATGTCCACATGTTAAATCATTTGGCCTAAAAGTGCCCCTTTTATGCATGTACATGATGCCACTTGTCTGTCTTGAAACATTTACATAATTAACCATCATAGGTTGATTCAAATCCAAATCAATAACCTTTATGTGGTTACAATGACATGTTACCTAATGTCTTATGTCCTTATAATGCCATGTAGCACTCATATGCACTCTTGAATACATGTGACATCTAACATGATCAAAATTCATATGTTACTTATTAGACTCTAATCGTGTAAGTATCAGGATGTAATGTTTCATGTGGTACAATGTGACATCAAATTAGTAAACTTATTATGCTTATGACCTAAATGCCTAACATCTAACTCTCTTATGCAATGTGAGTTTCATATGGCATCATGACCCACTTTAATGACCTAATGTGGATTATTTATCTTGTTTCCTCTATTGTGACATGTCTTAATATGGATACTCTTCTCATGTATTCCCCCTCATAAATCAGAGTTCACTCTCATCCTTATGACATCTTGATGTGGATGTCCCCCCAAGATTGACATGCTAATCCCTAGCGACCTAAGGGTTTATGTTGATGTTAGAATGTATGTTGATTATGTTAAACATGTTGGCCTAGATCTTGGGACATCTAGCTAACTTTGATTATGCTTCTATTGTCCTATTCTTGATGATCTAAATCATATTCTATGCTTGAACCCCTTGAATTGATGATCCTTATCCTTGGATGTTCAATTATGAGTCTTGGCCCTAAAATGTACATAAATGACATGAACCTTGAAATATTCATATAAAGTGAATGGAACATCAAAATAAATTGAAACTTGAACTAAACGTTCATGTTGAACTCTAAATCAGAAAAATGTCATCAATTACATTAATAAGAAACTTTGAACCTAACTTGGCAAAAACCCTAGAAACTAAACTAGTTAGGGTTAATGATGAGAATCTAATACATGTATGTAATATAGATGGTGAAGGATAGGTTATGAATCTCTAAATTAGGTATAAGCTTTAAATTGTTGTATGACTATGACTTTCTATATCACAAACTTATATGTATGCACCCTTGTTTACTTGCTCAAATAATACCATGTAATATTCTAGTACTGTACATTATTTTTTTGTCTCATTACTTTTATAATGTGAACACATATATTGAACTCCTTTATACAAATTTTAAACGTGGTTTTTCTCAATGAGTTTAGTCACTAAAGTCCCTCATGTAGAACTAGGGTTTTACTCAATGACTTTGGTCATTGAGGTCCCTCACGTAGATACAATGTTAGCTAATCTTAAGCACCCTCATAGACTCTTCCAATTTGAAGTTAGTTAAAAGACTTATGATGCATGGAATTGCTTATATAATTGGAGTAAAATGACATAAAACATGGGCTCTCCTTTTGCTAAGCACTTCACTTGTTTATTTTTGTTTGTTTACTTATGTAACTATTTTCAAATTATGCAAAACTTATACATATGTATCTTCTTTCCATGTACTCAACACCTTGTGTTTTTAATCACTTGTTTCACATATGTTTTCAGTTTAAAGAATAGCTTGGGAGTTGATGCCTTGTGAGCTTATTCTGGTGTACTTGTTGTAAAATCCTAGCTAGTGTACATATACAGACTTGTATAAATGTACTCTAAACTTGTAATTGGAATCCTATAATAAAGAATTAATTTATTAATATACTTGTTGAATGTTAATATTATGTTGTTTCTTGTATATTGTTAATTTTTCGTGTATGCTAAGATTTTACACTTCTGTATTCACACTTTAAAAATTACCATGGTAGGGATTGACGCTCAGATCTCACAACCATTGACTTTCTAGTCATTTAGAGTGTAACACCCTTGACTTGGGTTTTGAGATAACCCTAGAAGCTTTTCTTAAGTAAGTTGTTCAAAACCTTGTCTTAATCTTTTGAAGTAATTAAGACTTGAGGAGAGTTTATTTCTCAATTATGAACTTATTTGCAAATTGTTTGTGCCTTATATGACAACTTTGGTAAAGATTACAATTTACCCAAACGAGGGGTTTATGTGCAAATTATCACCTCTAGAGTGTTCCTTCTCTCTCTTAGCATCATCTAGAGGAGAGAGAGATAAGGGGGCGCCTTATTTGAGTCTTGGTTGAATGATAACACTCATTGTGGTTAAAGAACCAAAGAAGTGTTGAGTGTTTTTGAACCCTAGATGAGGTTGTGTCGAGTTATGGAGTATATATGGGAGTCCCTATCGGCTTGGAAGCCATAGAGGAGGTCCCATATTGGTTTGGTAACCTTTGAAAGAGTTATAATGGACTAAGCACCTCAACTAGGTGAAACATATCAGTTTACATGTTCCTTGCAAAATTTATATTGGTTTGCACATAAAGTGATATTGGGTTGTGATATCTTATCAAGCATGATATGTAATGGCCGATATATTATCTATGGATCATCCTTATGAGTTTTGCATGGCAATATAATTTTGGATGCATGAAGTCACCAAGCATGGACACATGTAACCCATGTACATATGGTAATGAAACCTTACACATACTCTCTCTCTTGAACCTCAACTATATAAGTCTCTCTTTTCACCTCATAGTAAACCTTTTGACACCTTTACCATCTCTTTCTTGGTGGATGACCCTTAGAGCTCAAGGAGCAAGGGGAAGGCTGAGCAACTTGTCCAAGGTAAAACCATGATCATCTTCAACCTTAGAAAGACTATGCTTATCAGATCATGATTCTTTCCTTACCTTCCTTCTTCGCCAAGTTCCTTACTATGATATCTTTTTTTATATAGAAGTGGTTTGATCGAGTCTTGGACCCTTGATAAGTCATCTTCAACCTTGGGAATGTGGAGCTTTGGATCTTGAAGCTCTTGTGTTGATCTTGATGCAGGTTATATAACTTGAACTCAACTTTATTATTATTCACCCTCTATCATGCAATACTTGATGATTCCTTCTCTACTTTGACTTTTCTTGTTTGAATAATGATTCTATGAGTTCTAATGGATATATGGGACTATTTTCAATGAACTAAAGTAGTAATGGACGGAGGGTTGGAGCTTGAAGTTGATGGAAAACTCTATACACAAACTGATATCAGTTTGTGGAAACCCGAACCCGATACAAGGGTGTATGAATGAAAAATGATACATATGAATTCCTAACTCCCTATTTATTTGTTACATATGTATGACTAATGTCCTTGCAGTTGTCTAACCTATCACCCATGGATAAAGAATAAGATAGATTGATACCTTGAAATTAGTTAAGTTAACCTATACTTGCACTCTAATATGGAGGCCGACATGGCCAAACATTAACCCTAATCCAATATACTCATAAGCCGATGTTCCTCTAGTATGATACATGTGTGATGAGTGACATACATAGCCCAACACACCTTGTAAGAATGTGAACAACACATTCCTTGAGGTCTTGGGCGACACACCAAGTAGTGTTGAGGTCAATAAGTGAAAGAAACTAAGGTGTTGATAAGGGTTCACCTGATGCAACCTAAAACCCTGGAGGCCGATACCCCATAGTGAGAAATGGCCAATACACAAAGGGATAGCTTGGCCAATACCCTAATTGATGGTGTGGCTGATACACTAGTTGATAGAATTGCTGATACCCTAATTGATGGTGTAGCTGACACACTAGTTGATTGAGTGGCCGATACATAATATCATAGTTTGGCCAACACACAAGAATACACTATGGCCGATATATCTCAAGCACCATACAAACGATACTACCCTAAGCACCTCTAAACCAATACTACTTGATGTGCCTTGGCCGACACAAGTAGATGTGTCTAGGCTGACACAAGTAGATATGTCTAGGCCGACACAAGTGCATGTGTCTATGCCAACACAAGGATTAGAATGAAGGCTGATACACCTTGATGAGTGTAGGCCAATCCATCTTGAGAGTAATCAATGAATACACTATGAAGGAATGATATGGATACACTTTAATAAGTGTAAGCTGATAAACCCCAAAGAATGTAAATTAATGTAATAAGTATGTTGAAGTCAATAACCTAGTAAGGATGAGAGAGAAACTTGTACTACTCACACGAAGAAGGTAATACTTCATGTTGTTAGTCAGTTGATGATATTTGAGGAAGTATGCTTGAACACTGATGGCAATAATATATCTCTTATGATGTGAATTAGGGTTTTATTGATAAATATGCACTTGAAAACCCTAAATCAATTACAAGGGAAACCCCTAACCCTAATTATGAGATGGTTGCAATTTGAATGATTCTCTTGATGGCATGGTCATGATATTTACTTTATATTGCATTTGCTATAAAATACTAACCATGCAGGTGTTATGAAATGATGAGGATAGCCAGGTATGAGCTATGATGATTTAGAATGATACAGATTATATAAGGCCTTGTGAGCCATGTGGTATACTTGTACAACAAGTATGATATATATATATATATATATATATATATATATATATATATACATACATACATACATACATACATACATACATACACACATACATATATATACATACACACATACATATATATAAATACACACATACATATATATACACACATACATATACATACATACATACATACATACATACATACACACATACATATATATACACATATACATACATACATACACACATACATATATATACATACATACATACACACATACATATATATACATAAATATATGTATATATACATATATATATGTATATATATACATATATATGTATGTATATGGGTATGATGACTTAGAGATGATTATTACCTAGTGAAAGGTGACACTGTACAATAATGAACCAAGGGTTTGATACCCAAAACATGTGATCATGATAATGATAATGATGAAGGGATGAGACTTCCAGTAATATGTTTAAGGGATTGAGATCCCATGACAAGGGTAACAAGATGTGCTCTAATTGATACAAGATTCCTTGAAAAACATATTACGCCTTTCCATGTAGCATTTATCTATAATTCATTCTTGTAACTTGATTGATGCTAAAAGATTCAATAATACACTTAACCTATCAAGTGAACTAAAAATGTAGTTGCCCTAGCCATAGATCGGTACAGTGTCAGGATTTACTGAATGGTGATTTGAGATTTACTCAGAGTGCATATTATTGAATATCCGAGGTGCAAGTTGAGGTATCTCCTTGTATCCTTAACTAACAGGATTGGCTACGAGCCATACCCTGAATATTAGGATTGGCTTCAGGTCATACCCTAACAAGAGTGCGGTAGTACTGTGACTCAATAAACAATCAGGATTGGTTGTGGACCATACCCTAATATAATCAGGATTGACTATGGGTCATACCCTGAGAAGAGAACATTTTACATGTTGTATCTCTATAGCAAAGAACATCTATACAACAAGCTAGCTATAATGCAGAATGACTCACATGTCTCTGCCAATAATCTCGTACTGACCGAGATAGGAGAGGTCGTGGATTCTGACTCTTCCATAAGACTTTTATGACACTGATGCTTACTTTAGAGTGGTCAGTTGGAGAATGGAAGGTAGATTCCCATCTCTTCAGGGAATAAGATGGATTGTTAAAAGATATAAATATTCATATAATGTATTTGTTTAAGGATCAAATATGGAAACATTGGTTGAAGCTTCGCTTTGATTTTATATTGTTTAGTTTGTAATAGTTATACATGTTCTTCACATTCCTTTTAAAATTAATGAAATGATCTATTGCTCAGTAGTAGATATTTGAACTAATGAGATGTTGAGACTGCTCTACCCTGCATAGAAACATCAGTTGTACATGTTTAATTCAATAATGGTTTCTTCATCTCTCATTCATAAAAGTTTAACTGTGATTATAATAATGTTTACAGAGAGTTATATCTCTCACTGGGACTTGTTGTCTCACCCCGTGGGTTCTATAACTTTTTAGGTGGATATGCATGAGGAGGTAGAGATTGTGTAGTAGAGAGCGGGAAACAATATCAAGGACAACAATAACAACTCAGGTTGAGTGTGCTATTATGTGTCTTATAGATATAGAGTCCTATGTGTCATCCCTGTACTCTTAGATCTTTAGGAGATAGTACGTAAATAGTTTTATGATTGATCTGAGATTTTGGCTAGTACGCCTCGATGCATAATGTTGCTTTTGTATATGTTTTGGTGAAGAACCTATTATCTCATATCCTTACAAGGTGATGGAACAATGTATGTACAAAGTGAACCATGACATATATATAGTTTGGTTCTTTCTGAAAAGAGTTTCTTGGTAGTGGATCTCTTGGAAAAAAAGTTTTAATTTTTAGTGATTTCCAGATAATCTGCTATTAATGATTATTTCCTCATAGTTTTGTGCGACAATTCTATCACTTTGATAGTGGTCGTCACAAATTTTTGGTATTAGAGCCTTAGGTTTGCTGAGTCTACATGGACATAGGATTAAGGTCGTTGAGTCTGTTCTAGTATCCTCTAGATTATCTTATAGTTACCTCTACTTATATATAAGAAGAAATAAAGCTTAAAGATGTCTACTGAACACGAAGAACATGTTGCTGAGAGCAACCTTGTTGCACCAGTAAGAGGTGCAAGGGAACATGTGAGACAACATACCAACACCACCACCTAGGGCACCAGTTCCTAATGTAGAATCTTCAGGTTGTAGTAAGACTTTTGAACAATTCTGCCATGTGGGAGCTATAGAATATGCTAGAACTGCTAAACCAACAGATGTAGATCTATGGCTCATTTAGTTAGAAAAAGCTTTTAAGATCCTTAACATTCTAGAAACTGACAAAGTTAGGCATGCTGTGTACCTATTAAAGGGAAGTTCTAGCCATTGGTGGGCCATCGAAGAGGAGAAGAGGCCTAATGTTGAGGTCGACTGGGAGGAATTCCGATGTGAGTTCACCAATAGGTACTTTCCTCAGATGTACCTAGACAAGAAAATCTCACAATTTGAATTGATTAGGCAAGGGCCTATGATAATGAGTATGAAGCTAAGTTCACAGAGCTTCTGTAGTTTTGTCCGCACATGGCTACTACAGACCAGGAGAGAATTCAATATTTTGAAAAGGGTCTAAACACTGAGTTAACCACTCTTGCATGTGCTCTAAAGAATTGGGAGATATTTGCTACATTCATGGAATCAGTTAGGAGGATATAAAGGTCAGTAACCAAGACACATGAGGCTAATTTTAGGAAAGGACCTGCCCAGTTCTAAGGGTAGAGGTCTGGAAGTTACAAGAAACCAAGATTTTCTATGTTGTTAGCACCACAAAGGTTTAGTGATCATATGCATTAGATGTCAAGTAAGGGTAGAGGCCATAATTTTCCACCTATTGGAGCCCATAGTGCAACATCAATGTCAGTAATAGGGCCGTCTAGGCTACAACAAGAGACCAGAACCTGCCACAATTATGGGCATATAGGACATATGATGAGGGATTGTCCAGTAAGAGATACTGAGGTAGCCCAACCACCAAGGCAGAGTCAACAAGGCTCTCAGAGGAAATAGTTCAGTAGTGGTGTAGGAGGACGAGGACGTGGATATGTGTCTCAAGTAGGTTCATCTGCACAAGGTAACAGAGGATGTGGTCGGCAGTAGGCAACAACGAGATTCTATGCTATGAGTCACCTGAAAGCAGTAGTCAATCCATGAGTCATGATAGATTAGATGGAGTTATTTCATTCTGATATGTCTTCATCTTGCTATATATCTATTTTGATTGACCCAAGAGATACACACTCCTTTATCACTTGTGAAGTTATTGATAATTGTCGTTTGCCTATTAGTCGTAGAACAGATAACTTGCTGTTAGAAACTCCATTAGTTGGTTCTACAATGTTACGAGAGGTATGTTCCCCCTGTGTTCTTTCTTTCCCTGGATATGATACCACTTCAGATGCATGGCTTTGATGCAATCCTTGGGATGGACACTTTGGAAAAATATAAGATAGTCTTGGATTGTAGTTCCAAGCAAGCTATGTTAACATATGGTGGTGAGACATGGATCTTTTAGGGAGATAGGAAGATTCTTCTAGAATGTCTACTATCGAAAATGATAACTAAGAGATTGTTGGGACATGGGTGTGAGGCATTCTTAGCACATGTAGTGAATATCAAGGTAGAAAGTCCTAGTATTCCAGAAGTCCCATTTGTTAAGAGTTTAAGGATGTGTTTCCTATGGAATTTCCTGATGTTCCTCTACCTTGAGAGATTGATTTCGAGATCAATCTAGTTCTCAGTATGCAACCAATAGCTCAAACACCATATATGATGGCACCAACTGAGATAGAAGAATTAAAGAAATAGTTACAAGAATTACTTGAAAAAGGTTTTATCTGGCCAAGTACATCGCCGTGGGGTGCTCTGATACTTTTTGTAAAGAAGAAGGATGGATATATGAGGTTATGTATAGACTATAGATAGTTAAACAAGGTGACAAAAAAGAAGAAGTATCCTCTACCAAGGATAGATGATTTGTTTGACCGGTTGTATGGTGCAACATTGTTCTCTAAGATAGATCAAAGGTCAGGATATCATCAGTTATGGATTAGGGAGGATGAAATACCCAAATCAACTTTTGGGACAAGGTATGGTCATTATGATTTTATAGTTATGTCGTTTGACTAATGCACCGACAACATTCATGGATTTGATGAATAGAGTGTTCCAACCATTCCTTGATCAATTTATAGTGATCTTTATAGATGATATTCTAATATACTGTCGATATAGTCAACCACATGAATACCATCTTCATTAATCATTGACTTTGTTAAGGCAACACAAGCTATATGCTAAGTTTAGCAAATGTGAGTTTTGGTTGTCAGAAGTATCTTTTCTAAGACACATCATATTTGCTAAAGGTATTTGTATTGATTCTAAGAAGGTGGAGTCTGTTCTACAATGGGAATAGCCTAAGACACCAACAAAGATTCACAATTTCCTAGGTTTGGCTGGTTACTACAGGAGGTTCATCAAAGACTTCAGTTCTATAGCATTTCCCCTAACTAGGTTAACTAGGAAGGATGTTCCTTTTGTCTGGAATGATAAGTGTCAATGCTCTTTCCAGTTGTTGAAGGAAAAGTTGACCAGTGCACCGGTGTTAGTGTTACCTAGAGAAAGGGAAGGGATACATTGTCTTTTGTGATGCTTCAAATAATGGTTTGGGAAGTGTGTTGATGAAGGATAAATGAGTGATTTCTTTTGCCTCTTGATATCTTAAGAAACACGAGAATAATTATCCTAAACATGATCTGGAGTTGGCTACAATGATTCATGCCTTGAAAATATAGAGACATTACCTGTACGGGGAGAAGTGCCAGATTTTTATAGACCATAAGAATCTGAAGTACATCTTTTCGAAGTAAAAATTAAACATGAGACAATGTCTTTGGAGGGAACTAATCAAAGATTATGATTGCATGATTGATTATCATCCAGGAAAGGCTAATGTGGTGGAAGATGCGCTAGGAAGAAAGTCCTCGTCTTCATTCACATATAAAGCATAGTTGAATTTTTTGGTGTGTCATAAGCGGGACATGCTACTTTCCTTATGATAGATGAATGTATAGCTAGAAGTATACTTGCAAGCTGGATTTCTAGCATAGATGCAAGTAAAACCTACCCTAAGATAATAGATTAAAGAAGCACAACATGTTGATACTGTGATACAACATATTAGATCAGAATATGGCAGTTAGAAGTGGGATGGCTTTCATGAGTTAGAAGATGAAATAGTTTGTTACCATGGTAGGATCGTGGTACCTAATGTTAATGACCTAAGGGAGATAGTTATGGAAGAATCTCACTCATCTATGTATGCTATGCATCCAAGAAGTACCAAGATGTATAATAATCTAAAAGATATGTATTGGTGGCCCAGTTTGAAGAAAGATGTAGCTCAGTTCGTTATGTGATGTCCAATGTGTCTGCAAGTTAAAGCTGAGCACCAAAAGCCTGTAGGAACACTACAGCCATTAACTATACCACAGTGGAAGTGGGATCATGTGACAATGGATTTTGTAGTTGGTTTGACTAGAACAACCAAAGGTCACGATTCCATTTGGGTGATTGTTGATAGGTTGACAAAGTTGGCACATTTTAATCCTATTAAGACAACATACACTGTTGAGAAACTTGCATAGGTTTATGTAGATGAGGTAGTGTGGTTGCTCAGAGTCCCAACAACAATTTTGTTTGACAGAGGTCCTCAGTTTACAAATCACTTTTGGGAACAATTACACACTATTTTGGGTACACAGTTAAAAGTTCAGTACTGCTTTCCACCCTTAAACATATGGATAATCTGAAAGGACTATACAGACCTTGGAAGACTTTCTCAGGGCATGTATTCTTCAGTTTGTATGTAGTTGGGATATGCATTTGAGTTTGATAGAGTTTGCCTACAATAATAGTTATTAGAAAAGCATTGATATGGCACTATACGAAGCATTGTATGGTAGACATTGTAGATCTTCATTATTCTGGTATGAAATAGGAGAATACCGACTTCTTGGTCTTGAACTTGTCCAACAGACAACTGAAAAGATTATGGTGACACAACAACAATTAAAGGCAACATAGGTTTAACAGAAGTCATATACTAATAATTGTCGTAAACCTTTAGAATTCCATGCAGGAGACAATGTATCTTAAGGTCTCTCCTTGGAAAGGTGTTCTTAGATTTGGGAAGAAGGGTAAGTTGGATCCTAGATTTAGGGACCCTATCCGGTGATAACACGTGTTGGAAAGGTAGCCTATAAGTTGGAACTACCACCTGAATTGCATAGACTACATCTAGTATTTCATGTATCCATGTTGAGAAAATGTCATCCTGATACAAAGCTTTTATTACAACCTATATAAGTAGAATTAGATGAGGATATATTCTATGTGGAAGGTCCAGTGTTGATTCATGACAAAAGAATCAATAAGTTGAAAAATAATGACATAGTGCTTGTGAAAATTCTTTGGCATCATCATGGCATTGAAGAAGCCACATGGGAGCTAGAGTAAGAGATGAGGAGGGAGTACCCTTCTCTTTTCTCTTGAGATTTCTGGGACAAAATCCTTGTTAGGGGTTGATAACTTGTAACACCTCTGAACTGGGTTTTGGGTTAACTGTAGAAGCTTTTCTTAGGTAAGTTGTTCAGAACCATGTCTTAATCTTTTGAAAAGTAATTAAGACTTGAGGAGAGTTTATTTCTCAATTATGAGCTTATTTGTGAATTGTTTGTGCCTTATATGATAACTTTGTTTACGATTGCAATTTACCAAAATGAGGGGTTTATGTGCAAATTATCACCTCTAGAGTGTTCCTTATTTCTCTTAGCATCATCTAGAGGAGAGATAAAGAAGGGGGCACCTTGTTTGAGTCTTTGTTGAATGATATCACTCATTATGGTGAATGAACCAAAGAAGTGTCGAGTGTTTTTGAACCCTAGATGAGGCTGTGTTGAGTTATCGAGTATATATGGGAGTGCCTATCAGCTTGGAAGCCATAGAGGAGGTCCCATATCGGTTTGGTAACCTTTGAAAGAGTTCATAACAGACTAATCACCTCAAGTAGGTGAAACATATCGGTTTACATGTTCCTTGCAAAAGTTATATCAGTTTGCACATAAAGTGATATTGGGTTGTGATATCTTATCAGGCAAGATACCCAATGGCCGATATCTTATATATGGATTATCCTTATGATTTTTTCATGGCAAGATAATTATGGATGTATGAAGTCACCATGCATGGACACGTGTCACCCATGTACATATGGTGATGACACCTTACACATACTCTCTCTTGAACCTCAATGATATAAGTCTCTCTTTTCACCTCCTAGTAAACTTTTTGACTCATTTACCACCTCTTGATTGGTGGACGACCCTAGAATCTCAAGGAGGAAGGGGAAGTCCAGTCAACTTGTCCAAGGTAAAGCCATGATCATCTTCAACCTTAGAACGACTATGCTTCTTGTACATGCTTTTTTCCTTTCCTTCCTTCTTCACCAAGTTCCTTACTATGATATCTTGTTTTATATATAAGTGTTGTGATGGAGTCTTGGACCCTTGATAAGTGATATTCAACCTTGAGAACGTGGAGATTTGGAGCTTGAAGCTCTTGTGTTGATCTTGAGGTGGGTTATATAACTTGAACTCAACTTTATTATTATTCACCCTCTATCATGCAATACTTGATGATTCCTTCTCTACTTTGACTTTTCTTGTTTAAATAATGATTCTATGAGTTCTAATGGATATATGGGACTATTGTCCATGAACTAGAGTAGTAATGGATGGAGGGTTGGAGCTTGAAGATGATGGAAAACTCTATACACAAACCGAAATCGGTTTGTGGAAACCCTATCCTGATGCAAGGGTGTATGAATGAAAAATGATACACATGAATTCCTAACTCCCTATTGATTTGTTACATATGTATGACTACTATCCTTATAGTTGTCTAACCTATCACCCAAGGCTAAAGAATAAGACAGACTGATACCTTGAAAATAGTTAAGTTAACCTATCCTTGCACTCTAATATGGAGGCTGACATGGCCAAACATTAACCCTAATCCGATATACTCATAAGCCGATATTTCTCTAGTCCTACACAAGTGTGATGGGTGACACACTTAGCTCGACACACCTTGTAAGAATGTGAACAACACATTCCTTGAGGTCTTGGCCGACAAACCAAGTAGTGGTGGGTCAATAGGTGAAAGAAACTATGGTGTTGATAAGAGTTCACCCGATGAAACCCAAAACACTAGAGGCCAATGCCCCATAATGAGCAATGGCCAGTACACAAAGGGATAGCCTGACTGATACCCTAATTGATGGTGTTGCCGATACACTAGTTAATAGAATGGCCGATACCCTAATTGATGGTGTGGCCAACACACTAGTTGATTGAGTGGCTTATATATAATATGATAGTATAACCGACACACAAGAATACACTATGACCGATATAGATCAAGAACCATACAAATGATACTACCCTAAGCACCTCTAAATCGATACTAATTGATGTGGCTTGGACGACACAAGTAGATGTGCCTTGTCTGAAACAAGTAGATGTGCCTAGGATGACACAAGTAGATATGTCTAGGTCGACACAAGTGGATGTGTCTAGGCCAACACAAGGATTAAAATGGAGGCCGATACACCTTGATGAGTGTAGGCCGATACATTTTGAGAGTAATCAATGAATACACTATAAAGGAATGAGATGGATACACTTTAATAAGTGTAGGCTGATAAGCCCCAAAGAAGGTTAAATTAATGTAATAAGTATGTTGAAGTCAATATCCTAGTAAAGATGAGAGAGAAACTTATACTACTCACATGAGGAAGGTGGTAGTTCACGTTGTTAGTCAGTTAATGATATTTGAGGATCTATTCTTGAACACTGATGGAAATAGTATAGCTCTTATGATGTGAATTAGGGTTTGATTGATAAATATGCACTTGAAAACCCTAAATAAGTTATAACAAAAAACCCTAACCCGAATTATGAGAGGGTTGCAATTTGAATGATTCTCTTTATGGAATGGTCATGATATTTACTTTATATTGCATTTTCTATAAAATGCTAACCATACAGGTGTTATGAAATGATGAGCACATCAATGTATGAGCTATGATGATTTAGCATAATACAAATTATATAAGGTCTTGTGATCCATGTGATATACTTGTGTGATTATATATATATATATATATATATATATATATATATATATATATATGGGTCTAATGACCTAGAGATGATTGTTATCGAGTGAAAGGTGATACTATTAATAATGAACTGAGGGTTTGATACCCAAAACATGTGATCACGATAATGATAATGATGAAGGGATGAGACTTCCAGTAATATGTTTAAGGGATTGAGATCCCAAGACAAGGGTAAGAAGATGTGTTCCAATTGATATAAGATTCCTTGAAAGACATATTACACCTTTCCATGTAGCATTTATCTATAATTCATGCTTGTAACTTGATTGATGCTGAAAGATGCAGTAATGCACTTAACCTATCAAGTGAACCAAAAATGTAGTTTCTCTGGCCATAGATCCATTCAGTGTCAGGATTTGCTGAATGGTGAAATGAGATTTACTCAGAGTGCATATTATTGAATATTCGGGGTGCATGTTGAGTTATCTTCTTGTATCCTTAACTAACATGATTGGGTACGGTCCATACCCTGAATATTAGGATTGGCTTCAGGTCATACCCTAATAAGAGTGTGGTTGTACTGTGACTCAATAAACAATCAAGATAGGTTATGGACCATACCCTGATAAAATCAGGATTGACTATGGGTCATACCCTAATAATAGAACATTATACATGCTATATATCTATAGTAGAGCCTCTATACACCAGGCTAGCTATAATGCAAAATGACTCATATGTCTCTACCAATAATCTCGTACTGACTGAGATAGGATATGTCATGGATTCTGACTCTTCCAAAAGACCTTTATGGCACTGATGCTTACTTCACAGAGGTTAGTTGGAGCATGGAAGGTATATTCCCATCTCTTCATGGCATAAGATGGATTGTTAAATAATATAAACAACCGTACATCATATTTGTTTAATGATCAAATATGAAAACATTGGTTGAAGATTTGCTTTTCTTTTTATAATATTTAGTTTGTAACAGTTATACATGTTCTTCGTATTCCTTTTAAAAGTAATTAAATGATATATTTCTCAGTAGTAGATATTTGAACTAATGAGATTCTAAGACTGCTCTGCCCTACATAGAAACAACAATTATACATGCTTAATTCAATAAATGTTTCTTCTGCTCTCATTCATAAAAGTTTAACTGTGATAATAATAATGTTGGTGGGGAGTTATATGTCTCATTGGGACTTGTTGACTCACCCCATGGGTTCCATAAATTTTTAGGTGGACGTGCACGAGGAGGTAGAGATCGTGCAGTAGAGAGCGGGTAGCAACATCAAGGATAGTAGTAACATCGTAGGTTTAGTGTGCTGTTATGTGTCTTGTTGATATAGAGTCCTATGTGTCATCCCTATACTCTCAGGTCTTTGGGAGATAGTGTGTAAATAGTTTTATGATTGATATGAGATTTTGGCTACTATGCCTCGATTCATAATATTGCTTTTGTATATATTTTGGTGAAACAACTATTATCTCATATCCTTAGAAGGTGATGGAACAATGTATATATAAAGTGAACCATGATGTATATATAGTTTGGTTCTTTTTGAAAAGAGTTTCCTGGTAGTGGATATCTTGGCAAAAAAGTTTTAATTTTTAGTGATTTCTAGGTAATCCACTATTAATGATTATTTCCGCATAGTTTTGTGCGATAATATTGTCAGTTTGATAGCGGTCGTCACATGGAGGTTGAATTTGAGTAATAAACAGTTACATGATGTATATCATCATAGTGGGAACAATAACTACACCAAACATTGATCAAATAAAACACAAACTAAACTCAACCTACATCTAAACCCTAGAAACTTAATAAGCTGTCCTTTGTGGACTAAGTTGACTTAGCCTCTAAGTTAGAACCTAGATGTTCTAGAAATAGGTGTAGAATTGTGTAAGCCCTATCTCCTATAGTTTGGGCTCTAGGATCATGAGTGTGAGAAAATAGAGACCTTATTTAAAACCCTAGACATATGTTCATGGCACATGCTTAGGGTTGATATACAAGTTTGCACTATATTCTTGCTAATTCTCTTGGTGTCATGGTACTAGACTGCCTAATGAGTATGGTAACTTGCTTTTGGTTTTACTCTAGTGGAGTATGTTGGTTTTATCACACATTTCAAAGTAGGATAAAACCTATTTTAATTAGTAGTATATACATACATATGAAAAGCGTTACCACATATAGAAAGGCAGTGAGTATCAATGTGACCTAGAAAGAGATGTAACATCATGTCTACATGATAGTGATGAGATGCTAGTTGTAGTATCTAGAGTTTTCTATTGCCATGATAACTATTAGGCTAGTAAGTAGACTAGATGACTTAAGTCATTGTTGTTGATGAAGATGATAATGATGATGCCAATGTTAATAATGATGTTGATGTTGATGATATGAGCTTGCTTCAATATGACCTAAGTTTGTTTCCATAGGGCCAAGTATGTTTTGATAATATGATATGGGTTTGACCATGAAGCCCTAGCTAAACCTAGCACATGGTATGGTACATTTGACTTGGTTGATGTGTTAAGCATAGTTAATTAGTTGACATGATTTCTTAAGACTAGTTTTGCGTATGTCGAGATATGGTTATTAAGATATGTGTCGGGACCAACATAGGCCTCAATATCTTTACAAAGAAGGATGTATAGCATGGGAATGTGATCAAGTTGATCTCTTGATATGGTTCAGCTCGACACGAGAGAAGGTTACAGTACCTTACCTCCAAAATATAAGTGAAATGTCGAAAAATATGAATGAAAAAATGCATGATGATAGGCACCTAGTTGGACTACTTGTAAGTATATATTTCGAGTCCCCTAGTGTATGGTTCATTTGATCACGTTGAACCCTATATTTCCTATGTTATGAGCCCCCTAGTGTACAGTTCATTTGATCATGTTGAACTCTATATTTACTATGAAAAGAGATAAATCTATGGAGCTATTTGAATATATGTATGTTTTCCATCTAGGTGAGGGATATGTCCCAAAATCCTAAGATGATGTATACAATGTGTGATTTCCATGGTGAGCCTCATATTCAAGTTAGTGGTTCTATGTGATGGATTCTAGTTGTTGCCTTGTTTTCTAAAGTTGGGTAGAGAAAATTTGTAATGGGTAGTGGTTATCTTGTCTTATTGAACATAGATAATTCTTAGCTTGAGCATCTTGAGCTTGTGGATATTTTTCTAGATACAAGTGAGATAATTACAAAAACTTAATGATAATGTTGTTCCTTAGGATAATGCATGACATTTGAAAATAATATCACTTGAGTGAGAAACTTGGTATATGTATGATAAAACACTCTCATAATATAGACCTAATATGAAGTCATACCTTGCAAAAAATATATAAGTTTGAAATCACGAACTTGATACATTGATGTCCTTTAAGTTGTATCTTAAATGATCATGATGTATATATTGCGCAATGTCAGACCCAAAAGAAAAGTAACAAACATAATTGGTGATAGTTGATAAAACTATTAGGGAAACTAAACCATGCATGGAATCTAATTTAATGGGGAAAGACAAGGGTAATGAAGATGTTAATTGGAATTCATAAAATTGATTTCATAGATTTTGATGACAGACCTTGGGCTTGTATGTATACATGAAAAAACCTATTTCTCTAGGGATATGATATGTGGAACCCTAATATTAAAAGATTTTTTGATATGTTGATAAGACAAGTAATGCTCAAATCTATGAATAGGGATCTATACACCCTTGATGAAGACAACCTATTTGTCTGCCCCATGGCAAGGGACGCCTGGGCTCCTATGATAAGTTTTGGTTACACAATGAATATGAAACTTGACTTTTGATTATGATTTTGGATGAGTTTCGAGGGCCAAATTTCTTTTAAGGAGGGAAGGATGTAAAAACTTGACTTTTCCCTCTCCTCTATTGTAACTTGTCAAGTATCCTCCTTACTCATTTGGATTATCAATTTCTTAGTTTGGGTGTTGTAATACCCCAATTTGATAATATCATTGAATAATTTATCAATATGCGAATTTAGTTTGAGAATTCAGCTAAGTATCATGCTCTAAAACTATTAGTATATAGGATTTACTGCTTTATGTTTCACTAATGTTTTAGACTTGTCTTATCATTAGCCTTTTATTCTATTCCATATTGCCTACTTATGTTTCTCACTTACTCTCTTATCCTATAAAAGAGAGTGCCTTGTATTTGTTTTAAACACATCAAATAAAGGTTTTCTCATTCTTATGGTATAATATGTGTTCGATTCCCCTTAATTCTATGCCATGGTTCCCCAACCTCCCCTCTCCATTGACCACCTCATCTACATCTACCACTCATCATCCTTCACCAACTAATGGAACTCCACCAACCATCAACCTCCAACACCCCCATCAACCTTCCATCACCTCTTCAACTTCCACTACCCCATAAACCTCCCATCTCCCATCAACCTCATGGACCAGTACCCCATGAGCCTCCTTCCACCTCGTCAACTTCTAGCACCCCATCGACCTCACTTCACCAATCATCCAAGCCCAACAACTTCCACCCCACTGACCTCCACCTCATTGATCTCCAACACCATCGCCCTTGACCACCTCCTCAACTTCCAACATGCTATTGACCTCCTCCCCATAAACCTCCAACCCTCATCGACCTTCACCCCATCAACCTCCACCCCTCCTTTACCTTCAACCCATCGACCCCCACCATCAACCTCCACCCCATGCACCTCTCTTCCTCTTTATTCCTTCTAGATAATCTGAAAATAGCGAGTTGAATACCTAAAAGTAACACCTTTTTTTTCTTCTGTGTATGCCACATGATGGAGTACATCTCACACTATGACGACGTAGGTCTCTGCTTCTTCTCTCTACTGCCCCTATGTGGGTTTCTCCAATTTTTTGATACATATATTTTACTTCTTTTTACTTCCCCTATGTGGATTTTTTAGATTTATAATCCTGATTGGCTACTTCTATCTACTGTCCCTATGTGAGATTCTTAGACCTGCTGATCCACATTTACTACTTCTGGTGTTGCTACTTCTTCTTCTTTGTGCACATCTTCACTCTGACTTCTATGGCAAATATTGATCCTCCTTGGTCTCTGCGTGATATGACCATGAAACTTGACGACTTGAACTATCATCTTTGGTGGTTGTATTTCAAACTATATGTCAAAGCCCAAGGGAGCTATTGTCATATATTTATTGATTCTAACATCCCTCCTGATGCTATATTTGATTAAAAAATCAAGAGAGCCTATGTTCAGTGGTCCAAAATGATTATTGATTTATGACATGAATGGTAAATAGTACTGATCTAAAGATTAGTCAGTCTTCCCTTCACCTAAAGACATGTGGGATCAACTACCCATGTGTACTCTCATCAACAAAATCCAAAGAAGGTCTTCAAGATCTTTAAGAGTTCAGAGAAAAAGGAGTATGCAACTGATGGATCTGTCGAAGAATACTACAACCAATGCTTGACACTCTGGGATGAATATGAAGTATATCATCCTCTTTCTTTTGACATCAAAGAAGTTCAACAATGACATAATGAAATTTAGTTAGTTTAGTTCCTAGCTGGATTACCTCATTCTTTCTCTAAAGTTGTTGACCAGATCTAATCTAGTGATCCCTTACCCACACTTAGCATTGTTCTCAAGTGCATTAAAGACTTCCTTCCATGTCTTCACTATCTGCTACTTCTTCTAATTACTCGATTCTTTCCTTCCACTCCTATGACTCTAGTCAAGGACGTGGATGTGATTGCAGTCGTAGTTGCAGTGCTCATGCTTCTGGTACCCTTAGATGTGGTCCTCCTCGAGGCCCTGGATGTAGCCAACATCAACTTCCCAGTGATAACCACTTCTACACCTTTTGTGGGAACATAAACCACAACAATGACCATTGGTAGAAAAGCATGGTGCAGCTATCTAGGCTAACCAGTTCTGCTGTGATGCTTGTAAATATTTAACTGCTACTTCCTCAAGTTTTACTTTTCCAACAGTTGAGTGGATTTGCTAAGAGTTTGAAAAACTCTTTACACTCGTATATCTTCACAAGCACGTATTCAAGATGGATGTCCTTCTACTTTACTTGCATCTCCTACTACTTATGGTAAAAATAAAGGTGTCATCGACTTGGGAGAGCCCACTCATATATCTGGTTGTTCTGAACTTTTTACTACCTTGTAAAAAATGAATGAAGTTCCTCCTGTGACAATGGCTGATGGAACTCTTTTTACAATATATGGAATTAGAACTATATCTCTATCTAAAAGACTACCATTAAAACCAATCTTATATGTTCCAAGATTTCCATTTAGTTTGTTATCTGTTACTATAACTATAAAGAGCCTTCAGTGTTTAATAACTTTTGATCCCGAGGGTTGTGTGTTTCATAATCTCTGCATGAAGATGAGGTTTGATCCGTGCTATGATAGACTGTGCTAACTGGATGGGCCGCAATCTGCTATTGCTCTACTATCATCTTTTGTGATTGGTCTACAATGGCACTACCATTAGATGTTTATTTCCTAAGATACATGATAAAACTTTATATGTGAATCCTCTCAATTTGGAAAGCAAACTAGGATGGTGTTTCTTAGGAAAAAGGAGATCAATTCTATAACTCTCTTTGATATTATTCATGCTAATATATTTGGCCTATTCTATGTGAATAGCCATTCATGATTCCATTATTTTATGACTTTTATTGATGATTTTTCATGAGAAACTTGGCTTTTTCTATTAACGACATAATATTATTCTGGAAACTATTAGCACCTTCTTAACTAAAATCCAAACCCAGTTCAATAAAATTGTTAAATTTTTTAAAACTGATAATGCCTTAGAATTGATTCAAAAGTCAGTTGGTCGCCTTTGTACCACTCACGATACCATTCATTAGACTTCCTACTCTTACACATGAAAACTAAATGGTGTAGCCGAAAGAATAAATCACCATCTTGTTGACATAGCACATTCTATTCTTTTTCACTATCATGTTTGTTATATGTTTTGGCCTGAGGCTGTATCCACCACATGATACTTAATTAACCACATTCCCTCATCTGTCCTAAACAATCACATACCTTATACTAATTTGTATCCTGATGCACCTCTTTTTCTGTACCCTAACACATATTTGGCAACACTTTTTTTGTTAAGAATCTTCACTCCTATATATCTAAACTTGACCCACACTCCACTAAATGTGTCTTTCTGGGATATTCTAGAACTCAGAAAGGATAATAGTTTTATGACCTTGCTAATCGGTAGTGGTTTGTTAGTGCTAATGTGGTGTTTTTTTAACACCTACCTTACTACTCTAAATAAGGGTCTATCTTATCTAGTGATCTGCTTGACCCTACTCCACTACCTGAAGTTGTAGAAAATGAATCTCCTAATGAATTTGAGGTTATTGTTTTTCCTTTGAGAAGACCCCAAGTTATAGCCCCCTCCATAACCAACTCCTTCTTCATCGGCAGATTAAAACACTTCCCATGTAACTTCTGATCTACATATTCCCATTAGTAAAAGGAAAGGCGTTCGCTCCTGCACTCAACATCGGATTAGTAATTATTTCTCTAATACTATTGTAGGTGCTAGTTTTGCATGTTTTACTTCTTCTATTTTGGTTGTATCTATACCAAAAACTGATATGCAAGATCTTAAACTTCTTGCTTGGCGACAAGATAAGGAAGCTAAAATGACTTCTCTTTATGATCACAAGACATGGGATCTAGTTGATCAACATCATGATTGCCCAATCGTTGGGTGCTAATGGATATTCACTGTCAAATACCAGATCGATGCTCGATTGAAAGATTGAACAACACATCTAGTTGCAAAAGGATAAATCAAAGATATGGGGCATATTACTTTGAAACCTTTTCTTTTGTTTCTAGATTTAACTCTATATACATGCTTACATCTATTTCTAAAAATAAAATTTTCCCTCTTTTTGAACTTATGTTAGAAATACTTTTCTATATGACGACTTACATGAAGAAGTCTACGTGAAACAACCACGCACACTTATTTCTTATGGGTAGAGTTATGAAGTTTTTAGACTTAGGAAAGCAATTTATGGCCTAAAACAAAGTGTACAAGCGTGGTTCATTAAGTTGAGCTAGATTTATTTTCAATGCTCACATTATAATCATTCTACTTTATAAGCAAAACTAGTTTTGTACTTGTTATTCTTATTGTGTATGTGGATAACATCATTTTGTCCGATAGCAACAAAGAAGGCATTCAAGCTACTAAATTCTATCTAGAACAATATTTTGTTACAAAATATCTTAGTAAACTTTGGTATTGCTTGGGAATTAAAGTTTTTCGGTCCTCTTCTGGCATTTATCTTTCATAAGACATATATGTTCCAGATCTTCAGCAAGAAACAAACATTCTTGGTTCAAAACTTGCTAGCCAAATTGGGATGATGAATCTTCATCAAGATTTCCTGATAACCACCAATATAGAAGATTGGTTGGTAAGCTTATATATCTTACTATTTCTTGGTTCAAAACTTGCTAGCCAAATTGGGATGATGAATCTTCATCATGCTTTCCTGATAACCACCAATATAGAAGAATGGTTGGTAAGCTTATATATCTTACTATTACTAGAGATGGAATTTCTTTAAATGTCAGACTTATCAGTCGATACCTGGATAAACCTCAAAAAGGTCACTGGGATGCTGCCTATCATATACTTAAATATCTTAAATGTTATATAGGGATATATTTGCTATATCAAAGACACAAGTATTGTAAACTCAGTAGATATTGCAATTCTGATTATGCTGGTAGTAGATGTGACAAAAAATCTATCTCTAGATATGGTATCTTTGTTGGAGGAAACCTAATTACCTACGCAGTAAGAAGCAGACTGTAGTTTCTCAATCTAGTGCCAAAGTAGAATATAGAGATATGGCCCATACAACTTGTGAATTTATGTGGGTCCAATGAATCCTCAAATAATTTGACATCTCTGATGCTGGTCCTCTTCCCATGTTCTACGATAACAATGCCTCCATATTTATTGCCAGCAATCCTACTTTTCATGAGCGCACCAAGCATATTGAAGTGGATTGCCACTTAATTTAGGAATCTATCCTCCATGGTCACAATTGTGCTCCTTATCTCCAGACTAAAGACCAAGTTGCAGACATCTTCACCTAGATACTTCCCAAGACTCACTTTACTACACTAGTGGACAAGCTGGAAATGTTTGACATCTATGATGCAACTTGAGGGGGAGTATTAGTATATAGAATGTACTTTTTTATGTTTCACTTATCTTTTGGATTTGTCTTGTCTTTATCCTTTTTTAATTCCATATTGCCTACATATGTTTCTCACTTACTCTCTAATCCTATAAAAGAGAGTGCCTTGTATTTGTTTAAACACATCAAATAAAGGTTTTCTTATACTATAAAAGTATAACCTTCTTGAAACTCATATTGACCCACAAAAACAAGATATACTTAATCCCTAGTGCATGTCATTTGTTGGAGCTTCCAATTATGAATCCAATGACAAAAAAACACCTCAATCAGACCATGATAGCCCAAGATATGGACACTTGAACTTTGCTAATTAATATTTTGATTTAATTCAATTTTGGGTCTTAATGGGCTAAATCTTGGTGCTCGACCCAAATGAGGTGGTGCCTCCTTCACATAGGAGTCTATTTGGCTCTCATCCTACCAACCAATCAGGAGCTCGGATCGTGAGACTTGGATTGTGCTTTGATCCAATGGCTGGCATATCGTCTTCTTCCTCTATACCACCACTGACGCAAGGGCCACTGGACACCACCTACCATGTCCTAGTTCCACCAATACCACCGATCTAGTCCCCGTTTTGACATCTAACACTAGTTTCCTATAAATATTCTCTCCCAACTTATTTTTTCTCTTTTCTTCTTCCCTCACACCCCTCTAGTACCCCTATTGTTCATCTTCTTTTACCTCTCAACCCTAGCTGCACTACGATGTCACTCCTTCATCCAACAGACTATTGTTCCTCCTTGAGTCCTACCAAACCCGCCATTGAGTTTTTTGTGACTGGGTGAGAACTAGAGGCCAATTGGTAGGGCACCAACATCGAACCATGCCACCAACCTCTTTGTCGATCACACCCACCACTGTGAGAAGTAGCCACAGACGGGCCACATATGGGAGACAGGTGCAGATACATGTGCAAGGAAGTGGGAGGGGCCTGGTGTGTGGACCGATCAATGGGTAGGTTGATTGTGGACAAGTTGATGGTAGCAAGGGGTGGACCTCCGGGCTAGCAGATAGCAAATAAACGACCACAATCACGCCTTTAATAAATGTTACTCCTTGACATTTGATCGCTTATAGTTTTGATCAATTTTTTAGGAAAAATATATATCCTATTTCCTTGGGCCAAATGAGAAATATCATATATTATTTTGGATCCAAAGAATAATATCTTCCAGTGAACCTAGTTTCAAGTCCGAATTCCTTATGTACCTCCTTTTATGACAAAAATGACATCTTTTTGATATCTTTTCACATGAATAATGATGTATCTATCTCCTACTTATTATTATTGCTTCAAATCTCACTCTTATACTATATATCAATAAGTTTTATCCATAGATTAACTTTGATTATGAGATGGATCTCCTATATGTGCATATGTTAACTCATTTGACCTAAAAGTGAACCTTTTATGCATGTATATGATGCCACTTGTCTAATCATGAAACATTATTATATTTAATCATCATATGTTTATCCCACTTTGAAATTCATAAACTTTGAGTTTATATGAAATGCTATTCTAATATCTTATGTCCTTATAATTCCATGTAACACTCATATGTACTCTTGACTACATGAGACACACATGTGATATATAATGCGATTAAAATTTTCATATTTTACTTATTAGATTCTAATAGTGTAAGTGTAATGCTCTAATGTTGCATGTGTTACCTTGTGACCTCAAATAAGTAAACTCATTATTCCTATGGCCTAACAACATAACTTCTAACTCTCTTTTTCTATGCGTGTCTCACGTGGAATCACGACCCATTTTAATGACCTAATGTGGCTTATATGTCTTGTTTCACCTCTTGTCCTTTATATATTAATATGGATACTCTTCTCATGTTTTCCCCCTCCCAAATATGAATTCACTCTCATTTGTATGACCTCTTGATGTGGATGTTCTCCCCATAATCCATATATTAATCCCTAATGACTTAAGGGTTTATGTTGATGCTAACCTATATGTTGATAATGTTGAACGTGTTAGCCTAGATCATGAGACATCCATCTGGCTTCTTCTTATGTCCTAGTCTTGCTGATTTAAATCAACTTTCATGCTTGAAGCTATTGAATTGATGATCTTTAACCTTGCATGCTCTATTCTGAGTCTTTTGACCCTAAAATGTACGTAAGTGACATGAACCTTGAAATATTCTTATAAAGTGAATGGTAATCAAAATGAATTGGAAGTTGAACTACACCTTCATGATGAACCCTAAATTAGGAAAATATCATCAAATGCACTAATAAGAAACTTTGAACCTAACTAGACTAAAACCTTAAATTGAATTAGTTAGGGTTAATGATGAAAATATAATACATGTATGTGATCTTATTCTTAATCAGGTGGTTTCTTGTGATCTAAATGGTCAACAAAAGGTTATTAATCTCTATATTAGGTACATTCTTTATATGATTATATGACTGTGACTTTCTTGCAGTCAAAGTGAATCTATATATGCTTATTTACTTTCTCAAATACTTCCATGTAGTATTATTGTATTTTATATCAATATTTGTCTCATTTCTTTTCTAGCATGAACACATGCATGCGTGTGCACACACACACACACACACACACACACACACACACACACAGATATATATATATATATATATATATATATATATATATATAGAAATCCATTATACAAATTTGAAATGGGGTTTTTCTTAAGGAGTTTGGTCATTGAAGTCCTTCATGCAAAAATAGGATTTTGCTCAATGAGTTTTGTTCATTGTTGTCTCTCACGTAGAAATAGGGTTGGCTAATAAATAATACCCCCACTGACTCTTTTGATGGGAATTAGTCAAAAGGCCTTACGATACATGACATTGTTGGTATAATTGGAGTAAAATGACATAAAACATAGGATCTATGTACTTTACTTATTTATTCTTATTTGTTTACTTCTGCAACTCTTTTCAAAGTATGCATAGGTTATACATATGTATTCTTCCCTGTACTCAACACCATATGTGTTGACCCACTTGTTTCATGTATGTTTTAAGTTCAAGGAATAACTTGGGCAGTTGATAGCTTGTAAGCTTATGTTCCAGTGTACTTGTTATAAGATTCTAACTAATGTACATGAGAAGACTTGTATAAACATACTCCCAACTTGTAATTGAAATCTTGCAATAAAGAATGATGTTATTAATATACTTGTTGGATCATCAGATTATGTTGGTGTTCTTTTTTGTTATTTGTTCATGTATGCTAAGAGTTTATGCTTCCACATTCACACATTGAATATTACCATGTTAGGATGGACACTTGGATCATTCAACCATTAACTTTCTAGTCATTTGGAGGTTGGATTTGAGTAGTAAACGGTTCTATCGCACACACATCTCTAGATAAACATGTAAATATAGGAGTTCTATTTTGCATTATTGGTATCCACATAGCCAATATTAATGTACCCCCGTCATTCTATTCTTTATGCCAAATGATCTATATTAAAACAAGTTTGTGTATTGTTATTTATTTCTTGTACAATCATGTTCAACTGAGCACATGTACATACTCCTTGCGTTAACTCTTTATGGCATCTCTTGACAGACCTATGATTATTTGTGTCCAGAGATGGTAAATATTATTATACTCCTCTCAATTTCCCTAATTCATAAGTGTGTCATACAAAATACTATCAAGAAATAAAGAGAACATGATATAAGCTATCGAGTCAACAATCATAATCTAATAACAAGTAGACACTTAAAGCTAATGATACTTTTCCCTATTTAGCTCTTTAATTCTATATGTAACAACTTTGAGTTTAAAACATGAAAACTCAAGAAAAGTTTTCTTTCATTTCCCCTTTTAAATGATTTTCATAACTAAAAACTTCAGGAAAAATTGTAGAACACCTTATAATAAAAATGTATAAGAAAATATTTCCTTTACTAAATCATGAAACAAAGCATTTTTGACATATCCAAAAATCATCACAAAATGTAGATCCAAAACATTGTTGGGAAAATTGGAAATGAAAGTTGTACTAAATATATGCTGGCCATGATTGATTGGTGATTGATCATCCCTAAACAAATCTACGTCAACCTCGTAAACTCTACCAATGTTCCATTATCCTTCACTCCAACTCATTAGATATTTCATCCTACTTGTTCAATTTCTAACTCTTTTCATTAAAAGGATAATCGGTAACCTATACTGAGATCACAAAGATGACACAAGAAAAGGCTAACTATCTATGGATTCTACAACCATGATTTGTTTGGCACAACATAGCCAGAATAGTGAATTTGATCCAAGTTACAGTTAACTAATTTGGATAGACAACCTCTGGCAACTCAGTAAAACAATTACTACAACTAGTTAACCTGTGTCTAAATTCTTTCAGCTAACCTGATGTAGTAACAAGAAACAAAAATTAATAAAAGGAAAAGCAACGATCGGGAAAAAGGAAACTCTTATTATTAAAAGGAAATATAGTCTAATTCTTTTGGGATAGGTACTCTTTTGATTTTATTTTTTCAGGCTTTTTGTTTCCAGGAAAATTGCTATTGAAAGTAGGCGATATATATGTATGTCATGGACATGGATGGGGATTACTCTATGAATTTGTTAAGAAATACAGTGTGACGACACTTGGTATCAAGAGGTTGAATCAATAGGTTATTGAGATTGTCATTCCAATATTCTACTAAATCTGTGGAACCTATTTAATGCTTGACTGTCTAATGCGTCAGTTGGTATCAAGAGCCACATGCATTCCTAGAGCACATGAGCTTCCATGCCACCCCAGATACAACAACGTCATGTTGAGGATGCTTACAAGCGCAATGTCTTGAATCATCAAATTAGTAAACTGATTGATAAGAAGTTGGACAGAGTGGTTGAGTGCCTGTTCAAGAGGATGGAAGCACATATGGGCAACCATAACTCCAATCCTAGGCATGTCCATAACCAAAATTTGATGCCAGTATTTGAATTTGTAGAGGATGTCTCGTTTTCTGAAGATGAAGAAGAGTTTGTTGACAAACCATACCGATGAAGAAGGGGTTGTAATGTGGAAGGAGATCGACAGAGATGGGAGATGGGTATGAGGATTGAGATTCTTGAATTCTATCGTTGTGTACAACCAAAAGAATTCCTTGACTGGTTGGCCACGATGGAGGAGGTTCATGACTTCAAGGAGGTCCCCGAAGGCAAACCAGTGAAGCTAGTGGTGACTCAACTTCACTGTAGGGCTATGACCTGGTGGCAGCAAAGAAAACTGACCCAAGATAGGTTAGGCAAGTCCAATATCACCTCATGGGATAAGATGAAGAAGCACTTGAGGTCTGTGTTCTTGCCTTATAACTTTCAAGGTATCATGTATTAAAGGTTGTACAATTTAAGGAATGGAAGCAGATCCCTGGATGATTATACCACTAGATTTTATCAACTAATTGTAAGAAACAAAATTCAAGAGATAGAAAATCATTTCGCAGCAAGGTACATTGGAGGATGGTATCAAATATAAGACACAATCAACTTATGCGATCCTATTAGTGTTTCTGTAACATATCAAAGAGCATTGATCACAGAAAAGCAACATAAAAGATCAGTAGGTGGAATAGTAGTACTTGATGTGCTATCACTCGGCTGCTCAAGGTGATCTTTCTTCTCTTTTTCTTCTTCATCTGAAGACTGCACATGTGGTACGATCATCCTTTTAGCTGTACCATTGTGGAGAAAGTTAAATGCATGTTGAAGACTGCAAAGTTGCTAAAGACATTCTGGGGTGAGGCAGTGCATACTACCTTCTATCTAATCAATTGATCTCCATCAGTTCCTTTAGGGTTTGATATGCCTGAGAAGGTATGGATAGGCAAGGATGCCTCTTATGCTCATCTGTGAGTATTTGGGTACAGGGCTTATACACATGCTCCAAGGGAAAAGAGACAAAAGTTGGATGATAAAGCAGTGCCATGTATGTTTCTTGGCTATAGAGATCAATAGTTTGGTTACAGGTTATGTGATCCTATGAAAAGGACCATGATTAGACATAGATATGTGACTTTCTGTGAGAGTCAGATAGTTATGGAGCCTGAGAGTGATGATGCAAAGGCTGTAGGATTGGGTGATAGTTCTTATGATGATGAGTATGAGGATGCTTTTTCTTCTTCATAGGTGAAATCTTTAGATGACAAAGAAGAGTAGCAAGATCACCTTGAGAAGTCGAGTGATAGCACATCACGTGCTACTATTCCATATGCAGAGATGAGTGATTCAGACTCACAGTTAGAGACTTTTGGGTAGGGGGAGTAAGATCATCACTAGGAAGAGTCCTCAGAGCAGCAGTTGAGGAGGTCTGACAGAGTTCATCATCCTTCATCTAGATACCCAACATCTCAGTATATTCTCCTTACTAATTATGGGGAGCCAGAGACTTATCATGAGGCACAAACTCATAGAGATAAAGCACAGTGGCATCAAGCAATGCAGGAGGAGATGTCTTCTTTGCAAAAGAATGATACCTATGAACTTGTGGCGCTTCCCAAGGGCCAGAAAGCACTTAAGTACAAGTGTGTCTAAAGGATGAAGAGATATGACAGTAGTAAGGATCAAGCTTTCAATGAGAAGCTACAAGGATATGGGAAACATCATCAGAGGATTTTTGAACCTTGGTACAGAAGGTCAAAAATAAGGATTTCATCCAGGAAGGCTCGACATACCGGTCAGGGGGAGCCAGCAAAGTTCCAAGTGTGGGCATGGAGAGAGAAGCGGCACTGCCAAGATACTTCTTCTCAGTTGCTTGGGAATAGAGTGAAGTCAGGCTTGGACTTTAACAAGATGGATGAAAATGATAGGATGTTGACATGTTCGAGGAAAGTGGATCCATCATAGATGGTGATGAGGTCCATAAGCTACTCGAGATGATTGTTGAATACAATGTCTCCCTCATGGGTTGGGGGGGCAGATTGTTGGGAAAAGGAATAGGATTTTGACCCATGTGTAGTTGGATTTGGACTTGAGTAGGAGTTGGTTTGTGCTACCAATCCCAATAGGAGTCAAATCTAAAAGGGAAGGAATATGGTTCCCTATGTGCAACATGGAGTAGGAGTAGGATTTGGACTAGGACTTGGACAAGGATTCCTACTTGTAACCACATGCATGGAGGCCTATAAATAGAGGCCACGGGGGAGGCCATTGAAAGCATCCCACCAGTTGAGGTGTGATCCCTCTAGTTTCTTGTTGGTGCCTTCTGTGGTAGAGGGTACCAGAGAACAAGAACAACTGGAGGAGATCTCTTGGTAAATAAGAGAGGGTTAGCAACTTTGCCTTGAAGAGAAGTAGCGACTAACAGTCGGTGATACATTGAGTGCACTTACAGAGTATCTCTCTTGGTTGATAAGAGAGGGCCATCGACTTTGCCTTGAAGCAAAGTAGCAGTTGGTAGTTACAAACGCAGTGTTTCCATAGTGGAAACGGTCTAACCCAATCAGTGATCATAGCGACATCAAGCAGTCCCCAACAATTATAATGGCCTCATGAGGAGATCAAGTAAAGAGGGAGGTTTTATACACACTGGGTGTGATTCTCTTCTTCCTCATCTTTGTTCTCGTGTGGGGAGGACTACCTGGATTTAGGGGGTAATTAAATCTAGGAAGTGTGAGTTGTAAACTTAATTACATAGTGCTTGTTGGCCGGTATTGCCCCGTGGTTTTTCTCTCCTTGTCTTGGGGAGAGTTTTCCACATTAAATCTGGTGTTTCTTCTTTGGGTTTATACACTTTCCGGTAATGCTTTCGCAATAAGTTTTCATCACATACAAGACCGTATCGATACAACATCCCCAACAAGTGGTATCAGAGCACAGGCTACAAATATTGGTACAAATGGGGAAGGATGAAGATGCAAAGATTATTAAGTTAAAAATCTCAAATTGGCAGATTTGGAAACCCAAGATGGAGGAGATTCTCTATTGCAAAGATCTATACAATCCAATAGAGGGACAAAAGCCAGAGAATACGTCTGATGTTGTAACATCCCTGACCTGGGTTTACAGCTAACCCTATTTTTTTGGCTTAAATAAGTTACTTAGAACTTTAATATAATTATCTAAAGTGTTTTGTTATCATGTGACAAACTTATATTTCGAGTTTGGTCCTATTTGAATGATATTTGAGCAATGTTCTCTTGTTTTGGACCAAAATGCAATTTACCCAAGATGAGGGGTTATATTGAAATATGTCACATGTTGAATGTACCTAATATGTTTTAGCATCATAAGAAAAAGAATGATGCTAAGGGGCGGCTTGTGGAAATCCTATGTTCCAAGTTTGAGCTTGTTTGAATAATGCTAGTGCCTTGTGTACCAATTTTGGTACAAATATTAATTTACCCAAAATGTAGGGTTGATATGCAAATTACCACCTCTAGAGTGTCCCTACTCCCTCTATGTATCATTCATAGGAGATATAAAGAAGGATACACCATGTTTGAATCATATTTGAGTGATGGTATGCTTGGTGATGAAAAGACCAAGAAAGGATTGAATATGAAACCCTAATTTGAGCTGTATGAGGTTGTAGAGTTCATATGAGAGTATCTATCAGCCAATGAGCCATAGAGGAGCCTCATATCAGTTTGTGAACTCTTTTCCTTGTCCATGAAGGGTTTAGCACCTCAAGGAGGTGAAGTGTATCAGTTTACAACTTCCTTGGAAAAGTTGTATTATGTTGTGAATAAAGTGGTCATTGAGTTGAAATATCTTATCCAACAAGATAAGTGATGCCCGAAATTTCATCTCTAGATTATCCTCAAGTGTTTTTCATGTCATTATAAATATGGGTGCATGCATGTACATGTGTCAACCATGAATGGACACGTGGCACCTAGTAGCTTAAAATAATGACACCTCTTCATGAAACTCAACTATATATACCACTCCTTTCACCTACTAGTGAAATTTTTCAAAACTTACCACCCTCTTTCTCTTAGATATCATGCATAGTGTCTTGGTATCATGCATAGGTGAAGGGGTATCATGCATAGGTGAAGGGGTATCATGCATAGAGCCTTGGTATCAACCATATCAAGGTGATATCGGCCAGAGCAAAGTGATATCGGCCATAGCAAGGTGATATCGGCCATAGTGAAGTGATATTAGCCACAAGTGAATGGATATAGGCCACAAGTGAGGAGATATCATGCATGAGTGGTGAGGTATCATGCATGGTGCTAATGAACAAGAAGGAGCTCAAGCCTTAACCCTAAGGTAAAGCCATGATCATCTTTCTCCTTGGATTAAAGCATGGATCTAGGGTTGTGATCTTCCTTTCTTTTCTTCTTCACCAAATACTTATCCATCATGATTCTTTGCATATAGAGGAGTTGTGAAGCTCATCTTGAACCTTGGGAATGTGAATATTTGGAGCTTGGATCTTGGAAGTTGTTCTTGAGGTGGGTTATATAACTTGAACCCAATTATGTTATTATTCACCTTCAATTCTGTTATACTTGTTGATCTACTTTCAATTTTGAATTATCTTGAATAATTGATGACCCTATGAGTTCTAAAAGTTGTTTACACTACAAAAAAATATTATTTGGCTACAATTATTCTAACTACATATATCATATTTGTAGTTAAAACTTGTTTTTCTTTACAAATAAAAAAATGTAAGAAAAAAAATATAGTTACTTATAATAGCTACAATTTGACTACACATATTAATTGACCATAAATTGAGAATACTCTTTCTAGAATCTCCCTCCCCATTTGAAATAACCAATACATATCAAAATTTCAAGTTTGCCACGCCCACCCCCTCTCCTCCCTATCGGCGTGGTCCTTCTCCTCCCCCAATGACACGTGACTCTCCATTAAGGTTTGACTCCTCAACCTCCCTCGTCTACTCCGCTAGCACCCTCCGTACCACCCACCACCACACTCTCTTCCTCACACCACTATTCCCCTCTCCACATAGCCTGAGCCCTGGTTCAGTCACAATCCCACCATCTTCTTCGCACCCATCCCCATCTTCCCTCTAGTAGCACCCGACCCTTAGACCACCAAAGGGAGGCGTTAAAGGACGACGTGTGAGGAAATGTAGAAGATGAGAGGCATGGCATTCCACTGAGATGTCTTTTAAAAAGGAGCCTGACATTTGAAGGCCTGGAAAACTGAGTTTAAATCGAGAAAGAGACCAAATCCTTGAGGCTGAATCTTTGGTATGCATACTCGATCCATTTTTGATTTTGCATTGTTAATTCTGTAATGTAGTACAATAGTGATGTCTTATTCATTTGAAATTTTGTCTAGAAAATATTAAGAAGCCTATCTAGTTTTTCCAGAAGTCATTCATGCTTGTAGGTAAAGCAGGTTCAGTAATCTCAACCTCATTTATGCATGCTTGACTTGTATCTTCTCCACAACCATTATCGATGAGTAGTTGAAAGGAATTCCCAATTCATCATCTGGATATAGGATACAATTTAAATTAAAAGTGGCTTCCCATGTTCATCCATATTCACTGCAAGATGGTGAAATGTACCCACAGGTAAGCAAAGGCATGTGATTTCATTACATAATAAGTTAGGCATAAGTAAATATTGATAGTAGATAACTCTTTATTTGGTTCTCGGATGAAATATTTAGTCTTTAAGTGTTTTGGTGCATGAATTCCACATGTGAGTAGGGGATGGTGATTAGGGAGGTCTCCTTACTGATTCTTGATTCTAAAATTGCAACCTTTTTGGGAGCATACTTGCATATCATCTCTTTAGGGCATTGACTGCGTTATCATTTCCAATGCCTATAATGTTCCAGCAGAATACATCCATTAGTGAATTCAGTAGCAAAAGGGTCATACTCATTAGGAAACCTTCTTGACTTGTTCAACCTATTCTTGCTTGCAATTTTGCCACATCTGTATATCACATCGCATGGACTTGGGTGCTCTCCAACTCATATGTGCTTTTGTTTGGTTTGATCTTCATCCAGTCTCACAAGATTTAGAGGTTCTGTTTCATACGACAACTTCTTCCTTGCACCTTTTACACCCTCCTTGATTTCCTAAAATTAGGTATAACATTTTAGGGCATTCAAATATTATTGCTAAATACTTGGGCAATCAAGTATATTTTTACCTGTTCATTGAGTGGTATATTAAAAAGAACTCTTTAGTGACGCTGATGTTGAGGGTAGACACATTACTGGTAGTAGTAAAATCCATGCTAGTAGTTTCTCTTCTATTCCAGTCAATGCTTTCTAGCAAAGTGTTAATTTTTATTCTGCCTAGAGTTATGGGTTGTTTCTATTGATTACTATGTCATTGTCTATGTGCTCCAGGGTATGACTGGATTTGATGTCTCCCTAGTAGAGGAGTGTAGTAGTGAAGGCCATTCGAAACTAGAACCTACTCCTATAAAGAAGAGGGAAATCCTATATGGAGTACACATAGAGTTTTAGAAGCTTGAACACCTGACTAGCTTTGATATCAAACTACAGTGATAGGACCACCACAAAGGTCCTTGTTGATGTGCAAGTATCAGGTATCCATATCAGTCATGCATTCAATGTCAATGAGCCACTTCTTTATGGCATTCACTGTTGGTCCTCTGTTATATATAGGACCCATTATTACATTTTTTAATTGATGAAAACTCTCTGAATTTCCACACTTAGAATAGTGTACGAATTGCTATTGTCCATGATGTGGCATCAAACAATTCAATTGAGAGTATATGACTGTAGACATGGCCTTGTCCCACAAGGAGATGCTGTCACATAAGTTGGCTCCTTTTCTTCTTTCTTTCCGAGTGATTGCTATATGCTCTTGAGGGGTTGTCAGAATGCTACCTAGTTGAACTGAAAACATCGATTTGTGAAGGACAACCCCTCACTACTGAATCAACTTATGCTATACCCAGACCCACCATAACCCAAACCGTCTTCAAACTGTCTCTTAAAGTTCCAAATCTATCCCCACACTTGGTGGGAGGGTCTTCCATTCTAAACCTATTCAGTTACATTTTGTTTGTTAAGATTGTAAAAATACGTAGTTACATAGTTAAAGTATTAAGGCTTCTCATGATTCTTAGTAATAACAATTGGTTTGTGCCCCTATATTTTACAAAACATGCCAACTGTGATTAATTGAATTCCTTTTAGATATCCACTACACACTGTCTGTCAATGTTGACCCCTATATATTGCTATTTACATTCCACCTTATTATGTTTCAAACCACCACTAGTGATAGCCCTTACCATATTTGTCAGTGCCTGGATTGTTTTTGTGGATACAAAATGGTAGCTATTATGAGTTAGCTCATGCATATGTAGTGCTTTTTGCACCTTTTCTATTTCATGCATTTCATAAGAAAATATTATCTTTTGAATTCAAATGCTTCATATTACTATTGAATATGGTAATAGATGAAAATATTTTGCATCCTCATACATCGCACTATGTCAATGATGTCTATGGTACTTATGAATCGACTACCAGTGGGGCTTTTGTTACATACATCTTTTTGCTTTGTTTAGGGTGAACACTGAACATTTGTTCTATCCAACTTAAAGTTCCAATTCTCTATTCCTCATCTACTTCATTTGATTCAAATATATTTCTTCAACTTTTTCTAGTTTATTTTTTGAAGCAAAACTTACAAACATTGTTGCTATGGTTCAAACAGAAAATAAGCAGTTTGATGTGCTTCTATTTAAGTCTAGTATATCGTTTTGTAGACATTATCTTGCAAACATTGGGAGACTCATTCTCTTCATTCAAATACAGAGATGGGCTAACTTTGTGCTTCAAATTCTATAGTTATTTTCATCCGGATGTATATTCCTTACAATCCCAATACAACATGTATGAGCTCATTGTTTTGCATTCTTGTAGGTACATGGTTCAAGAAATTTGGACGAGACTCCTCAAGTATATTGGAAAATCCAGCTTTACAACCACTATTCATCATTGTTATAATGTAGGTCTATCCGTTCCCATCACACCCATACCACTTCAGCACAAGAGAAAGAAGCAACTATACCTTTCAAGGAAACTACAAAAGAAATGAAGGTGGTAAAACTTTGTGGACATGCACCTCCATATAAAGTATTCATTAGGTTCATATCTTAAAGATCAAAAGATAGTTGGTTGAGGTCATGTATACCACTAGTATGGTGAAATGTATGGAAAATATGATTTTGTTGGAAGCATGAGGGAATGAAGTAAAATCTTTGCAATGCCGCATAGAAGAGTGTCCTTTTAACACTTTGTATTGGACCGAGGTGGTGAGGAGGAAAAATTAAATGATGTGGTTCTTTATTATACATTTTGTGATTTTGGTATTACATCTCTCCTAGATTTCCCCTGATTTTTAACATGTTCAAGATGGTGTCTCTTTTAGCACAACTTGTTTATAAATTTAGTATGTACTTGTGAATTGGAAGAACCTAGCATGCTTGGTTATGCTATTAGAGGTTTGAAAACTTTAGGCATGTCATATCATATGGGTTGTAGATGTGCTATTCTCTTTATGCTATCTTTATACATAATCTAGAGAAGGGTATATAAATTTAGACACTACCTTATTTATTTGGAAAACTCGCCAAACTATCTTTCTAGATCTAGCTTCAAATATCACTTATGTTTATGATATCCTTATTGATGACATCTTTTAGTAACATTCATCAAGTCATGTTGTTATCTAGTTTTTTAGAATGATTGACTGTTCAAAGGCAGAGTGTTATTTTCCACTATTAAAGCTCTAGTACTTCTTTAATCTACTACAGGTACGCTCAATGTTAGATGTATATATTTTTCATATCTATTTTAAAGTTGCTTACATTTCTAGTTTTAAGTATCTCTGACAGAGTGATTCATGCTTTATGACAATAGACATGTACAATTGCATCATTATTCACATACCTATAACACTGATCTAGTTGTAATCATTGACCACTGTCATTGTTGGTTTAACTTGCACTTCCTTACTCTACAGAGACATATTTCTAGGAATTATGAAAGTTCAACTAAGATGCAGGCCACTGATTTGAAGACTCTAATGACATCAACCACACCAGATGGTGTGGTCCTGTGCAGGTTCCCATTTTTTTCCTAGTGCCATGTACCAAATATCTTAGGGATCATCTTTCTCATAGAAAAGGTAATCAATGAGGAGTGCCCAAAAAGATACATCAATCTTCATTAAGAACTAGTCATGGTAAGTTGTTGTTTTCATTGCCATTTACTGAGTTGAGTTATAGCTAGTTTCTAGGTGGTAAAACGTATAAGCCAGATTCAAACTTCATTACCGAGGTCACTAAAGGATGCAAAATAGAAACTCTTTTTTTATTAGCTATAGATTCATTTTGATTCACCCCTATTATTTTGCATATCTTACAATTAAATTATTATGTCTTATTTTTACTGCTTTCATCACCCGTAGGGCATAGAAGCTAATTTCACGATGTCTATCAACTTGAACATGCCCCACATTCCCTTTAGTTGTCATTAGTTAGGCAAGTTTGTTATGTGTCATAATTCTAATATCCTCACTTGCAGTATAAGAAGAAAACATATCCTAACTAGATGATGCTATTGGCTCCCCAAGTACCATGGATCTTTATGAATCTATCGTGGTAAAGGTTGGTCATTTTAGGCCTAGACCACAACTGCAATATTCATGTATCAAGATAGTTGCTTTTATTTTCATTGTCTTGATAATAGATTTATAGATTAATTGAAATGTGCCTTCATTAAAGAAAACCAAAGGGTTTGGTTCCTCCCTACTCAATGCCTTAGACTTAGCCCCACGATGGATGTACAAAACAAACGTATGGGTGTGCTTATTGGTGATTATAAATGCATAATAGAATCATTATCCTATAATGTTTAGTGTCAGTAGACATCCTCTGTTCTTGCCATATACAATTGAAATACATTTCTAGTGTCATTTTTGGCTGTCTCGTAACTTATCAGTAAAATGTGTTAGGATTGGTATGAATCCGTATTCTCTGCATTTCATCCTGTGTTTACTGCTATAGAAATATTGTTTAGAATTAGTTGAGTTTTGGTTTAGTTGTGCCCAGTCGTGTAGGTTGCTCTTGAATAATCCAACTCTATAGGATTTGTTGTTAGTGATTTGCTATTTATATTTATCTGCCATCAAATTTCTTGAGTGCTTTTTCATGGTAGTAATGAGATCCTAGGATCTTTCATGACGAGTGTTTTGTTCATCTCCTTCATGGATTTGATTCGATCTGTACTTATGATCAAAATCATAGGTATCAACTTATGATCTATACTTATGATCAACATCATAGGTATCAACCTCTGATCAATGATATCTTGTGAAGCTAAATTGTGGGTAGTGCTAGTATATTAGATGTTTCCTTCGAGCTTATGTTGAGTTCAATGTAATATGCTTCGAATTTTGTTCAATAAATCAGATGTTGATCTAATACTATTTAAAGTGTCTAGTCTTGTCTCTTTTCTATTGTTGTATGGTTAAACCTTCATGTTGCCCCAGTGGTTGGATTAGAATGAGAGTTTATGCCTTTTGTTGCCTTTTCTGTTTACAGTTTCTTTTTTCCCATTTCTGCTCTATTTTGGCTGTACTGAAATCACTGAATGAAGACTCTCCTAACCAAGCTTGCTTATCTAAAAAGAGAATATCTGAGAGGATCTAATTCCAAAGGGAAAATAAGAGTGCAATATGAGGTGAATCCCTTCTTTAGATTTAAATGTTTTGCAGGTCAGGTTATCATCAACATGTCCAACCTTTCAGCAATGAACTCAGACACGGGCAACTAAATTTTCTTCTGCCTTATGCGATGTCATTGGACCTGGTATCACATCTCTAATTGGGTTCTCTGATGCTACATTTGTCTTGAATCTCTCATCATAAGGTGATTGAAATGCTTCTTTATTTTGGTTGTTCAGGACCAACATCTTATCTATATACTATGTTTATGTGTTCCCTTCCTAAATCTTGAATAAGAATTTGTAGTTTTTCATTGAGTCTAGTGGCATCTAAATGGTGTGGCTGATTTATCTTATATGGACTATGTGGATGCAATGACAGTGAACATGTCTCCAGACTCATCACTTATATATGGTTGCTTTAGCTCATCCAAAAAGCAAGTGGTGTACCTTATCTGTTTAGATGTTGGTTTTGGTTGCTAAAGATTTCTAGTGAGCTTTTGGATTTTCTCCTAATCTCTGGTCTGAGATCCTGGTTCTTTTCCTTTACTAGTCAATTTCACAAGTTTCCTATACTGAGTGTTCTTTTGCTGCAGATAAAGCTTCTTGCTATCTTTTTTTTGGATGATTGATGACTTGGTGTTGACTTTTTCTTGATCAAGATCCTACGTATGCTTTCTTGGTTAATGGAGGTTTGTCCTTGTCGATTAATTTTTGTTTCTTGTGCAGCCTCTTTTAAGGGATTTCTGTTTTCTGATGTGGTATGTGCTGCCTTCTTGAGGTTTGAACCAGTGACTTTGGTGTTTTTCTGTTTGTTTAAAGATTTCTTCAAGTGTTACCCATATGCTAACCATATGGCTCTATTTTGGTTCAAGTATAATTCTGAGGAGCCACATGCTCCTACAATAGACTTGATGTAGTTATATTATCATTTATTTAGCATATAATACTCTTTTCTTAGCTAGTATACCTCCTGGTCAATGTTTAAGCCCTTATAATGGTCTATCTGTATTCATGCCCTGTGATTCTCAACAATTGTAGGGCATGTATGCTCTTTAAAGTTAGCTACTAGCAAAATAAGCATCAGTATAATATTCTGCTTCACAAAGCTAATTGAAACAACTAGTAGATCAAACATTGCATGCTCACTTGCACATTTATAGGAACTTTGATACAATATTTTAGGAAATGAGTTCATTGTATACGAGGAGGACATCCTTATCTGTTCTACTTAACTGTGGCATTGAAAATGGCCTCTACTAGCCTCATCTACCTGGTGGACATCCTTCACTCCTATGCCATTTATAGTCCATTGTCTTCCGGAGATCTACATCACGAACCAAAACCAAAGTTGATTCCTGGCACTATTCTTAAGGTCATGATACATTAAAACTACATAGTTCTTTGAATGATGGGAAGAAGTTATTATCCATTGTACTACATGTCACTACTTGATTATTACTCTATGTGGTGATCTATCTTTGATTCAGGTTGCACAGTTGCTGCCCGATGCTGATGGAACCACTTACAGTCAGAGTCTTGAGAAGATACTCGGAACTCATAATGATGGTATGTCCTTGCCCTGGGAAATACACTCAACAGATTGGCAAATACAGACATTATGAACTCCTTTGTCCTCTTATATGACCTCTATGTCACGTTTCCAAGAAACCAGGGACCGCCTGTCTAACAACTATGTCATCATGCAAAATGTATGTAGGGAAATACACTCAATAGATTGGCAAATACAGACGTTATGAACTCCTTTGTCCTCTTATATGACTTATATGTCATGTTTCCAAGAAACCAGGGACCTCCTATCTAACAACTATGTCATCATGCAAAATGTATGTAGAATAAATTGAGATGGAGTTGGAAAAGAAGATATGTCTACCTACAATATTTGAGGTTGCCACCACATGGTCCACATCTAGGAAAACAAACAAAGAAAATTCATCCAATGGAAGAAACCAAAGTAGAAAGCCAACCTCAAAGATGGTGATTATTGTTTTCTACAGTGATTTGTGTTCCTAGGTTGACATCTAGATTAGTTTCTGTATACTCTTGAGTTGGCATCTAGTTCTGGGTTTATACAAACCCTTCCAATCTTAGGACTTATTAAATTTTTAGATGCTAAGAGGTATTGTCTTGAGCTAGTAATTGTGTGCTTATGTACTTATTTTCTTGGTATGCAGGCTGACTCAGTTGTTTTTCATTGGACACACGTCAAGGTACATTTTACCAACTGTCGCTCCCCATTAAAGAAAAAGTCGATTTTTTTCTTCCTAAATCTTGTTAATAAAAGTGGCACCCTAAATCTCAACCCAACCTGGGTTTATGGAGATTACTAGGGATATGTTTTTTAATATAATGTACACCTTGGGATGCACCATACTAGGGAGATGTTTTGTAATATAGTGCTTTTGTGGTTGCTCACATATGCCATCCCTTGGCGTCAGAAATTAGGATCTTGAAGGCATCGTCTGTCATCATCAGTCTTAATTATAATTTAGTTTGTGTTGGATGATATTGGACAATAGCTTATTCTATGTATTTTAGATTTTGTCCTTGCAGCTTTAGTGAAATTGACAGACCTGTTATGTATATTTTCATCTATAAATCAATCAATCGTAACATTTAAGGCATCGTTGTTATTTTTTGGGAATACCTTATGCCAATCAATATGCTCATTTTGTGCCTTCTGTCATGGTTTAATAGTGTGATAGTATTCCCTTTACCCATACATATAAACATTTCTGGATCTGTTCTACTTTCTTATGGTGTCTCCGTTGCCTTCTGCTGAAGAAATTTTGTTTTCAACTTTTACTGGTCATATGTTCTTAACCCCTTTCTTTAATCTTTTTTAGTTCTTAACCCAAGAGCATGTTTTAGAAAATATTATCTAGGATCCCAGGATCATTTTGTATTGGTTGAACTAGATAATATTATCTAGGATCCCATGTTGTATTTTATTCTATGTTCTAGCTTGTTGGATACAGCTGAACTTGGGCATGTTTTAGAAAATATTATCTAGAAGCACCAACAAAAACTACCTGGAAATTTGTTTAGGGTGATGCCTTCAAACCACCTACTAACTCAGTATTATGCATCTATGTAGGAACTGGATTTCCATTCTTTGTCATAACTATTGGCACAATGATCTTCACCTTTCTAGGTGTCCTATCCCCATCAGAACATGGTGGTGTTATGACTGCCATGGTTATTCTGTTTGTATTCATGGCCTATTTGTAGGCTATTCATCAGCCAATGTAATGTATCTAACTCTCTTCAACTTTTCACTTATCATAGGAACCAATGACATGTCTTGATGCTAGGCAACATCTGTTCTTATAAGAACTGTGAGATCATTGATGTTGTAAGCTTATCCAAGCCAAGATAATACGGAATTGATGTTTCTGATCATTATAAAGCCTCAAATTTGGGTCAGTAAGTATGTCTTTCATATGGTCTAATCATTGAACTAAAATTTTAAGTTTGTGTTACTGTAAATCATGACACATTGTGAGAACTTTGAGAACGTGAATTTATAAACAACTGGAAAAGCATTAGTACTGTCACATTGATCAGTATTTCATGCTCAATATATATTTAAGGCATCCTCTATTAGGTTTTTTAAACTTTGATTTCTCTATTGTGCACTTATACACAATTTTGGCTTCTCCAGGATGAAGGGTGTCTGCATATGGGATTGAGTTGCTGGAGAAAGTGCACTCTATGGTGACATGCCTTGGTCTGAGATGATAAGGTATACTATTTTATTAATGTATACTCTTACTCTAGACTAACCACTTTTCTTGTAGGTAGTCTGACTTTCTTTTCAACCTTATATGTTATTTAGATGGATGGTTTAGACCCAATTTATCATATTTTTAAGCAGGTGGTTTTTGACTTAAATTGAGATAGCAGATTTAGTCTGCATTTAGTGCCCATTTACACTGTTTTTGGTTGTTTGATGTGCCCTGTTCATCATGTCATTACAAGAACAAGTTATTCTTACTCAGTTGGGACATTAATTAATATTCTTTAAGGTGTGTGCTTAGGCATTGTAGGTGCCCCAACGAGTTTGCCTTGAACTAATCTGCAATAGTATTTTCTCATTAATTCAAAGTCTCACATTCCCCTCTGACATGAGTGATTTCCCTGTGAGAGATACTGATTTTTCTCATTCGATTCCAATTATGTTCTTGGCTACTCTCTTGCTAATGCTCCCACTAGCCCACAAAGAACAATGCCGTATGAGAACTTATATGACTCAGTGGATCAAAGTGAACACAAAATGTCTTAGAAGGCTCAGACTATCCAACAAGTAGGAACAATATAACCTACAAGTTTGTACTACCTGAGATGAAACATCCCACAGATGGAATAGAGTGTTGAGTTTTCTGATGATATTTACCTCCTGGACTATTAGAGTGATCCATCTTTGCACCAGAGTGGAAATGTTCTTGAAAACTAACCACCACAAGTCAAGAAATCCATTGAGGAGGGGTATATATCCAAGACCCCATATATTATTGAGAGCATCCTTGATTTCCTTATGTAAAAAATTACTGCTCACTACCAATTTATTTCCCTAAATTATTCACAAATTGCTTGGTCTTCTCTACTCAAAATATCATGAAACCTCTATCTCGACCTTAAGAAATCCTACTACACCCACTCTCATGTAGAATCAGTAATATATCTATGTCCAATCTAAGAAATGTTGGGTCCAAGTTAGTTGTTGATATTTATATTCACAAAAGGGGGCATAGTTCTTCCACAACCCAGTGATATTTCCAGGAAATATAGTAAAAAGGACACATTTAGGTCCTTGGAACTCAGTAGAGAATAAAATTATACCTTTTCCCATACTTATTCTGGCGTAGCTTGAGGCATCTAATAATTTATTATAACTTACACACTGTTTCTCTAAAGACTATTTTCCAATGTTATATGGTTCTTCAATTACCCATACTTATCTGACATAGCTTAGGGCATCTAGCATGCGATGATGATTTATCATTCTCTCCTATGTGCACATTTGGTTCTGCTTGTTGAAAAGGTTTATCAATGGCACCCTATTTGGTATATCAAACAAATCCATCTGACCAACATCATGAGTCTAGTCTAGTGGTCAGAAAATATACAAATAAAAGATTTTCATATGCTAATAGGTATTTGACATGGCATTAAAGAGAAACTAAAAGGTATAGTCTTCCCTTAATCTAACCAATTCATAACTATCATCCCTTGTAATAATTTCACAGGTATTTTGTTGTGAGATTAAATTTTAGTAGTTTGTGTGATGATCAAAATTCATGTGCACATGCTCCTTTATGCAAGATCCTTTAGATGTCATTTTGAACATCTGTCAAAGCAGTAGACTGGTCCTGGCTTGTGGTCAACTTTGAAGGCATTCTTAAATACCTTCAGTATGGCAATAAACTTCACAATATATTTTTCAACGTGCTTTATATTTTTGTACAGTCTAAAGAATTACATTTCAAAATTTTATAATTAATTAATGTAACAACAACTCCTATTCATAGTCTCTTTGTGTGGCTGACATTGTTTAGAAATCCTTGTCATAGTTCCTGCCAACTCTTCGCAAAATAATGGACCTGGTTTAAAGCAACAATATCCTGGTGGAGTCTTGGTCTGCTAGTACAATAATACTAGGAATATGATTCTCTGTTTGATTGATTTTAATGTATTCTACCCACAGATAAAAAAAGGAAGAAAAATGATCTGGTAAAAAACATATTGGTATAAAATAACAATATGTGTTTGTCTGCTATTTCTTTGTTACTATCAGAACTATATGAAAGCCCACTTATCCATTTATTTGACAAATACAATTAACTATGTTGTATCTGGAAGGATCTGGCTATTTCCTTGATGTTGCTCAAAGTAAATTGAGAAGTTCAACTATGATCCATGTAAGATTCTATTAATTGTTTCTTCTTTCTGCCCTAGTGCATTCTTATAGGAAAGATTGCTGGCTCATCTCTCCCTAGGGGGTGGGTGGTGTTTACACCTGGGATTGGTGCAAGCATCACCAGTCACAGGATCATGGGCATGGGTCTCTTGGTAAAGGTTTAACCATGCCGGTCAGTCTCACTGAGTTGATCGACATAAGTGTATATACATGTTCTCATATATATGGCATCACTCACTGTTGTATACTAGAAGCAACCCTAACTTCTGTAAGATTGCTAAGCTTCTATACAAACATCTTATCTCCAAGAAATCTTGATTTTTGTAACAAAAGACGAGCTCTGCTCCAAGACTTTAGGAACATTAGATGTGATATGACTCTTAAGCTGCATATGTTCTTGTCTAATGTGTCTTGATGTTTGGGTAGTAGCTTCAGTGGACTCTAACCCATGTGCATTTTCCCCACATCAAATTCACATTGGTTAAAGGTGGAACTATCGTTTCTATGCATTACTTTCATATCTCACCAATATGAGAGCAAGATCTAAATGGATTTGAGCTAGCACCTAAAATGTAGTAGAAGTATATAGGTCTATCCATCTCTTTTTTGGGCCATTATCTTCACCTAATCTCTTGTGAAGATCCCGGTTCATTGTCTTTAGTGACCAATTACACCAAGATCTTATATTGACTATTCTATTACTACTACACAAGGCTTCTCACAATCTCTATTTTTCTGTGATTGATGATTTGGTTTTAACTTCTGCTGTCTCGACATCCTACAGATTCCTTATTGATTTCTAAATATCTGTCCTTGTTTATTAGTCTGTGCTGCTTATGCAAACCTTTTCAAAGGAATTCTATCTTCTGATGTGCTATGTGCTGGATTCTCAGGGTTTTGAACATGTGGCTTAATTTTTTTTCCCACTTGTGCATCCTCTTCTAATGGTGTTCTATTATGCAAAGTTGACTCTTACTATATAGCTCACTTTTGCAAACCCTTGGCTCTGTTTTGTTGTTGTTCATTTTAAGGTTTATGAACCATCTGGATTTAATTTTACTTAACCATCACATGTAAGCACCCAATTACTTTCACGTCTACCATCATTAATAACAGAACTTGCATGTCTGCATCAGCCACAACCCGATGCCATCAAGCCCAACTGAGGTAACTATGGTATCATAGTGACTACTCATTCTATTTATTTATGAAGAGTTTATCATTTCGACACTTCCACACACCTAAAATAGAGTACAAATTTGTAGCAGCAAGCACCTATCACTTTTGTTCTATTGCTTACCAAAAAGCAACTGTAAAATCCACTGCCATTGGTTCTCAAACCGTAGCATTTTGTCATGTGGACACTCGAGTAATATATGTAAATTTATTTTAGATTATTGTGTGCACACATCATAGTTATCGGTCTTTCTAAATATGGATTTTGCATAAGTACGCACTAATAGGGAGATAGATGGTACAACACATCAAAAGAAAATGTTTAATCATGGGGGTAATTAAGTACCTAGAGGAAAGCTTAATGTAGGTTCATCATACGTAGAAACCTCTTATACATAGAAACAATTCGATTCATCTTTGCAGCAAACTTTTTCTTTTGGAAGTAGGCCCTTTAATACTTTAAACCATGTTTGCAACGCAGGAACTAATATAACAGGCTCGATTCTAAAATGACTCCATTATGTTGTCCTACTTTGTTTGAATTAATACCCTTATTATTAGCAAAAAGTTTTTTTAGAATCTTGTCGAGCAATGCCTAAATAGCCAAGTCAACTTATGTATTGACTGCTGACTTAGTAGTTAGTTAACAAGTTATATGCATGACCTTATATATTGGAAGATGACAATTCAATGTTCTTTAACTTTCTGAAGACTGTTAAAGTGAAGTTCCCATGGTTGGTTATAGAGTATCTATTAATTTGTAGATGTTTTTTCTACTACTGTTGCATTTGATCGTATTGGATTGTATTGTAGATCTAAGGGCATGTTTGGTTCGCCGGGTGGGAATACATATGTGAAAATTTACTATTCATTTGACAAACAAAATTTTCTCTAGACAATTTGACATGAATTTCCCTACTGAATGCTTAATGGTTCTTGGATTCTGCTTTGAAATATGGCTGCTATATTTTTGGTTTTTATTCTTAAATGGCTTATGGTTATTGAAGGGACTGATGTTAGTAAGTCACCAATGTGTTTCTTGACTTTTATGATCTAATTTTAAGATTGTGTTTTGGTTTTTTGCAGTTATAGGAATTTCTCTTTGGTGTGATCTACTGTGAACAAGTTGGCAGATGACAGTGATGATGAGTATTTTGTAACTTCTAATTCGGAAATGGACTCTATCAAAGATCCTAATAGTCTTGCTTCCCTAAAGGCTTCATTTGATGCCATTTTTAGAGTTGAATCAAAGTCTGAACATGAGGGGAAATCAAGTACTTCTATTCCTACTGAAGTACATATACAAAAAGGTCTCGGTCCACTGTGCATTTTCCGATATATGCAAGGCTACTGACTTTATCCCAACTTCATCTGTTTGACAATGCATATGAGTGAGAGAGACTTGTGGTAGTTGTGTGTGTTTGAGTCTTGCTTGTTGATGATACAAGTGGTGTAATTAATACAAAAGAAAAATCAAGATAGAAGAAGATGCACATGATCATGTGGCATATAGAGTTTGCAGTGGATAGATGTAGTCAGAAGAAGATATTATATACATGTGTCTTTTTTCCATGCATATTGTAAAATAGGTGCCAGGTTAATGTCCTCCCCATGTGTACTCATTGTTCAAATATAAATAAAAGTATCATTGTTGACATTGTAAGTACAACTCGATCTTGATTAACATTCATCTTTTTTCTTTTTGAAAACCCATCTATATTGGCAAGCAACTGACTGGATACATAATGTCTCTCACTACACATGTATGTGTAATACATGATGTCTTTCACTACAAACTAGCAATAATTACATGTGTAGCAAGTGCTAATTTTTTCTATACATGAAATACATAAATAAATTGTAACCAATGTCATCTCTTCCTACATATCATAGCTACAAATCAAATTGTAGTCATATATTTAGCTACAATGGAAACTACATTTTTATGTGTTACATATGAATTTGTAGCTAGAGGAATAACTGACTACAACTTTGAAAAGTGTAGCCTAAACAATTAGCTACATGGGTATTAGCTTCATATTCTAAATGTAAGGATAAATGTAGCCAAAGCTTTAAGCTACAAATTTTGGGGGTTTCACTACAATTGTTTTTTGTAGTTAAAGACCATATTTTTTGTAGTGTTAGGACTGTTGTCAATGAACTAAAATAGTAAGAACAAGAGTCTAGAGGTTGATAATGATGACATCATCAAGGTACAAACCGATATCGGGTTGAAGCATACACCTCTAACTCGATATGGTGATGGAACCCAATATGATATGAAAACCCATATACCTTGGAACCCAACACCCGTATCATTTTGTATAATGGTTTGTGAAGGGTTCAACCAATTGTCTAGCTTGTCACTCAACCCAATGATAGGTTTATGCCTTGAAGGAATGAAAAAGGTATGAGCATAAGGGGCTAACCCGATATGCAAACCCTAATTTGAGCAATCCGATATGGTAGCAAACACACACACCTATTTGCCCAATATGGTGTGAAGCACACACACACCTCTTTGCCCGATATGGTGTGAAGCACACACACACCTCTTTGCCCGATATGGTGTGAAGCACACACACACCTCTTTGCCCAATATGGTGTGAAGCACACACACCTCTTTTCCCAATATGGTGTGAAGCACACACACACACCTCTTTTCCCAATATGGTGTGAAGCACACACACCTCTTTTCCCAATATGGCGTGAAGCACACACACACCTCTTTTCCCAATATGGTGTGAAGCACACACACCTCTTTTCCCAATATGGTGTGAAGCACACACACACCTCTTTTCCCAATATGGTGTGAAGCACACACACACACCTCTTTTCCCGATATGGTGTGATGCACACACACACCTCTTTGCCCGATATGGTGTGAAGCACACATGCACCTCTTTGCCCGATATGGTGGAAGCACCTCAATTCAATGTACTTGATGGAGTAACACATGAAGTGTGTTATGTCAATTAATACATTAATATGTAAAGAGTTTAATGTACTTTGATTAAGTAGGCCAATGTACCTTGAAGAAAGGGTTGAGCCAACTTAATATAGTATGATGTAATCAACATCCTAGTGAGGATGAGAGATAAACTCATACTTGTGTGATATTCATGTAATGAGCATACATTGATACTCCTAATATATGTGGAGTATGAATTAGGGTTTGATTCTTGATGATATGTACTTCAAACCCTAATCAGCTTAAAGGGGAAACCCTAACCCTAATAATGGGTGAAGGTATGAATTGGAAACCCTAATCAGCTAGAAAGGGAAACCCTAACCCTAACAATGGTAAGATTGTATTTCTCTTAATGAAGAGTGATGATATTAACTTGAAACCCTAATCAGTCAGAAAGGGAACCCTAACCCTAATAATGGGAAGGATGTATTTCTCTTGTATCACATATTGATGATATGAATCTGAAACCCTAATCGGTTAGAATGGGAAACCCTAACCCTAAGAATGGGTAGGTTGTATTTCTCTTGTATTGCATGGTCATGTTATGTACTTGCTATTGTTTTTACCATGAAGTGCTAACCATGCAAGAATCATGAGATGATGAGCATATCCAGGTATGAACTATGTTGTTTCATATAATACAGATTTAAATGGGCCTTGTGAGCCATGTTAAATACTTGTACAATAAGTATAATGCTTATAGGGTCTGATGACCTAACAAGATAGTTGTTGCCTAGTGAGAACTGACAAGATGTTTAAATGGGCCTTGTGAGCCATGTGAAATACTTGTGCAACAAGTATAATGTATACCTTGATCTAAGGACCTAAAGGTAACAATTACCTGATGAGAGGTGACAATGTTCAGTAATGAACTAAGGGTTTGAATACCCATATCTATTACTCATGATGATGTTAATGCTAAGGGATAAGAATCCTTAGTAATGTGATAAGGGACTGAGATCCCAAGTGTTATACATTCAATGTGTTCCAAAGATCATGAAAGTACTTGATAAACATATTACACATTTCTTTGTAGCATCTATTATAATTCATGTTTGTAACTTGGTTGATGCTAAAAGATATTGTAATGCACCAAATTAATCAAGTGGAATCTCATCATGTAGTTGCCTTGACCATAGATCCATTTAGTGTCAGAATTTGCTTAATGGTGAAACGAGTTTAACTCAGAGAGCATATTTTTGAGTATGCGGGGGTGAAGGATGACATATATCCTTACATACTAATGAAGAATTTATGTAGCACCTTCCTCATTTATTTTATATCAGGATTGATATGTGAATCTCCCAACCAATTGAGGAATTCATGTATAAATTCTTCTTCATTAATTTATAACGGGATTGATATGTGAATCTCCTAACCAAATGAGGAATTGATGTATAATCTTCCTTATCATTATAATCTGGAGATGGATAATTGAAATCTCCTTGAAGAGAGTGCATGTTTTGGCTGTAGCTCTATAGCAAAGATACCAGTATACCCTGGTAAGCTAATTGCAGATGACACAAGATGTCCTACTAGTAGTCTCGTACTGACCGAGACGGGTGAGGTCATGGCATACGACTCTTCCATTGAGCTTGTATGATATTGATGCTTTACGTAGCCATGGTCGGTTGGAGCATGAGAGGTATACCTCATCTCCTCATGGCATAAGTGTGATTGTAAATATGTAATCAACCGTGTAGCGTATTTGCTTAAGGATTGAATACGGAAAACATTGGTTGATGTACACTTCTTTTATACATCTTAAATGGATAGATGTTATACATGTTCTTCATATTCCTTATAAAGTGAATAGATGATTTATTGATCTATCATAGATAGCTACATTACTTTAAAAACATGAGATTGCTCTGTACTACTTATAAATAGTGATTAATCTTGCTTATTAATATAAAAGAACCTCTGCTCAGTTTTATACTGTTAACCTGTGATAATAACATTATTGGTGTTGAGTTTTATCTCTCGCTGGGACTTGTGTCTCACCCCGTTGATCACCAACATTTTTAGGTGGATGCGAACAAGGAGGTAGAGACCTTACTGTAGAGGGAGAACAACAACAATACGGGTAGCAGTAACAGCTCAGATTGAGAGTACTGTCTCTGTGTCTTGTAGATAAAAGTCCTATGTGCCGTCTCTGTACTCTCAGGTCCTTGAAGTCAGTACGTAATGGTTTTATAAATGATCTGAGATTTTGGCTTATATGCCTCGAGGTTTTATGTTGCTTCAGTATATGTTTTGACAAAGCAACTGGTATAAATTATCCTCGAGATGAGATGGTACAATGTATGTACAATGTGAACCATAATGTATATATTACTTTGGTTCTTTTCTTAAGAAGTTTCCTGGATATGGATCTCTTTGCAAAAATGGTTTTACTTTTTAGTGATTTTTGTTAATTCACTGCTAATTTTTATTCCGCATAATTACTATGATGATTTGGCTGTCGGTTTGATAGAGGTCGTCAAAGATGTAGACTGGAAGAAACTAAATAGGAAGACCGTCAGAATAGTGCAAAAGTGGCTCGACATTTCCATGTTACATCATTTCTCAGAAGAGACCAATTCCAAAGATCTATGGGAGAAGCTCAAGAAATTATATGAGTGGAAAACTACAACAAATAAAGCCTTCTTGATCAAAAAGTTGGTGAACCTCAAGTATCAGGATGGTACAAGCATTGTCGAGAATATGAATGAATTCCAAATCCTTGTAAATCAACTGGGGTCCATGAAGATGGTTCTTTATGATGAACTTCAGGCTCTACTTCTTTTGGGATCATTACCTGATAGTTGGGAGATGCTCGTAGTGACAGTCAACAATTCTGCATAGGAAGGCAAGTTGACACTTGACTAGGTGAAGAGTAGTCTACTGAATGAAGAGACTCGACAATGAGCCTCAAGTGATAGCAAATTAGAGGTGCACTTCACAGAGAGTAGGGGTGTTGATAGAATGAGAGACCATGGTAGATCTAAGTGTTGCAGTGAGTCCCAGGACCACAAGAAGTCTCATAGTAGATCCAAGTCGAAGAGTAGTAGAGGGTGCTTCCATTGTGGCAAGCTAGGTCATTTCAAAGGAATTGCAAGCTTTGGAAAAAGAAATAAAGGTCTGAAGCTAAAGACAAACAAGATGATGATAATAATACCACAATGACAATCTCAGATGACAGGGGCGATGATGATGATGTTGTCTTGACAGTCCAGGAGTAGTGTTTGCATGCTGATGAGGATGATTCTGAGTGGGTGGTACTGCAACTTCTTATCATGCTTCACCCAGTAAGGAGTTCTTCACTTCATATATGAGGGGAGACTTCGGGAGGGTGAATATGGGAAATTCCAACTTCTCTAGAACTATCGGGATTGGAGACATTTGTGTTCAAACAAGTATCGGTTGCACACACACGCTGAAAGATGTTCGTCACATTCTAGATTTGTGGCTGAGTTTGATATCTAGTTCATTCTTTGATAGAAAAGGTTGCCATCTTGATTTTGGTGGTGGAAAATGCAAGATCACCAAGGGGGCTTTAGTCATTGTACGCGGAAAATTGTTTCGTACAATGTATAAGACCCAGCTTAAGGTGCTCAAAGGCGGAAATATACATGCAGTTGAGGATAACTAGGTAGATCTATGTCACAGACAGCTAGGACGCATGAGTGAGAAGGGATTGAAGCTTCTATCCAGGCAGAGACTAATTCCTTGTGGCATAATTCTTTCAAGACAAGTTCAAAGGTGAAGTCACAACTTCTATAATTGGTTCATTCAGATGTATGCGGTTCATTTGAGGTAGCTTCACTGGGTGGCAATAAGTATTTTGTCACATTCATTGATGATGCATCTAGGAATGTGTATTCTTACTTTTTGAAGACCAAGGATAAGGTCTTTCAGTGTTTTCAGAAATTTCATGCCATGGTGGAACGGGAGACAGAGAAAAAACTAAAGTCTCTCTGCACAGACAATGGAGGAGAGTACACCTCTAGGGAGTTCCAGTATTACTGCACCCTACATGGGGATACGGCATAAAAGGACGGAGCCTGACACACCACAACAAAATGGTACAACTGAATGGATGTATCGTACCATAGTGGAGAAAGTTAGATGCATGTTGAAGACTACAAAGTTGCCAAAGACATTCTGGGGATGAGGTAGTGCGTACTGCCTACTATCTGATTAATCGATCTCCATCAGTTCCTTTGGGGTTTGATATACCTGAGAAGGTATGGATAGGAAAGGATGCCTCTTATGCTCATCTGCTAGTATTTGGGTACAAGTCTTATGCACATGTTCCAAAGGAAAAGAGACAAAAGCAACATGATAAAGCGATGCCATGTATCTTTCTTGGCTATGGATGTAACATCCCTGACCTGGGTTTAGGGATAACCCTATTTGTTTGGCTTAAATAAGTTTCTTAGAACTTTAATATAATTTTCTAAAGTGTTTTGTTATCATGTGACAAACTTATGTTTCAAGTTTGGTCCTATTTGAATGTTGTTTGAGTAATGTTCCTTTGTTTTGGACCAAAATGCAAATTACCCAAGATGAGGGGTTATATTGTAATATGTCACATGTTGAACGTGACTTACATGTTTTAACATCATAAGAGAGAGAATGATGCTAAATGGTGGCTTGTGGAAAGCCTAAAATTCCAAGTTTGAGCTTGTTTGAATAATGCTAGTGCCTTGTGTACCAATTTTGGTACAAATTGTAATTTACCCAAAATATAGGGTTGATATGAAAATTATCACATCTAGAGTGTCCCTACTTCCTCTAGGAATCATTTAGAGGATAGAGAAATAAGTAGACACCATGGTGAATCATATTTGAGTGATGGTACTCTTGGTGATGAAAAGACCAAGAAAGGGTTGTATGTGAAACCCTAAAATGAGTTGTTATGAGTTGTAAAGCTTATATGGGAGTGCCTATCAGACAAGAAACCATAGAGGAGGTGACATATCATTTTTTTTAACTTCTTGGAAGTATTCATATTGTATTAGAACCTCAAGGAGGTGATCCATGACAAGTTAGATGCTCCTTGCAAAAAGTTGTATCCATTTGCATAATTTGTGAGATAAAGATGAGATATCTTCTCAAACAAGATAACTAATGACTGAAATCTTATCTATACATTATTCCCAAGCCTTTTTCATGTCAAGATATATATGCGTGCATGCATGGCCACGTGTCAACCATGCATGGCCATGTGTCACGTAGTAGTATATGGTGATGACACCTCTTATACACTCACTCTCATGAACCCCAATTATATATACCTCTCCTTTCACCTACTAGTGAAAGCTTACGAACCCTACAACTCTCTTTCTCTGAGATATCATGCATACCCTCTTAGATATCATTCATATTAGATCAAGTAGCAAGTGGAGCTCGAGCACCAAGCTTAAGGTAAGACCATGGTCATCTTCAACCTTGGTTGAAGCATGATTCTTGGGTTATAGTTATTCCTTTCTTTTCTTCCTCACCAAGTTCTTAACTATGGTGATTCCTTGTATATGGAGGAGTTGTGAATGAGCCTTGGACTTTTTACAAGTCATCTTCAACCATAGGAATGTGAAGCTTTTAAGCTTGGAGCTTTGAAGTTGTTCTTGAGGCGGGTTATATAACTTGAAATTATGTTATTAATCACCTTCAATTGTGTTGAACTTGTTGATTTACTTTCAATTTCAAATTCTCTTGATTAATTGATGATCTTATGAGTTTCAAAAGTTGTTTAGGACTGTTTTCCATGAACTAGAACAGCAAGAACAATAATTTAGAGGTTTATGATGATGACATCATCATGGTCCAACATGATATTGGGTTGAAGCACCTCTAACCATATATGGTGAGGTGAACATACCCCTAGCATGATACAATGTGGATGCATAAATCTTATGCATGATATGATGATGGAGTATATACCTTGTGCATGATATGGTGTCAAGAATATACCATGTGCACAATATGAGGTCAAGTATACACCTTATCCACGACATGGAGTCAAGTATATACTCTAACTCGATATGACAAACCCTAAATGATAAGTAACCCGACATGTTGAATGAACACACCACAAACACGATATAGTGAGGAGTGTATGCCTCATGGGCGATATGATTAGTACATATATACACCTTGAGCACAATATGGGGTCAAGTATTCACCTTATACCCGATATGGAGTCAAGTTTATACCCTAACCCAATATGGGGTGAAACTCTAGATGGTGATATGAAACCTGATATATCTTACAACCTCACACCCCTATTGTGGCATACAACTCATGAAAATGTAATTAATTAATGCGGAAGCGTTCATTAAGAAACGGATTACCAAAAATCACTAAAAATTAAAACCTTTTTATCAAAAGATCCATCAAGTAAAAACTTTCTCACATAGAACAAAAGTAACACAATTACATTCTTATTCACAGGTACATATTCTGTATCATCTCCTTTTAAGAATTACAAGCATTAACTGTCTTGTCAAGCTAAACACAGACAGTTCAAAATCTCGAGGCATTGAGCCAAAATCTCGAAAGCACTAATTACTACTCCGAGGACCTGAGAGTACAGAGACGACACATAGGACTTTATATACATCTATACATGGCATAACAACTAGTGTCTCCACCTGAGACTTCACTGCTATTACTTCTACTGCTGCTGTCCTTCCCTTACTGAAGGGTTTCTGTCTCCGCGTCCGCGAGCACCTAAAAATGTAGTTCCCACGGGGGTGAGACAATTGTAAATTGCCCCAACGAGAGATATAACTCTCCACCAGTAACATTATTATTGCAACTTAAGAAGTTACATATGAAAAGAGGAATCATATTTGTTTGACATTAGTTACTTCAATGTCTAACAGATTAGAATATTAATCTTATTCTACATTGTAGCTATAACTCGAAAGAGCATCATATCACATATCCATTAGGGAATATGAAGAACATGTATAACATTTATCCACTACAAAATCATTATCACAGCATTAACTCTCTTCAGGATTAGATCATATATCTAAAGCCTGACATTGTCATAGTGGATTCATGGCCTGTAGACACACTCTTTTCTCAGAGTATTGGGATCTCAATCCCTCAACTCATCAAGTACAAATCCACTTCTTAACACATTCATCATTATGATTATAGAATATGGGTATTTAAACCCTTATCTCATCATAGAACACTTGTTACCACTTATTAAGTAACTTCATACCTTCAGGTCATCTGACCAAGGAAATTATAATTCTTGCTACACAAAGTATTGTACATAGTTCACAAAGCTCATATCACCTCTTATTACCCCTTAATAGGAAACAAGACATATGAAATCTTATAAGGTCTATAGAACATTTTCAATGTACTGAACATCATAGCCCATACCTGGATATGCTCATCTTCTCATCATATCTGCATGATTAGTAATCATGATGCAATTACATATCAGTACCATGCAATATAAGGTTTATCTTATTATATTCATAACCCATTAGTCTGTATTTGAGCTTCACATAGAATTACTCTGCGTTAGAGCTTCACATAACACCACCCTACATTAGGGACTCACATAGCAATCACCTACATTAGAGATTCACATAACATTTACCCTACATTAGGGATTAGGGTTTCACATACCATCTCCCTTCTTTAGAATAGGGATTGCATATAGTATCACCCTTCATTAGGGTTTCATATCACATTGCCCATAATTAGGGTTTACTAATTGTTCCCAATTATAGTTTCTCCGGAAATCACCCTCAATTAGGGTTTCACATGGATACACCCTCAACTAGGGTTTCACATGGATACACCCTCAACTAGGGTTTCACATGGATACACCCTCAACTAGGGTTTCACATGGATACACCCTCAATTAGGGTTTACATCATGTATTGGATCCATTCATTTGTTATGTATTATTGATTAGTACTATTAAGGGTATCTCTCACAAAATTACGTTAGGTTTCCAAAAAGGTTTGATCAATTATACCTTCAATAACAAGACGTATCCAAATAGATTGATCAATGGAACCTTCAATTGCACTAGGTATCCATTTGGATTAGTCAATTGAGTCTTTAATTTCATTGGATACTCAATTGGATAAATCCATTGTTCCTTTAATTACATTAGGTACTCAATTGGATTAACCAATTGATCCTTCAATTGCATTAGGCATCCAATTGAATTAACCAAATTGATCCACAAATGGTTTGAAACCGTTTAAGCAAAAAGCTTTGAAACCGCATGGACTTGAAACTGCATGGGTCTCAAACGGTTTGAGACTATTTGGTCTCAAACGGTATTGAGACTGTTTGGTCCCAAACGGTCTTGAGACCGTTTGGTCCAAACCTCTCAAAACCGCATGAACCAAAAAGTCAATCAAGACTTCAACAACACTCAATTCCAATCAATGGAACGTCAATCAATTGGATCATCAATTCAATCATCAATTGGATCATGATCTCACCCCTCAATTAGGACTTCAATTAGGGTCTGATTTCAATGGGATTAGGGTTTATAATCACCAATTAGAGATTTGAAGTTGATCATCAATCAAACTACTAATTGTGTTTCAATTAATTGCATTGGACCTTCAACCATTGAATTCATGGAACCAATCATCAATGGGACCTATGATCATACTTCAATTGAGTTTAATAGGTCAACATTCAACTGATTTGACCCTCAATTGACCCTCAATTGATTATCAAATAGGGTTTGAATCAATTGAATTAGGGTTTGGAATCGATGATCCTTCAATACTAATCAATGTAAGACTAGTTACTTTGAAACCATTGAACCATCATCCAAATTGGGTATGACCTGACCCCAAACGGTCTTGAGGTCGTTTGGATGACCTACAAATGGTCTTGAGACCGTTTGCCCATCATATAATCAAAATCCAAGTCAACCAATTAAGGTTTGGATCATTTGATTGATCACCAAATCAGCAATTGATTACACTTCAACTTAGTAACATTGGATCATCAATTGCTTAACCATACTCACCCCTATACCTCCAAACGGTCTTGGGTGAACCCCAAACGGTCTTGAGACCGTTTGGGTGATCCCCAAACGGTTTTGAAACCGTTTGGGTGATCAAACCAAAATCTCAAATCAACTCATTGGAATTTCAGCACTAATTCCAATTAGGGTTTGCCTAATTGATTAGCCTTCAACTCATGATTCCTTGGGAATAAACCCCTAAAATATGGTGAGTCATTAACCAACATAATTAGTAACAGTAATATCAAACGGTCAACCCTTGGTCAACGCTCTCAAACAGTTTTGAAACCGTTTTCCCAAAAAGGTCAAGTTAATCAGGTTGAAAATCAGCACTTAATCCAATTAGGCTTACCTAATTGATTTGCCTTGAAATCACTATTCCTTTGGAGTTAATCCCTCAAACTTGGAGGGTTATCAATCCACCTCAGTATGAACAGGAGTCCCAAACGGTAAACCCTTGGTCAACCATCTCAAACGGTTTTGAAACCGTTTTCCCAAAAAGTCGAATTAATCAAGCTGAAAAATCAGCACTTAATCCAATTAGGTTTCCCTAATTGATTAGCCTTCAACTCACGATTCCTTGGGAATTAACCCATAAAATTTGGTGGGTCATTATAAAACATAATTATAAACAGTAATCTCAAACGGTAAACCTTTGTGCAACCCTCTCAAACGGTTTTGAAACTGTTTTCTCCCAAATGGTTTGCAAACCGTTTGGTCACCATACGGTTTGGTGAAACCGTTTGGTCCCAACTTCCAAACCGTTTTCCCAAGATATTTGGGGAGGTGTGTGCTTACGATGATGTCATAATCATCAGGCTTCGTCCCTGAAGTTCTAAAAACTTCTGATTTCATGAATTAACCATTTTCAACCAGCAATTAATCAAGATAATGAAGGAATCATTGAAATTACAAGATTAATGGTTGAATAACAATGTAAAAGGGTTCAAGTTATAAAACCCGCCTCAGATCTGATCTCCAAGCTCCAAGATACACGGCTCTAATGGTGGATGAATCTTCGCCAACTATTCCAAGGCTCAACTTTAAGATTTGGAGTGAAATGATCGGCTAGAATTGAAGATTGAGTGAAGAAATGAAGGAATTACACATTGTTTTATGATTTTCACCATGAAATCATGAAGAACGAAGATCAAAGGCTTACCAACAGGTTGGGGACGTGCTACATGCTGTCCTTAGCCTTATTGGTCGGTTTTGCAAGCAAGGAGAAGAAGTGGGGTCGTAAAAGCCTTTCATTTGGCTTGGAAAATGTACTTTTATAAGAAAATTGAGGAGAGAGAAGATACTTTATAAAAGTCTTTTAATTCCAAAATTGTTGCCACCACTTACCCCTTGGTTTCTTGCATGCAAGGGCATCTATATCCCCACCAAACTCGCTTCCATTATCCATGAATTAAGGGAAAAGAAATTAAGCACCTTAACCCTTATAATAAGAATATCCATATTTGAGTGGAAATTCTGTTTCTTATTATAATGGTGAGTGGAATTTCACCTCCTTAGGATATGCTCGTGCCTTTGCAAGAGCTTAATCTCATCCACACACATCTGAATTCAACCATTTTAATTTTGGTTGAAGGCCCTTTAATTAATACATACATTTTTGCCCTAAATTAAATTAGGGTTTCACTTAGGATTAAATCTTGATTATTTTAATATCAAGATTCTCTCTCCTCCAACTTAATTCAAATGAGGCACCCTTCTCATTTTCTTTGCACTACATGATGCCAAGAAACATTAGGGACCTTATTTAAGTGGTAATTTGCATGTTGAACTCTAGGTTTTGGGTAAATTGCACATTACACCAAAACTAGGTTTTAATGCACAAGGATTGCTTTACAAGCTTAATCTTGGTGCCCAAGCTTGTGAAAACCATACCACTACATCATATTAATTACTATGATGTATCAACATCAAAGGAACATCTTATCATCAAACATTTGCAATTTAACCCCTCAACTTGGGTAATTTGCACTTTAGTCCAAAATAAGCAAACATTGCTTCAACATTGTTCAAACAGGACCAAAATTGAACATAAGTTTCTCATGAGCCCTAATTACTTTTCCCAAGATAAGATTAAGAATCTACTCAACCTTATTAGACAAAACATCTAGGGTTAACACATAACCTAGGTCAGGGATGTTACAAATTATAAACCCCTAACAAGGATTTTGTCCTCGAAATCCCAGGAAAAAGGAGGGACATATTATTCATTAATCATGCCCTCAAGTCTCCACATATTATATTAATATTATGGAGATACCATGGATCTATAATTCACACAAAGTTACTTTTGTTAATTCTACCTTATCACTATTTATGTTTATGCAGAGCATAAATCCCTAACATGTGATGTCCATATTATTGAAAGGAAGACGCATAAAAGAACATACTTCTATCATCATCCAAAGATATTCACCAAAAGAGAAACATATATATCTAACAGAGATAATTCATTCAACAATCCTTTATTCATAACGTTTATTTAGCAAACTCTATGTAATTGGGAATGTTCACATAGTTCTTCCTATTAGTTGGGAATGTCACATAGCTTTTCCCTTATTGTTTGGGAATGTCACATAGCTCTTCCCTTATTCGTTGGGAATGTCACATAGCTCTTCCCTTTAAGTTGGGGATGTCACATAGCTTTCCCCTATTGGTTGGGAATGTCACATAGCTCTTCCCTTTAAGTTGGGGATGTCACATAGCTTTCCCCTATTGGTTGGGAATGTCACATAGCTCTTCCCTTTAAGTTGGGGATGTCACATAGCTTTCCCCTTATTGGTTGGGAATGTCACATAGCTCTTCCCTTTAAGTTGGGAATGTCACATAGCTCTTCCCTTTAAGTTGGGGATGTCACATAGCTTTCCCCTTATTGGTTGGGAATGTCACATAGCTCTTACCTTTAAGTTGGGGATGTCACATATCTTTCCCCTATTGGTTGGGAATGTCACATAGCTCTTCCCTTTGAGTTGGGGATGTCACATAGCTTTCCCCTATTGGTTGGGAATGTCACATAGCTCTTCCCTTTAAGTTGGGGATGTCACATAGCTTTCCCCTATTGATTTCATTATACTCTCTAGATTGTTTCAAAATGACTACTTGATCAGTGTAATCAGAAATATAACAATCTAAGAGTTCCATACTTGCCTTAGCTTCAATAACCATATACCTAGCCAGGGTATACAAGTATTGAGATTAGGTAGTATGCACTTTATTTGCTATCATATTCCTCACTTTTCATATCATTATACACACATAATTATCCATTCTTGAATTTTCTTCATGCATCACTTCTATATCTCATCTTTTAACACACAGATAAGGGAGATTATAAAACATTTTAAGGGACACTGAGTAAGATATAAGTTCTTATCTCCCTTGTGTCCATATAGGACTAGTCAAAGGAATTCAAAAACAACTACTTTAATATCTTTAACACATAGAATCATAATATGAAGTATTAGATTGAATATATTTCATTTAAGTATTACCCCTCAAGGTCACCTATCACATTAGGTTGTTTTCAACACATAGTGCCCATTTATCTCATGTTGTTTCTTTTGCCTTCACTTAGTGGCTACTGCCCTGGTGCACTAGGCATATATTGCACTAGTGACACCAAAAACTGTCTTTTCAGAATAACTAGGCAAATGTCTCTAAAATTATAGAGACCTTACCTTAAATCTCAGCTTATTGCCCCTCCTTGGGCACTTTCATCACAGATGTACTTATCTATCTAAACTTATGGCAGAGTCTACTTTCTTGCCATATGTTGATCTTTCCTACATTTCCACTGTTCCAACATGACCATGTTACTCAGGATTTCTTGCAAAGCCCAAAGTTTCTGCTTTGAGGATTGGTAACCCAGGTTGTAATATTGGTATTCAGTCTTCTATATGCATTATTGTTGTCCTATCCTGCCCTTCAAGAGCATAACATAGGATTCTCTATCCTGATTAGGTTAAAGTGGGAATTCTCAGGCACTTGTTCTCCTCTTGCCTGATCTCATGCACCCTTTCCTGGTGCAACAACATTGCCCTTAGCAATGTGTTCCTCATGTTCTCCAGTCATTTTCAAGTTCTTCTTCTCCTATGTGAGCAGAAGATATTATCAGATAAACTAGAAGACACTTAGAACAGACTCTACAACCTTAGTCCTATGTCTATGTAGACTTAACGAACCTAGAGCTCTGATACCACTTAATTGTGGCATACAACACATGAAAATGTAATTAATTAATGCGGAAGCGTTCATTAAGCAGCGGATTACCAAAAATCACTAAAAATTAAAACCTTTTTATCAAAAGATCCATCAAGTAAAAACTTTCTCACATAGAACAAAAGTAACACAATTATATTCTTATTCATAGGTACATATTCTGTATCATCTCCTTTTAAGAATTACAAGCATTAACTGTCCTGTCAAGCTAAACACAGACAGTTCAAAATCTCGAGGCATTGAGCCAAAATCTCGAAAGCACTAATTACTACTCCGAGGACCTGAGAGTACAGAGACGACACATAGGACTTTATATACATCTATACATGGCATAACAGCTAGTGTCTCCACCTGAGACTTCACTTCTATTACTTCTGCTGCTGCTGTCCTTCCCTTACTGAAGGGTTTCTGTCTCCTCATCCGCGACCACCTAAAAATGTAGTTCCCACGGGGGTGAGACAATTGTAAATTGAACCAACGAGAGATATAACTCTCCACCAGTAACATTATTATTGCAGCTTAAGAAGTTACATATTAAAAGAGGAATCATATTTGTTTGACAGCAGTTACTTCAATGTCTAACAGATTAGAATATTAATCTTATTCTACATTGCAGCTATAACTTGAAAGAGCATCATATCACATATCCATTAGGGAATATGAAGAACATGTATAACATTTATCCACTACAGAATCATTATCACAACATTAACACTCTTCAGGCTTAGATCATATATCTAAAGCCTGGTATTGTCATAGTGGAGTCATGGCCTGTAGCCACACTCTTTTCTCAGAGTATTGGGATCTCAATCCCTCAACTCATCAAGTACAAATCCACTTCTTAACACATTCATCATTATGATTATAGAATCTGGGTATTTAAACCCTTATCTCATCATAGAACACTTGTTACCACTTATTAAGTAACTTCATACCTTCAGGTCATCTGACCAAGGACATTATAATTCTTGCTACACAAAGTATTGCACATAGTTCACAAAGCGCATATCACCCCTCTTATTACCCCTTAATAGGCAACAAGACATATGAAAGATTATAAGGTCTATAGAACATTTTCAATGTACAGAACATCATATCCCATACCTGGCTATGCTCATCTTCTCATCATATCTGCATGATTAGTAATCATGATGCAATTACATATCAGTACCATGCAATACAAGGGTTATCTTATTATATTCATAACCCATTAGTCTGTATTTGAGCTTCACATAGAATTACTCTGTGTTAGAACTTCACATAACACCACCCTGCATTAGGGACTCACATAGAAATCACCCTACATTAGAGATTCACATAGCATTTACCCTACATTAGGGATTAGGGTTTCACATACCATCTCCCTTCTTTAGAATAGGGATTGCATATAGTATCACCCTTCATTAGGGTTTCATATCACATTGCCCATAATTAGGGTTTACTAATCTTTCCCAATTAGAGTTTCTCATAAAATCACCCTCAATTAGGGTTTCACATGGATACACCCTCAACAAGGGTTTCACATGGATACACCCTCAACTAGGGTTTCACATGGATACACCCTCAATTAGGGTTTACATCATGTATTGGATCCATGCATTTGTTATGCATTATTGATTAGTACCATTAAGGGTATCTCTCACCTAATTACCTTAGGTTTCCAAAAAGGTTTGATCAATTAGACCTTCAATAACATGAGGTATCCAAATAGATTGATCAATGGAACCTTCAATTGCACTAGGTATCCATTTGGATTAGTCAATTGAGTCTTTAATTTCATTGGATACTCAATTGGATCAATCCATTGTTCCTTTAATTACATTAGGTACTCAATTGGATTAACCAATTGATCCTTCAATTGCATTAGGAATCCAATTGAATTAACCAAATTGATCCACAAATGGTTTGAAACCATTTAAGCAAAATGCTTTGAAACCGCATGGACTTGAAACTGCATGGGTCTCAAACAGTATTGTGACTGTTTGGTCCCAAATGGTCTTGAGACTGTTTGGTCCAAACCTCTCAAAATTGCATGAACCAAAAAGTCAATCAAGACTTCAACAACACTCAATTCCAATCAATGGAACTTCAATCAATTGGATCATCAATTCAATCATCAATTGGATCATGATCTCACCCCTCAATTAGGACTTCAATTAGGGTCTGATTTCAATGGGATTAGGGTTTATAATCACCAATTAGAGCTTTGAAGTTGATCATCAATCAAACTACTAATTGTGTTTCAATTGATTGCATTGGACCTTCAATCAATGAATTCATGGAACCAATCATCAATGGTACCTATGCTCATACTTAAATTGAGTTTAATAGGTCAAACTTCAAATGATTGGAACCTCAATTGACCATCAATTGATTATCAAATAGAGTTTTAATCAATTGAATTAGGGTTTGGAATTGATGATCCTTCAATACTAATCAATGTAAGACTAGTTACTTTGAAACCATTGAACCATCATCCAAATTAGGTATGACCTGACCCCAAACGGTCTTAAGGTCGTTTGGATGACCTCTAAACGGTCTTGAGACCGTTTGCCCATCATATAATCAAAATCCAAGTCAACCAATTAAGGTTTGGATCATTTGATTGATCACCAAATCAGCAATTGATTACACTTCAACTTAGTAACATTGGATCATCAATTGCTTAACCATACTCACCCCTAGACCTCCAAATGGTCTTGGGTGACCTCCAAAATGTCTTGGGTGCCCCCCAAATGGTCTTGAGACCGTTTGGGTGATCCCCAAATGGTTTTGAAACCGTTTGGGCTAATCAACCCAAAATCTCAAATCAACTCATTGGAATTTCAGCACTAATTCCAATTAGGGTTTGCCTAATTGATTAGCCTTCAACTCATGATTCCTTGGGAATCAACCCATCAAATTTGGTGAGTCATTAACCAACATAATTAGGAACAGTAATCTCAAGCGTTAAACCCTTGGTGAACGCTCTCAAACGGTTTTGAAACCGTTTTCCCAAAAAGGTCAAGTTAATCAGGTTGAAAATCAGCACTTAATCCAATTAGGTTTACCTAATTGATTTGCCTTCAACTCACGATTCCTTTGGATTTAATCCCTCAAACTTGGAGGGTTATCAACCCACATAATTATGAACAGGAATACCAAACGGTCAACCCTTGGTCAACCATCTCAAACGGTTTTGAAACCGTTTTCCCAAAAAGTCGAATTAATCAAGCTGAAAAATCAGCACTTAATCCAATTAGGTTTCCCTAATTGATTAGCCTTCAACTCACGATTCCTTGGGAATTAACCCATAAAATTTGGTGGGTCATTATCCAACATAATTAGAAACAGTAATATCAAACGGTCAACCTTTGTTCAACCCTCTCAAATGGTTTTGAAACCGTTTTCGCCCAAACGGTTTGCAAACCGTTTGGTCACCAAACGGTTTGGTGAAACCGTTTGGTCCCAACTTGCAAACCGTTTGCCCAAGATATTTGGGGAGGTGTGTGCTTATGATGATGTCATAATAATCAAGATTCGTCCCTGAAGTTCTAAAAACTTCTGATTTCATGAATTAACCATTTTCAACCAGCAATTAATCAAGATAATGAAGGAATCATTGAAATTACAAGATTAATGGTTGAATAACAATGTAAAAGGGTTCAAGTTATAAAACCCGCCTCAAATCTGATCTCCAAGCTCCAAGATACACGGTTCTAATGGTGGATGAAGCTTCTCCAACTATTCCAAGGCTCAACTTTAAGATTTGGAGTGAAATGATCGGCTAGAATTGAAGATTGAGTGAAGAAAAGAAGGAATTACACATTGTTTTATGATTTTCACCATGAAATCATGAAGAACGAAGATAAAAGGCTTACCGACAGGTTGGGGAAGTTCTCCCTTATGTCCTTAGCCTTATTGGTCGGTTTTTCAAGCAAGGAGAAGAAGTGGGGTCGTAAAAGCCTTTCATTTGGCTTGGAAAAGGTACTTTTATAAGAAAAGTGAGGAGAGAGAAGATACTTTATAAAAGTCTTTTAATTCCAAAATTGTTGCCACCACTTCCCCCTTGGTTTCTTGCATGCAAGGAAATATCTATCCCCACCAAACTCCCTTCCATTATCCATGAATTAAGGGAAAAGAAATTAAGCACCTTAACCCTTATAATAAGAATATCCATATTTGAGTGGAAATTCCTTTTCTTATTATAATGGTGAGTGGAATTTCACCTCCTTAGGATATGCTCGTGCCTTTGCAATGCCTTAAGATCATCCACAAACATATGAATTCAACCATTTTAATTTTGATTGAAGGCCCTTTAATTAATACATACATTTTTGCCCTAAATTAAATTAGGGTTTCGCTTAGGATTAAATCTTGATTATTTTAATATCAAGATTCTCTCTCCTCCAACTTAATTCAAATGAGGAGCCCTTCTCATTTTCTTTGTACTACATGATTCCAAGAAACATTAGGGACCTTATTGAAGTGGTAATTTGCATGTTGAACCCTAGGTTTTGGGTAAATTGCACATTACACCAAAATTAGGTTTTAATGCACAAGGATTGCTTTACAAGCTTAATCTTGGTGCCCAAGCTTGTGAAAACCATACCACTACATCATATTAATTATTATGATGTCTCAACATCAAAGGAACATCTTATCATGCAAAATTTTCAATTTAACCCCTCAACTTGGGTAATTTGCACTTTAGTCCAAAATAAGCAAACATTGCTTCAACATTGTTCAAACAGGACCAAAATTGAACATACGTTTCTCATGAGCCCTAATTACTTTTCCCAAGATAAGATTAAGAATCTACTCAACCTTATTAGACAAAACATCTAGGGTTAACACATAACCTAGGTCAGGGATGTTACACCTATCATCTTGTATAATGAGTTGATTGTAAAGGGTTCAACTGGTTGTCTAGATGGTCACTCAACACATGATAGGATTGATCCCTTGAAGGTATGAAAAGGTATGATAATAAGGGTCTAACCCGATATGCTAACCCGATATGGTAACCCGATATGGTGAGGTGAATGTCCCACTAACACGATACCATGATGAAGCACATACCTTATGAACGATATGATGGTAAAGTACACACCTTGTGCACGATATGGTATCATGTATACACCTTATACATGATATGAGGTCAAGCACTCATCTCATACATGATATGAAGCTAAGTACATCTAACTTGAGATGACAAACCGTAAATGTTGGGCAACCTGATATGGGTGCATGATATGGTAATGTGGGATACACCTTATACACGATATGGTATTCATGATATAGTGATGAGGTTACACCTCAAGCACGATATGAAAGCATGATATGGTGTCAAGTACACACCTTTATACCCAATATGGTGGAAACATCTCAATTCAATGTTCTTGATGGAGTAACACATGAATTGTGTTATTTCAAGTAGTACATTAAGGCATAAAGAGTTAATGCATTGTGTTAAGTATATCCCAATGTACCTTGAGAGAAGGATTGGGCCAATTTAATAAAATATGATGCAATCAACATCCTAATGAGGATAAGAGAGGAACTTTTACGTGTGTGATAATCATGTTAATAAGCATGCATTAATAATCCTAAAGTGAATGGAGTATGAATTAGGGTTTGATTCTTGATAATGTGATCTTGAATCCCTAATTGGTTAATAAGGGGAAAACCCTAACCCTAATGAAGGGTGATGATATGATTTGAAACTCTAATTGGTTAATAAGGGGAAACCCTAACCCTAATGAAGGGTGATGGTATGCACTTGAAACCCTAATCGGTTAGAATGAGAAACCCTAACCCTAATAATGGGAAGGATGTATTTCTCTTGCATTGTATGGTGATGTCATATACTACTAGTGTTTTTATCATGAAATGCTAACCATGCAGGAATCATGAGATGATGAGCATAGCCAAGTATGAGCTATGATGTTTTATATGATACATATTTAAATGGACCTTGTGAGACATGTTAATATTTGTACCACAAGTATAAAGGTCTGAAGACCTAAAGAGATAGTTGTTGCCTAGTGAGAGGTGACAAGATATTTAATGGGCCTTGTGAGCCATGAGAAATACTTGTACAACAAGTATAATGTTTATATAGTATGGTATCTTAAAAGATAGTTGTTGCGTAGTAAGAGGTGACAATATGTTTAATGGGCCTTGTGAGCTATGTGAAATACTTGTATAACAAGTGTAATGAATACCTTGGTCTGAGGACCTAGAGGTAATAGTTACCTGATAATAATAACAATGTTCAGTGATGGACTAAGGGTTTGAATACCCAGATCTGGTAATCATGATGATGATAATGTCAAGGAATGAGAATTCCCAGTAATGTGATAAGGGACTGAGATCACGAGTGTTATGCATTCAAAGTGTTCCAAAGGTTATAAAAGTACTTGATAAATGTATTACACCTTTCTTTATAACATCTGTTATAATTCGTGTTTGAAACTTGGTTGATGCTAAAAGATACTATAATGCACCTAATTAATCAAGTGGAATGTCATCATGTAGTTGCCCTGACCATAGATCCATTTAGTGTCAGAATTTGCTGAATGGTGAAACGCGTTTAACTAGGAGAGCATATTTTTGAATATGCGGGGGTGAAGGACGAAGTATATCCATATGTCCTAATGAAGAATTTATGTAGCGACTTCCTTGTTTACAACAAGATTATATGAATCTCTCGACCAAATGAGGAATTGATGCGTAAATTCTTCTTCATTATTATTATGTGTTGTCAAGATTGATGAGAATCTCCTGTCCAGGTGAGGAATTGATGTATAATCTTCCTTATCCTTATAATCCGAGAAAGCTCAATGGTCTTCTCTCAAAGAGAGTGCATGCTGCGGCTGTAACTCTATAGCGAAGATACCAGTATACACTAGTAAGCTTATTGCAGTTGACACAAGATGTCCTACCAGCAGTTGACACGAGATGTCCTGCTAGTTGTCTCATACTGACCAAGGTGGGAGAGGTCTTGGTAGCCGACTCTTCCATTGACCTTATATGGTACCAATTTCGACTAAGTAGTGGTCGGTTGAAGTATGAGCAATATACCTCATCTCCTTAGGGCATAAGTGTGATTGTAAATATGTAATCAACCATGTAGTGTATTTTCTTGAGGATTGAATACAGAAAACACTGGTTGATGTTCACTTCTGTTATATGTCTTAAACAGTTAGATGTTATACATGTTGTTCATGTTCATTATAAAGTGAATAGATGATTTATTGCTCTATCATAGATAGTTGCATTACTTTAAAGGATGGGATTTCTCTATTCTCCTTATAAACAATGATTAATCTTTCTTATTTATATAAAGAATCCTATGTTTAGTTTTATATTTTTTACCTATGATAAAAATCTTGTTGGAGGAGAGTTATATCTCCTGTTGGGACAATTGTCTCACCCCGTGGGATCCACATTTCTTTAGGTGGATGTGCACGAGGGGGTAGAGACCGCACTACATAGGGAGAACAACAGTAATAGGGGCAATAGTAATAGCTTAGGTTGAGTGTACTATCTATCATGTCTTATAGATAGAAGTCCTATGTGTCATCTCTGTACTCTCAGATCCTTGGATTTAGTATGTGATGGTTTCATGATTGATATGAGATTTTGGCTTGATTACCTTGAGGATTTTATGTTGCTTATATATAGGTTTTGGCAAAGCAACTGTTATATGTTATCCTTGAGATGAGATGATACAATGTATGTACAATGTGAACCATGATGTATATAAAGTCTGGTTCTTTCTTTAAGAGTTTCCTGGAAATGGATCTCTTTGCAAAACGATTTTAATTTTTAGTGATTTTCGTTAATCCCCTGCTTATGGTTATTCCGTGATTATTATTGGTGACAATTTAGCATGATTCGATGTTGGGTCATCACAATGGAGATCAATAGTTTGGCTACAGGTTATGGGATCCTGTGAAAAAGACCATGAGCAGACATAGAGATGTGACTTTCTATGAGAGTCAGATAGTTACGGAGCCTGAGAGTGATGATGTTGAGGCTATAGGACCAGGTGATAGTTCTTTTGATGATGAGTATAAGGATGCTTCTACTTCTTTATAGGTGTAGTCTTAAGATGACGAAGAAGAGCAGAAAGATCACCTTGAGCAACCAAGTGATAGCACATCAAGTGCTACTATTCTAGATGCAGAGATGAGTGATTCAGACTCATAATTAGAGACTTCTGGGTAGGGGAGAAATATCATCACCAGGTAGATTCCTCAAAGCAGTAGTTGAGGAGGTATGATAGAGTTTGACATCCTTCATCTAGATACCTGACATCTCAGTATATTCTCCTTATTGATGAGGGGGATCCAAAGATTTATCATGAGGCACAAACTCAAAGAGATAAAGCACAGTGGCATCAGGCGATGCAGGAGGAGATGTCTTCTTTGTAGAAGAATGATACCTATGAGCTTGTGGCACTTCCCAAGGGTTGGAAAGCACTTAAGTACAAGTGCATCTATAGGATGAAGAGAGATGCCAACAACAAGGATCAAGCTTTTAATGAGAAGCTACACGGATATGGGCAACATCATCAGAGGATTTCTGAACCTTGGTACAGAAGGTCGGAAATAAGGTTTTCATCCAGGATGAGTCGACATACCAGTCAGGGGGAGCCAACAAAGTTCCAAGTGTGGGCATGGAGAGAGAAACGACACTACCAAGATACTTCTTCTCAGTTGCTTGGGAATAGAGTGAAGTCAGGATTGGACTTCAAGAAGATGGATGAAAATGACAGGATGCTGACATGTTTGAGGAAAGTGGATCCATAATAGGTTGTGATGAGGTCCACAAGCTACTCCAGATGATTATTGAAGACAATGTATCCCTCATGGGCTAGAGGGGGAGATTGTTGGGAAAAGGAATGTGATTCCGGCCCATGCGTAGTTGGATTTGGACTTGAGTAGGAGTTGGTTTGTGGTACCAATACCAATAGGAGTCAAATCTAAAAGGGAAGGAAGATGGCTCCCTATGTGCAACATGGAGTTGGAGTATGACTTGGACTAGGACATGGACAAGGATTCCTACTTGCAACCACATGCATGGAGGCCCATAAATAGAGGCCATCAGGGAGGCCATTGAGAGCATCCCACAGATTGAGGTGTGATCCCTCTAGTTGCTTGTTGGTGCCTTATGTGGTAGAGGGTGCTAGAGAAAAAGAACTGGATGATCTCTCTTGGTAAATAAGAGAGGTTCAACAAGTTTTCCTTGAAGCAAAGTAGCAGTTGGCGGTTACAGACGCAGTGTTGCCATAGCGACAACAGTCCTACCCAGTCAGCGGTCACCGTAACATCCCTGACCAGGGTTATGCCATAAACCTAGAAGTTTTTCTTGATTAAGTTATTTATAAACTTGTTTTAATCTTTTGAAAAGTAATTAAGACTCAAGGAAAGCTTAATTTTCAAGTTTGAGCTTATTTGCAAACTATTTGTGCATTATATGATAGTTTGTGTATAATTTGCAATTTAACCAAGATGAGGGGTTATATTGCAATATGTCACATTTTGAACATTCTTAAAGTTATTTAGAATCATAAGAGAGAGAATGATTCTAAGGGATGGCATGTGGAAAGACTAAGTTCCAAGTTGGATCTTGTTTGAATAATGCTTATGCCTTGTGTACCAGTTTTGGTGCAAGTTGCAATTTACCCAAAATGTAGGGTTGGTATGAAAATTACCACCTATAGAATGTCACTACTCTCTTATCATCATATATAGGAGAGAGAAATAAGGAGGAACCATATTTGAATCATATTTGGATTGTAGCATTCTTGGTGATGAAAAGACCAAGAAGAGTTGTGTATTTGAAACCCTAATTGGGTTGTATTGGGTTGTATCGAGTTGTAGAGCTTATATGGGAGTGCCTATCGGCCAAGGATCCATAAAGAAGGTCCCATATCATTTTTTCAACTCTTGGCCTTTTCTATGATGGGTTATGCACCTCAAGAAGGTGATGGATATCGGTTTACAACTTTCCTTAGAAAAAGTGTATCAGTTTGTGAATAAAGTGATGTTGAGTTGAAATATCTTGCTCAATAAGATAACTAATGGCTGAAATATTATACCTAGATTATCCTCAAGAGTTTTGCATGTCAAGATAAATATGTTTGCATGGACACATGTCAAGCATGCATGGACACATGGCACCAAGAAGTATAAGGTGATGACACCTCTTATACACTCTCTCCCATGAGCCTCAATTATATATACCACTCCTTTCACCTACTAGTGAATTTTTTGAAACTTATCACTCCATTTATCTTAGATATCATGCATAGTAGTAAGGAGCAAGGAGGATCTCAAGCCATTAAGCTTAAGGTGAAGCCATGGTCATCTTCAACCTTGGTTGAAGCATGAATCTCAGGTTGTGTTTCTTTCTTTCTTTTCTTCTTCACCAAGTTCTTAACTATGGTGATTCCTTGCATGTAGAAGAGCTGTGAATGAGTCTTGGATCTATAATAAGTTCATCTTCATCCTTGGGAACATGAATATTTGGAGATTTGAAGTTGTTCTTGAGGCAGGTTATATAACTTGATCCTAATCATGTTATTATTCACCTTCAATCTTGCTATACTTGGTGATCTACTTTCAATTTCGAGTTTTCTTGAATAATTGTTGAATCCATGAGTTCTAATAGTTGCTTAGGACTATTCTCCACGAACTAGAATCGTAAGGAATGAAAGTCTAGAGCTTGATGATGATGAAATCATCATGGCACAAACTGATATCGGGTTGAAGTACCTCAAAACTGATATGATGATGAAACCCAATATGATGTGAAGCACACACACACACCTCTTGGACGATATGGTGTGACACAAACACACATACACTTCTTTCCCGATATGGTGGAAGCACACACCTCTTTCCCGATATGGTGGAAGCACACACCTCTTACCCGACAAGGTGGAAGCACAAACCTCTTGCTCGACATGGTGAAAGCACACACCTCTTGCCCGATATGGTGGAACACACACCTCTTGCCCGATATGGTGGAAGCACACACCTCTTTCCCTATATGGTAAACAAGCATACACCTTTTGCCTGATATGGTAAGCAAGCATACACCTCTTGCCCGATATGGTAAGCAAGCATACACCTCTTGCCTGATATGGTAAGCTAGCGTACACCTCTTGCCCGTTATGGTAAGCAAGAACACACCTCTTGCCCAATATGGTAAAAAAGAACACACCTCTTGCCTGATATGGAGAGAAAACATACACCTCTTTCCCGATATGGTAAGCAAGCATACACCTCTTGCCCGATATGGAGGTAAGCTCCAATCCGATATACTTGAGTAACACATGAAGTGTGTTATGTCAAATGATACGTTAAGAGGTAAAGAGTTTAATGCATTTTGATAAGTCTAGGCCAATGTACCTTGAGAAAAGGGTTGACCTAACTTAGTAAAGTATGATGTAATCAATATCCTAGTGAGGATGAGAGAGAAACTCATAGTTTGTGTGATAAGCATTTAATGAGCATACATTGATACTCCTAATATTTGTGGAGCTATGAATCAAGGCTTTGATTCTTGATAATATGAATTAGGGTTTTGATTCTTGACAATATGAACTTGAAACCCTAAATGGATAAAGAGGGAAAACCTAAACCTAATCGGTGAATAGGGAAACCCTAACCCTAATAATGGGAAGGTTGTATTTCTCTTGTATTACATGGTGATGATATGTACTTGAGATTGCTTTTATCATGAAATACTAACCATGCAGGTACCATGAGATAATGAGCATAACTAGGTATGAACTATGATGTTTCATATGATAGAGATTGAATGGACTGTGTGAGCCAAGTGAAATACTTGTGCAATAAGTACTATGTATACCTGGGTTTGAGGACTAGAGGTAATAGTTACCTAATAAGAGGTAATAATGTTCAGTGATGAGCTAAGAATTTTAATACCCAGATCTAGAAATCATGATGATGATAAGGTTAAGGGATGAGAATTCCTAGTAATGTGATAAGGGACTGAGTTCCCGAGTGTTATGCATTCAATGTGTTCCAAAGATTATGAAAGTACTTGATAAGTGTATTACACCTTTCTTTGTAGCATCTGTTATAATTCTTTCTTGTAACTTGATTGATAATAAAAGATACTATAATGCATCTTATTAATCAAATGGAACCTTATAATGTAGTGCCCAGGCCATAGATCCATTCGGTGTCAGAATTTGCTGAATGGTGAAACGAGTTTAACTCAGAGTGCACATTTTTGAATATGTGGGGTTGAAGGACGAACATATCCTTACGTCCAGATAGGGTTCTCTATATGATTTCCTGATGAATACCAGGGTTTCCGTGTGATCGCCCTGATGAAATGTATTGAGGACTGATGTGTGATCTCCCCGAAGAGAGTGCATGCTGCGGCTGTAGCTCTTTAGCGAAGATGCCACTATATCTCAACAAGCTAGTTGTAGTTTGACATGATGTCACTGCCAGTGGTCTTGTATTGAAGGAGATAGGTGAGGTCTTGGAAGTTGGCTCTATTGGGTTTTAGGAGAGGTAGATAATGTAGTGGAAACAAAAAATTTCTTCTCCCAAAGCCAGAATAAAGGAATCGCGTCAACGTCTATACAATAGGAAGGATGGTTTGTAGAGGCATACCTTATCCTGAGGCTTGCTCGATGACGTTACCTCAAGGCTTGTGCGGTCTTCACCTCCAGTCTTGGACGGTGTATGTGCAGCTCCTGGTCTCACTGGGACTGTCAGGATTGACAACTGTCCTCTGAGCGGCTGAAGTCTCCTACCTTTGTAGTAATCCACACAGACTACCTGGAACTCCGATCACCTTGTCGCACAAGGCACTGGAAGGAGTCGCACCCTCCTGTCGGCGTACTAGTCACTGACACACTCTCTTGCCACCAGTCACTTTTTTGTAGTTGTCTTTCCCTTGTTGTGCCTCCCTTATCGGGTAGCACTTGCTTGGGCTCTCTCGATTACCAAAACCAGAGAGAACGACAACTTTATAGAGCAACTGGTGTTTTGAGTTGTACTTTGAGAAGCCCCCAATACCCCTATATATAGGAGTGTCATGGGACAAGGTTCTATACCTCAGGCAATGTGGGATTAAAGAAGGAGTAGAAGGGTTCGAAATTTTCCATAAAACAACCAACTGCACCAGCTGAAACGATCATTTTAAGCATGAATCGATCGGTTGGGGACCTGATCTGATCGGTTCACACTGAACCGATCGGTTGGGGCACCTGAGCCGATCAATTCACTTCTGAAATGATCAGTTCACTTCCCTGTTCAGTTCTCGATTGACTTTTCCTCTTTTATTTCCAATTGATCCAAATACCACTCCTTGTTCCAATCAAATTAGACAAGTACAAAAAGAAATTTCTCACCAACCTGACTTTCCCAACTTGCTCATTTGGACAAGTTGAGCCGATCGGTTCAACCCTTAAACCAATCAGTTTAGTCTGTCTTGAGCCAATCGGTTCATCACATGAGTCGATCGGTTGGGAGTGCAGACTGTGAAAAAATCAATCAATTGCTGTTTCAATCAATCCGATACTATAATCAATCGGTCCAACACCTTGAACACTATGATATTGAGCTATCAATTGATTGAGTGTTTAATTGAACTACTAAACACCTTTAGTAATCAATATAAACATCATTTGTGGACAAAATCCTCTTCCAGGTTAAATCCTATGTGTGTGACCCTACATGTCCATTTCATGTTGGCAATTAAAATCCATAACACTTATGACTTCACAAGCAAAGAGCGGTGCCTCGTCGCACATCAGTGCTACCCAAGTGAAATAGAAAATTGGAGAACAACTTTCAATCCTACAATCCGTGAATGGTGTTACAACGAATGTATAATTCCTTTATCACTAATGTCCTGAATGAACTCAAGGCATGGTACAATCATCCTTTCAACATTCATCCTTTTCCTTGATCTCAGAGTAGACTTGGTGATATGTGTGTGACATCAATATCACATATTGATTCACACATGCATGCACATGCCTTTCTCAATCCTACTCATCAAGTGGCCATGGACATCAAACTCCCTTAGGAGGGACAAATCCCATATCTATCATGCACCCCTCAAAAGCCCCATGTGTCAAAGTCACCCAATCATCACCTTTATAACAACCCATGTTTCAGGACTGTGTTTGATGATGTCAAAGTGTACCCAACGACATGTGTTGAGTGTAGTGATTTTAGGTCGAAGAATCACACTCACCACCATCACTGTGAGAGCTGACTGTGACTACCAAATCATGGTTCCATGTGTCACTCTCACGGTGGGTCTGTCTGATACACTTGTTCTCTAACAAGTACCGATGTGCTTGGTTTGATATTACTATATCAGGACTAATGGGATTATGTCATCAACCAATACACAATCTAGTCTTTAGTGTTATTGATGTCTATGGTTATTTCCACAATAACAACCGACTAGGGACTAAACAAGAATGCATACTGTTAACATCCGTATGATCTCATCATTTAGGTCCTCAACCCAAAAGCATACGTCATCGAGTAAACAATTCTTTAGACATCTATCATGTTACACTATCATCTCAGAAACAGTTAAAACATATAGACTGGAAATTGCCTTTATTATTATTCAAATCATTTACAAAGTATCCCATTACAATCATCACATGACTTGCTCTATGGGCATACATACCAACAGACTCCCAGTTGCACTTAGAGCCAGTCACCTAGGAACCTCATTCCTTGTGACCTAGCATGGCCATCATGCTTTTGTTGAGAAATGACCTTAGTCAGTGGATCAACTATGTTGTCTTCAGTTGGTACTTTACAAATCTTCACATCTCCCCACTATACGATCTCTCGTATGAGATGGAAGCGCCGCAGTATGTGCTTGGACTGCTGATGTGATCTGGGCTCCTTAGCTTGAGCAATAGCTCCATTATTGTCACAATAAAGCTCAATTGCATCACAACTACTGGGAACTACACCAAGTTCAGTGATGAACTTCCTGATCCACACAACTTCCTTTGCTGCATGTGAAGCAGCAATATACTCAGCCTCTGTAGTAGAATCGACAAATGTTTCTTGCTTGGAACTCTTCCAGCTCATAGCTCCATTATTTAGGAAAAACACAAATCCTAATTGCGATCTGTAATCATTTTTTTCAGTTTGTAAGTTTGCATCAATGTTACCCTTTACTACCAGTTCTTCCTCACTGCCGTATACAAGGAACTGATCCTTAGTCCTTCGCAAGTACTTGAGGATGTTCTTTATACTTGTCTAGTGAGCATCCCCGGGATCTGATTGGCACCTACTCATCATGCTGAGGGCATACGAGATAGCTGGGCATGTGCACAACATAGCGCACATGATGGATCTGATGGCTGATGCATATGGGATCCCATTCATATGCTCCCTCTCTTCACAAGATTGGGGACATTGAGCTCTAGAGATGGTGACTCCATGTAGCATGGGGATGTTGCCTCTCTTTGAGTTCTCCATGCTGAACCACTTCAGCACTTTGTCAATGTATGTGCTTTGACTTAGTCTGAGAAGCCTTTTAGATCTATTTCTATAGATCTTAATACCTAGAATGTAGGATGCTTCTCCTAAGTCCTTCATTGAGAAAGTATTCCCAAGCCAAGTCTTTGCCTTCTCTAAGGCTGAGACATCATTTCCCATCAATAGTATGTCATCTACATACAATATGAGGAATGTGGTCGTCCTCCCACTAACTTTATTGTACACACAAGGTTCATCTTCATTTTGAATAAAGCCAAACACTTTGACTTCCTCATCAAATCGAAGATTTCAACTCTGAGATGCTTGCTTCAATCTGTAGATTGACCTTTATAGCTTACAGACTTTGTTGGCATTCTTTGGATCTATAAAACCTTCAGGTTGTGTAATGTACACATCCTCATTTATATTCCCATTAAGGAATGTGGTTTTAACATCCATTTGCCAAATCTCATAGTCATAGTAAGCCGCAATAGAAAGCATGATCCTGATGGACTTAATCATGGCAACTGGAGAAAAAGTTTCATTATAGTCAACACCTTGAACTTGTTAGAAACCCTTTGCAACCAATCCGCCTTTATAAGTTTGCACATTTCCATCCATTTCGGTCTTCTTCTTGAAGACCCACTTGCACCCTATGGGTTTTACCCCTTCAGGTGGTTCCACCAAAGTCCATACTTTGTTGGAATACATGGATTCCATCTCAGATTTCATGGCCTCAAGCCATTTCTCAGAATCTGGTCCCTTCATAGCCTCTAGATAGGTAGTTGGATCATCATCTATGAATAACTCACCGCCTTCCTGAGTCACAAGGTATCCAAACCTCTCAGGTTCAAGGCATGTCCTACTAGATCTACGAGGTCCTTGTATTACTTGAGGAGAATGAGATTCCACAACACTTTGTGAATCTCTATGTTCCTCTTGTACATCTACTGGTTCAATGTTTTCTTGTTGGGCTTGAACCTCTTCAAGCTCTATTTTCCTCCCACTACTTCTTTTGGAAATAAATTCCTTTTCTAGGAATACAACTGTCCTAGCAACAAACACTTTGTTGTTAGTAGGGTGGTATAAATAATATCCCCTCATTTCCTTGGGGTATCCAACAAAATAACATTTATCGGACTTGGGTCCAAGCTTATCAGGAAACATTTTCCTGACATAAGCCTCACAACCCCATATCTTAATAAAAGACAAATTGGGACACTTCCCGCGCCATATCTCATATGGTGTCTTTTGAACCAATTTAGATGGTACTCGGTTAAGTGTAAACGCGATGGTTTAAAGAGCATAACCCCAGAAGCAAATAGGAAGATTAGCAAAACTCATCATTGATCGTACCATATCCAGTAAAGTGTGATTCCTTCTTTCAAACACACTATTATGATGTGGTGTTCTAGGCAGAGTCCATTGTGATATGATACCACGGGCTCACAAAAGGTCCTCAAACTCCTAGCTTAAGTATTCTCCACCTCGATCGGATCGAAGTGCTTTAATACTTTTACCAAGTTGGTTCTGCACTTCATTCATGAAATCCTTGAACCTTTCAAGGGTTTCTGACTTATGTTTCATCAGGTACACATAGACATACCTACTGAAGTCATCAGTGAAGGTAATGAAGTACTGATACCCACCTCTAGCATTAGTTATAAAAGGCCCACATACATCAGTATGTATGAGTCCTAATAGATCACTAGCTCTCTCACCTTTACCTGAAAAGGGAGTCTTGGTCATCTTGCCCAACAAACAAAATTCACATGTCTCTATTGATTCATAATCAAAAGAGTCTAGATAACCATCTTTATGGAGTCTAGAAATGCGTCTCTCATTTATGTGCCCTAGACGACAATGCCAAAGATACATTTTGTTTGAGTTGTTCAATTTTTGCCTTTTGGTGTTTACGTTGTATACACTTGTCTCTAGATCTATCAAGTATAGACCATAAGACATTGGGGCACTGCCATAAAAGATCCCATCTTTTGAAATGGAACACTTTCCATTCTTAATAAGAAACTCAAAACCATCCTTGTCCAAACAAGAGACGAAAATGATATTCCTATTTATGGCAGGTACATAATAGCAGTTCTTCAACTCTATTATTAGCCCACTAGGTAGAGTTAACGCATAGGTTCCTACGACACTGGCGGCAACTCTTACCCCATTGGAAACACGTAGTTCAACCTCGTCTTTCCCCAAAGGCCTACTTCTCTTAAGATGCTTCACATTTGAATAAATGTGAGATCCACATCCAGTATCAAGTACCGATGACAAAGAAGTAATAAAGTTAGTCTCTATCACATATATACCAGAAGTAGAGATCTCTATCTCTCACTTCTTCTTCCATCATTCCTTCCATCCTCTCCATGTTTTGAGAACAGAAGATTCTGACATTGGTTTGGCGAGAGAACCCTTCTCTCCCTCACCTTTGTCATTAGACTTTGTTCCATTGATCTCCATCAATGAACTATCCTTCTTCTTAAGCGTACATAGAATGGATTCAAAGGCTACCGATATATCTGGATTGTGTAGAACACTTCTCACAATCCCCAACCAGTTATGGAATTTATTCTCAATTAATTTGCCCATTTTAAAAGATGATTCTTTTGCCATTCTACAAGAGAAAATTGCAATTGTCAAAACTCCTTTTGATTTGATTTGATTTGAATAAAATTTGACAGTAGTTAATTAGGCATTTAATTAATTACCACTCCCACTATTTTGATTCAAATTGACAACCCTCACCATCAATTCGGAAGATTACAACATACAATCTCCTAGTGGGTCAAGATCCTAAAATCCTCTGAGTCATGAACCAGCTAGGGCTGTCACCCACAAATCAGATCTTCCAGGTAGGCAACTCTTACCAATTGCATCATATGCAACTCTTGAAAGATGTCATGTGCAACTCCTTGCCATGATCACCTCCATGCCTCAAGGTGCTAGATCCTATCTAGGTCACCTTGTTAAGTCTGACCCAAAGCCAACATGATGAATATGCACCCTACTAGGGAAGACCCACATATCCATCCTTCACGCTTCCATGAGATAGACGGTGCACCATGCTAGGGCGTGCCCACACTTGGATGATCAAGCGTTTCACATGTGTCGCATTTGGAAGGCATCTAAAACTTTAATATTTAATGAGGGATTTGGTTTTTATAGGTACATATACATATCCAATCACCACACTATAATAAGTATCATATACATGCTATAACCCACAAAAAACATGCAAAATGATAAAAGCAATGATTATGACCATCCTAATGTGATTCCTCGAGCCAAGCGGAATCACGGTCATATAGGTCCATATCACATGCAACCTGTACAAGATGAACTCTGTGCTTTGTCTTTCTGGGTTTGATCAACTAATCTCCATGATTGATCGATTCGCCATTAGGCCGGTCGGTTGGGTGCCACTAGCCGGTCGATTGGCACCTCTAGCCGATCAGTTCACTGGTCGTTGTGCATCTCCTCAGGTCGCTACCCCCTAATCTCGCTCCTTGAAATGGTTGTCTGGATCGCCAACCAATCGGTTCATGCCTTGAACCGATCGTCTCAGTTGTCATTAGATTATCCTCCGTTCTTTGACATAACAAGAAATAAAAATCTATCCTATTTTACATTTGAAAAAGGAAACTCCGAGTTACATTCGGGGGGAGAAAAGATAGGAAATAATTCTCGAGTTATCTCGAGTTACATCAGGAATAGGAGATAGGGAATCAGTGCGCAGACTGAGATGCAAGCAACCACATTCAACCAAGCACACATACATAGGGTTTATTGGCCATAACCATGCTATAAATCCACCACAAAACTCGTTTAAGGGCGATACACATTGAGTGCATTTATATTACATATCATATATGTATATAGGGATTTGTGGATTTAGGATTGGACATGCATAAAGCCAATTTTATTCACATCGTATGCAATAAATAAAGGCGACAAAACCAAATCGATCATATCGATAATCCTAAAGTATAGAGCAGTTGACGTGGCTCTGATACCACTATTGGGTTTTAGGGGAGGCAGAGAATGCAACGGAAACAAAAAATTTCTTCTCCCAAACCCAGAATAAAGGAATCGCATCAACGTCTATACAATAGGAAGGATGGTTTGTAGAGGCGTACCTTGTCCCGAGGCTTGCTCGGTGACATTACCTCGCGGCTTGTGCACTCTTCACCTCCGGTCTTGGACGGTGTCTGTGCTGCTCCTGGTCTCACTAGGACTGTCAGGATTAACAACTGTCCTCTGAGCGGCAGAAGTCTCCCACCTCTCCATTCGTCCACACAGACTGCTTGGAACTCCGATCACCTTGTCACACAAGGCACCAGAAGGAGTCACACCCTCCTGTCAACGTACTAGTCACCGACACACTCTCCTGCCACCAGTCGCTTTTCTGCAGTTGTCTTTCCCTTGTTGTGCCTCCCTTATCGGGTAGCACTTGCTTGGGCTCTCTTGGTTACCAAAACCAGAGAGGATGGCAACTTTGCAGAGCAACTGGTGTTCTGAGTTGTACTTTGAGAATCCCCCAATACCCCTATATATAGGAGGGTCATGGGATAGGGTTCTCTACCCCGGGCAATGCAGGATTAATGCAGGAGTAGAAGGGTTTGAGATTTTCTACAAAACAACCAACTACGCCAGCTGAAATGATCGTTTCAAGCATGAACTGATCAGTTGGGGACCTGAGTCGATCGATTCACACCTGAACCGATCGGTTGGGGCTCCTGAGATGATCGATTCACTTATGAAATGATCGGTTCATTGCCCTGGTCAGTTCACGATTGACTTTTCCTCTTTTGTTTCCAATTGATCCAAATACCAATCCTTGTTCCAATCAAATTGAACAAGTGAAACGAAAAGAAATTTCTCACCAACCTAACTTTCCCAACTTGCTCGTTTGGACCAGTTGAGCCGATCGGTTCAACCCTTGAACCAGTCGATTCAGTTTGTCCTGAGCCGATCAGTTCATCACATGAGTCGATCGGTTGGGAGTGCAGACTGTGCAAAAATCAGTCAATTGTAGTTTCAATCAATCTGATACTCTAATCAATCGGTCCAACACCTTGAACACTATGATATTGAGCTATCAATTGATTGAGTGTTTAATCGTACTACTAAACTCCTTTAGTAATCAATCTAAACATCGTTTGTGGACAAACTCCTCTTCCAGGTTAAATCCTGTGTGTGACCCTACATGGCCATTTCACGTTGGCAGTGAAAATCCATAACACTTATGACTTCACAAGCAAAGAGCGGTGCCTAGTCGCACATCAGTGCTACCCAAGTGAAATATAAAATTGGAGAACAACTTTCAATCCTACAATTTGTGAATGGTGTTACAGTGAATATATAATTCCTTTGTCACTAATGTCCTGAATGAACTCAAGGCATGGTACATTCATCCTTTCAACATTCATCCATTTCCTTGATCTCGGAGCAGACTGGGTGAGATGTGTGTGACATCAATATCACATATTGATTCACACATGCATACACATGCCTTTCTCAATCCTACTCATCAAGTGGCCATGGACATCAAACTCCCTTAGGAGGGACAAATCCCATATCTTTCACTCATCCCTCAAAAGCCCCATGTGTCAAAGTCACCCAATCATCACCTTTATAACAACCCATGTTTCAGGATTGCGTTTGATGATGTCAAAGTGTACCCAACGACATGTATTGAGTGTAGTGATTTCAGGTCAAAGAATCACACTCACCACCATCACTGTGAGAGCTGACTGTGACTACCAAATCATGGTTCCATGTTTCACTCTCACGGTGGGTTTGTCCAGTACACTTGTTCTCTAACAAGTACCTATGTGCTTGGTTTGATATCACTATATCATGACTAATGAGATTTTGTCATCAACTAATACACAATCTAGTCTTTAGTGTTATTGATGTCTATGGTTATTTCCACAATAACAACTAACTAGGGACTAAACAAGAATCTATACTCTTAACATCCGTATGATCTCATCGTTTAGGTCCTCAACCCAAAAGCATACATCATCAAGTAAAAAATTCTTTAGACATCTATCATGTTACACTATCATCTCAGAAACAGTTAAAACATATAGATCAAAAATTGCCTTTATTATTCAAATCATTTACAAAGTATCTCATTACAATCATCACATGACTTGCTCTATGGGCATACATACCAACAAGCTCTTCCATTGACCTTGTATGGTACCGATGCTTTACGTAGTTGTGGTCAGTTGGAGCATGAGTGGTAAACCTAATCTCCTCTGGGGATAAGTGTGATTGTAAATATGTAATCAACATTGTAGCATATTTGCTTAAGGATTGCATACAGAAACATTGGTTGATGTTACATTACTTTTATATATATTAAATAGATAGATGTTATATGTGTTCTTCACATTCTTTATAAAGTGAATAGATGATATTGCTTTGTTCTACTTTTAAATAGTGATTAATCTTCATTATTAATATAAAAGATCCTATGCTCATTTTTTTATTATTTACCTGTGATAATAATATTGTTGGCGAAGAGTTATATCTCTCGCTGGGACTTTTGTCTCACCCTGTTGGTCCCAACATTTTTAGGTGGATGCAAATGAGGAGGTAGAGACCGTACTGTAGAGGGAGGAGAACAAAAATAGGGAAAATAGTAATAGTTTAGGTTGAGTGTGCTGTCTGTCGTGTCTTGTAGATAGAAGTCCTAATGTCATCTCTATACTCTCAGGTCCTTGGGAGTTAGTATGTAATGGTTTTATAAATGATCTGAGATTTTGTCTTGTATGCCTTGAGGTTTTATGTTGCTTATGTATATGTTTGGGCAAAGCAACTGGTATGTGATATCCTCGAGATAGGATGGTACAATGTATGCACAATGTGAACCATGATGTATATATTGCCTTGGTTCTTTCTTTAAGCGTTTCCTAGCAATAGATCTCATTGTAAAATGATTTTAATTTTTAGTATTTTTGTTAATCCGCTACTAATGGTTATTCTACATAATTATTGGTGACGATTCGACTGTCAGGTCATCACAAAGTTTTGGTATCAGCGCCTAAGGTTCATTGAGTCTACAGAGACATAGGGTTAAGGTTGTTGAGTCTATTCTAGTGTCCTCTAGTTTATCTTATAGTGACTTCTGCTCATATAGGAGAAGAAGTAAAGCTGAAAGATGGCTGGGGCATACGAAGAACATGCTGCTGAGAGCAGTGTTGCTACACCAGGAGGAGGTGCAAGGGAACATGCTAGAGAGGAATCAGTGCCTGAGAATCCCCATCTTAGTCAAACTATGCTAGAAAACCCAACCTTTCATGCTCTTTTTGGGTAGTTCATGACCACAATGATGCATATGGCAAATTGGATGCCAACACCAGCACATAGGGCACCAGTTCCCAATGAGGGACATGGATCTGGTAAGACCTTAGAGCGGTTATGCTGGGTAGGAGACACCGAATATGCCAGTACAACTGACCCAGCAGATGTGGATTCATGGATCATTAAACTGGAAAAAGCCTTTAGAATCCTTAGCATCCTAGAAACTGATAAAGTTAAACATGTTGTATACCTTCTAAAAGGAAGTGATGGCCATCGGTGGGCCATTGAATGAAAAAAAACCTGGTGTTGAGATCGGATGGTAGGAATTCCGACGTGAGTTTGTCAGTAGATGCTTTCCCAAGACTTATCTGGATGAGAAAATCTCACAGTTTGAGCAGATTAAATAAGGAATGATGAAGATTAGTGAGTATGAAGCTAAGTTTATGGAGCTTCTATAGTTTTGTCCACACATAGCTACTACGGATGATGAGAGGATTCAACATTTTGAGAAGGGTCTGAACGCTGAGTTAACCACACTTGTAGCTGCTCTAGAGAATAGAGAGAGGTTTTCCACCTTTATGGAGTCAGTTAGGTAGATAGAGAGGTCTGTGACTGAGAAATGTGAGGCTAACAGTAGGAAAGTACATGCCCACTTCTAGGGACAGAGGTCTGGAAGTTTCAAGAAACTGAGGTTTCCTACACTAGTAGCACCACAGAGGTTCAGTGCTCAGACAAAGTGGACATCAAACAAGGGTAGAGGCTGTAGTTTTCTGCCAAGTGAAGCCCATAGTACGACATCAATGTTAGTGACAGGATCATCTAGGCCACAATGGGAGAACAGAGACTGCTTCAAGTGTGGGAAGACAAGACATATGATAAAGGATTGTCTAGTTAGAGATAGGGAGGTAATCCAACCACCGAGGTAGAGTCAACAAGGCTCTCAGAGGCAATAATTTAGCAGTGGCACACAAGGACATGGACAGGAATCCCAAGTAGGTTCATTTGCACCAAACAATAGAGCATGGAGTTGACAATAGGAAATAACAAGATTATATGCTATGAATCAGCCAGAGGTAGTAGTCAATCCACGAGCCATAACAGGTCAGATGGAATTGTTTCATTCTGACATGTATTTATCTTGCTTCGTATTTGTTTTGATTGATCTGGGTGCTACACATTCCTTTATCACTCGAGAAGTGATTCATGACTACAATATGAATGTCAGTTGTAGAAAAGATAATCTGTTATTAGAAAGTCCATTAGTCAGTTCTGCAGTGTTGCAGGAGGTATGTTCTCCTTATGTTCTTTTCTTTTCAGAACACAACATTCAGGTGGATCTTATACCACTTGAGATGCATGTGTTTGATGTAATTCTTGGGATGGATACCCTAGAAAAGTATAAAGTTGTCTTGGATTGTGGTTCCAAGCAAGCTATGTTCACAGACAGTGATGAGACATGGGTCTTTCAGGGGGACAGAAAGATTCTTCCAACCTATCTAGTGTCTGCAATGGTAGCTGATAGATTGATGCGACAAGTATGTGAAGTATTCTTCGTACATGTGGTAAGAACCAAAGCAGAGAGTCCTAGTATTTCTAAAGTTCCTATTATCAGGGAATTCTAGGATGTGTTTCCTAAAGAATTTCCAGATATTCCTCCACCCTGAGAGATTGATTTTGAGGTTAATCTAATTCCAGGTACGCAACCCAGAGCTTAAACACCTTTTAGGATGGCACCTACTGAGATGGAAGAACTCAATAAATAGTTACAAGAGTTGCTTGATAAAGGTTTCATTCGACCGAGTACTTTTCCATGGGGTGATCCAGTTCTTTTTGTTAAAAAGAAGGATGAGTCTATGAGGTTATGCATAGACTATAGACAGCTTAACAAGGTGACTATAAAGAACAAATATCCTCTGCCAGAGATAGATGATTTGTTTGACCAGTTGTGTGGTGTAATAGTGTTTTCTAAGATAGATCTAAGGTCAGGATATCATCAGTTACGTATCAAGGAGGATGACATACCTAAGCCAGCCTTCAGGACAATGTATGATCATTATGAGTTAGTAGTTATGTCATTTGGACTAACTAATTCACCAACTGCATTTATGGAGATGATGAATAGAATCTTCTGACCATTCCTTGATCAATTCATAGTGGTCTTAATAGATGACATGCTGATGTACAGTAGAGATGGTCAACAACATGAACAACACCTTCGTCAAGCCTTGACTTTGTTGAGACAACACCAGCTATATGCTAAGTATAGCAAGTATGAGTTTTGGTTATCAGAAGTGTCTTTCCTAGGACACATTATATATTCTTTAGGTATTCATGTTGATCCTAAGAAAGTGGAGTCTGTTGTAGAGTGGGAACAACCCAAGACACCAACTGAGATTCATAGCTTCCTAGGTTTGACAGGTTACTACAGAAGGTTTATTAAAGACTTCAATTTTGTAGCATTACCCCTAACTAGGTTAACTAGGAAGGAAGTTACTCTTGTCTAGAATGACAAGTGTCATCATTCTTTCCAGTTGTTGAAAGAAAGGTTGACTAGTGCACCTGTGTTGGTTTTACCTGAGCAGGGAAAGGGATACATTGTTTTCTGTGATGCCTGTAAGAATGGTCTAGGATGTGTGCTGATGCAGAGTGATCATGTAGTTTCTTTTGATTCCCAAAAGCTTAAGAAACATGAGGAGAGTTATCCGACGCATGATCTAGAATTATCTGTAATGGTCCATGCATTGAAGATTTGGAGGCATTATCTTTATGGAGATGTCAGATTTTCACAGACCATAAAAACTTAAAGTACATCTTCTCATAGCATGAGTTGAATATGAGACAACACCACTGGATGGAATTAATCAAGGACTGTGATTGTACAAATGATTATCATCTAGGAAAAGCTAATGTAGTGGAAGATGCACTAAGTAGAAAATCTTCATCTCCAACCATAGATAAAGCACAGTTGAATTCTTTAATGTGCTTTGAACGGGACATGTTTGTCTCTTTGAGACAAATAAATGTATAGTTAAAAGTATCTTTGTTATCCGGATTGCTGGCCGAGATGCATGTGAAACCTACTCTGAAACAACATATTAAAGAGGCACAACATGAAGATATTGTGATTCAGCAGATCATGTCAGAGTATGGTAGTGAGAAACGAGATGGTTTCCATGAGTTAGAGGATGAGGTAGTCTGTTGCCATGGTACGATGGCAGTACCTGATGCCAATGACTTAAGAAAGATATTTATGGAGGAAGCTCATTCATCCATGTATGCAATGCATCCATGGAGTACTAAAATGTATCATAATTTAAAAGATATGTATTGGTGGCCTGGTTTGAAGAAGGATGTAGTCAAGTTTGTTATGTAGTGTCCAATGTGTCAGAAAGTTAAAGCAGAACTCTAGAAGCATGTAGGAACATTGCAACCCTTACCTATACCACAGTGGAAATGGGATCATGTGACAACAGACTTTGTGATTGGTCTACCCAGAACAGCCAAAAGCCATGATTCCATTTGAGTGATAGTTCATAGGTAGACTAAGTTAGCACATTTTCTTCCTGTTAGAACAACCTATAATGTTGAAAAACTTGCACAGATCTACATAGATGAGATAGTGCAGTTTCATGGAGTTCCAGCCACAATTGTGTCTGATAGAGGTCCCCAGTTTACAAGTCATTTTTGGGAACGACTACATAAAGCCTTGGGTACACAGTTAACGTTTAGTACAACTTTTCACCCTCAGACAGATGGACAATCTGAAAGGACTATACAAACTTTGGAAGACTTTCTTAGGGCATGTGTTCTTCAGTTTCTTGAAAGTTGGGACTTACACTTGAGCTTAATTGAGTTTGTCTACAACAATAGTTATCAGAAAAGTATTGATATGGCACCATATGAACCATTATATGGTAGACATTGTAGATCTCCATTATGATAGTATGATACAGGAGAATACCAACTTTTGGGTCCTGAATTAGTGCAACATATAACTAAATAGATTAAAGTAATACAACAACAGTTGAAGGCTGCACCTGATATACAAAAGTCATATGCCGATAAATGTCGTAAACCTTTAGAATTCCAAGTTAGAGATAGAGTGTATCTCAAGGTCTCTCCTTGGAAAGGTGTTCTCAGATTTGGGAAGAAGGGTAAGTTAGCTCCTGGATTTATGGGACCTTACCCAGTGACAACACAGATTGGTAAGGTAGCCTATAGGTTGGAGTTTCAACCTAGGATACATAGACTACATCCAGTGTTTTATATATCTATATTGAGAAAGTGTCATCTTGATACAGAGTTGGTGTTGTAACCTATAGAGGTAGAATTGGATGAAGATATATCCTATGTGGAAGGTCCAATGATGATTCTTGACAAAAGAATCAAGAAGTTGAAAATGAAAGACATAGTTCTTGTGAAAGTTCTCTAGAATCACCATGGCATTGAAGAAACCACATGGGAGCTGGAGGAAGAAATGAGGAGGAAGTACCCTTTTTTTCTCTTGAGATTTTGGGGACGAAATCCCTTTTAGGGGTTGATAATTATAACATCCCTGACCTAGGTTATGCCATAAACCTAGAAGTTTTTCTTAAGTAAGTTATTTATAAACTTGTTTTAATCTTTTGAAAAGTAATTAAGACTCACAGAAAGTTAATTTCCAAGTTTGAGCTTATTTGCAAACTATTTGTGCATTATATGATAGTTTGGGTGTAATTTGCAATTTACCAAAGATGAGGGGTTATATTTCAATATGTCACATTTCGAACATGCTTCAAGTTCTTTAGCATCATAAGAGAGAGAATTATTCTAAGCAGTGGATTGTGGAAAGCCTAAGTTCCAAGTTGGAGTTTGTTTGAATAATGCTTGTGCCTTATGTACCAGTTTTGGTGCAAGTTGCAAGTTACCCAAAATGTAGGGTTAATATGCAAATTGTTGGTATGTATGCCCTGAGAGCCAATCATGAGATGATTGGCGGGATACATTAAGATTGATTTGATAAACAACAAAGGCAAGCTTCCAATTCTTTCTGGTTCAGTCATATGAGATTGTGATAGAACAGATTGAATGTTTAGAGAATGACAGTACTCAATGACGTATGTTTTCAGGTTGAGGACCTGAATGATGAGATCATACAGATGCTAAGAGTTTGTACATTCTTGTTATGTCCCTAGTCAGATGTCATTGTGGAAGGTAGATAGACAACAATGACACACAAGGCTAGATTGTGGTGTTGGTTGATGACAAAATCTCATTAGTCATGATATAGAGATATCAAACCAAACACATAGGTACTTTTTAGAGAACAAGTGTACCAGACAGAGCCATAGTGAGTTTGACACATGGAACCATGACATGGTAGTCACAGTCAGTACTCACAGTGATGGTGGTGAGTGTGATTCTTTGACCTGAAATCACTACACTCAACACATGTCGTTGGGAACACTTTGACATCATCAAACGCAGTCCTGAAACATGGGTTGTTATAAAGGTGATGACTGGGTGGCTTTGACACATGGGGATTTTGAGGGGTGAGTGATAGATATGGGATTTGTCCCTCCTAAGGGAGTTTGATATCCAAGGCCACTTGATGAGTAGGATTGAAATAGGCGCGCACACGCATGTGTGAATCAGTATGTGATATTGATGTCATACATATATCTTCCAATCTACTCTAAGATCAAGAAAGTGAATGAACGTCGACATGATGACTGTTCCATGCCCCGAGTTCATTCGGGATATCAGTGAAAAAGGAATTATACATTCACTGTAACACCATTCACAGATTGTAGGATTGAAAGTTGTTCTCCAACTTTCTATTTCACTTGGGTAGCACTGATGTGTGACTAAGCATCAGTCTTTGCTTGTAAAGTCATAAGTGTTATGGACTTTCACTGCCAACGTGAAAAAGGACCTGCAGGGTCACACACATAGGATTTAACCTGGAAGAGGAGTTTTGTCCACAAACAATGTTTAGATTGATTGCTAAAGGAGTTTAGTAGTTCAATTAAACACTCAATTAATTGATAGCTCAATGTCATAATGTTAAAGGTGTTGGACATATTGATTAGAGTATCGGATTGATTGAAACTACAATTGACTGTTTCTATACAATCTGCACTTCCAACCGATCGACTCATGTGATGAACCGATCGGCTCAGCTTGGTGAACCAATTGACTCAGGTTGTGAGTCGATCGACTCATGGACAGGGTGAAACGATTTCTTCAAGTGTTGAAACGATCGGTTCAACTGATGCAACTAAGCAAGTTGGGAAAGTAGGATTGGTGAGAATTTTCCTTTCGTTTCACTTGCACAATTTGATTGGAACAAGGATTGGTATTTGATACCAATTAGAAACAAAAGAAGAAAAGTCAATCGGGAACTGATCAGGACAATGAACCGACCGGTTCAGAAGTGAACCGATCGGCTCATGGGTCCCAACCGATCGGTTGAGGTGTCAACCCACCGGCTCAGGTCCCCAACCGACCGTTTCAGTTGTGAAACGATCGGTTCAGGTTGCGCAGTTGGTTGTTTTTGTGGAAAATCTCGAACTCTTCTACTCCTGCTTTAGTCCCATATTTCCCGAGATGGAGAACCATGTTCCATGACCCTCCTATATATAGGGGTATTGGGGGCTTCTCAAATTCATTCTCTCTGGTTTTGGTAACTGACAGAGAGCCCGAGCAAGTGCTACCCGATAAGGAAGGCATAGCAAGGGAAAGACAACTGTAGAAAGCAATTGATGGCAGGAGAGTGTGTTGGCGACTAGTACGCTGACAGGAGGGTGCGACTCCTTCTAATTCCTTGTGAGACAAGGAGATTGGAGTTCCAGGTGGTCTGTGTGGACTACTTCAGAGGCGGGAGGTTTGTGCTGCTCGGAGAACAACTGTCAATCCTGACAGTCCTGGTGAGACCAGGAGTCGTCAGTCCCGGTGCGACCAGGAGATGCACAGACACCATCCAAGACCTGAGGTGAAGACCATGCAAGCCGCGAGGTATTGTCGCCGAGCAAGCCTCAGGATAAGGTATGATTCCACAAACCATCCTTTCCTATTGTATAGACGTTGACACGTTTTCTTGTTCTGGGTTTGGGGAGAAAATTTTTGTTTCCGCTGCCTTCTCTGCCTCCCCTAAAAACCCAACAGTGGTATCAGAGCCAGGTTAACTGCTCTATACTTTAGGGATTATTGATATGATCAATTTTGGTTTGTCACATTTATTTATCGCATACGATGCGAATAAAATTGGCTTTATGCATGTCTAATCCTAAATCCACAAATCCCAATTTACATATATGATATGTATTATGAATGCACTCGATACGCGTTGCCCTTATACGAGTTTTGTGGTGGATGTATAGCGTGGTTATGGCCAATAAACCCTATCTGTGTATGGTTGTATGTGGTTGCTTGCATCTCGGTCTGCGCACCGATCTTCCTTCTCCTATTCCTGATGTAACTCGAAAGAATTCGAGATTTCTTTCCTACCTTTGCTCCCCTTGAATGTAACTCGAGGTTTCTCCTTTTACAATATAAAATAGGATAGAATTTTATTTCTTATTATGTCGAAGATCGACGGACATCCTGACGACAGCTGAGACGATCGGTTCAAGGAGTGAACTGATCGGTTGACGTTCCAGATGATCGGTTCAAGGAGTGAGCCGATCGGTTGATGACCGGTTCGAGGAGCGAGATGAGTAGGTGGCAGCCATGAAGAGATGCACGACGACCAGGTGAACTGATCGGTTGGAGGAGCCAACCGATCAACTGGTGGCACCTAGCCGACCGACCTGATGGTGAGCCGATCAGTCATGTGATGAGTTGATCAAACCCAGAAAGGCAAAACACAGAGTTCATCTTGTACAGGTTGCATGTCATGTAGACCTAGATGACCGTGATTCCTCTTGGCTCGAGGAATCACATTAGGATGGCCATAATCATCGCTTTTTCATTTCACATGTTTTCTGTGGGATATAGCATGTATATGATGCATACTATGTATTGTGGTGATTTGATATGTATATGTATATAAAAACCAAATCCCTCATTAAAATATTAAGTCTTATATGCCTTCCATTAGTGACACACATGAAAAACTTGATCGATCAAGCATAGGTTACGCCAAAGCGTGGTGCACCGTCTATCTTGTGGAAGTGTGAAGGGTAGACATGTAGGTTCTGCCAAAATAGGGTGCATGTTTACCGTGTCGGCTTTTGGGTTAGACTTAACTGGTGATTCTTAGAGCGTCTAAGCCCAGAGGCAAGGAATGTTCATGGCAAGGTGTTGTGCATGTTCATTCATCAAGAGTTGCATATGATTCAATTGGCAAGAGTTGCCTACCTGAGAGATCTAAGTTGTGGGTGACAGCCCTAGCTGGTCCATGACTTAGAGGATTTTAGGATCTTGCCCACTAGAAGATTGTACGCTGCAATCTTCTGAATTGATGGTGAGGGCTATCAATTTGAACTAAAATAGTGGGAGCGATAATTAATTAAAGGCCTAATTTTATCGTTAACTTTTCAAATCAATAAAACAAGTCAAAAAGAGTTTTGGACTAAAATTGCATATATTTCCTTTTGTTAAAATAAATGGTTAATCAACAAATCACTTTATTTGCGATCGATCTTTGAGACCAACAAATTAAATGGGAATAATTCCATGACTGGTTTGGATGATGAGAAGTGTTTTCAAAGAGCGAAACCTCCAAGTCCTAGTTATACCAAGACCAGATGAACTCAATCCCACCACATCAATGGCTGAAAGTATGCTTATGGAAGCATACCGAGGATGACATTAATGAGGAGTGCTTGATGTTGTGTTCTCTGAACTATGAGTTGCAGAGACAACATGAGACATATAATGTCTCAAGGACACTGTCCTAGTATGTCATGACAGAAGGAGATCCAGTAAGGTATTCACACACTCAATATGATTGGGTATGTGGAAAACCTAACTAAGAAGGATTCCCTCTGAGCCAAGAGTTGGCTATTGGTATGATACTGCAAATGTTGCGAGAATCATACAGTTCATGATAAACTACAACATGAACAACTTTGACAAGCGTTGACAAAGTTGTTGGACATGTTGAGGACATGAGAGGCAAATATGAAGAAAGACTAACCCTAATCTTTGATGAGATCAATGAAAGGTAAGTCTTAAGAGCAAGGGCAAGGGCAATGCAAAGAAGTGTTCTGATGCTAGCCAGCAGCCCAAGCCGTCTTCAACCTCGAGGCACATGGGGAAAGGGTGTATGAGGGAATTGCCCTCTATATCTGGAAGAACAAAAGAAGATGAAGGAGGGGATGGAGATCATCACCTAAGGTATCATGAAATGAACCGCTTCTTAATCTGAGGTATATAATACCAAGATATGGATATGTCATATATGATATGCAATATCCGCAAAGAAGTGATGGCCTTTGTGAAAGGACCAAGAAAGAAGTACCCATCATTGGAGCAAGTGTTGCTGCCATAGATAGGAGTATCTTTCAGTTTATTTCATCCTAAAAGGCATGAAATAGAGTTGAGAACTGCTATTTCATATATTGCCAATAGATAGAAACACTTTATTTTTGCATATTGGATGACAATATTGGCAATTAATAAAGTTGATGTTTCAATCTTAAAGATATGATCTTTGTGGCAATGCCTTGTTTATCTTGTGATACATGGTATGCATAAGATAAAATGATACCTAAAGTTATTGATAACTCAAACAATCAAATTAGCATCAATCATGAGAAATTCATTTCTAGTTTCCATATGATGGATAAATCTAGACTCTTTTGGTTGAAGAACCAGTAAGAGACATGAATATCTTGGACATGACTAATCAATCTTCACTAATGGTAATGGGAGAATGATTATCCTATTGGGTATGATACATGTGATGTATTTACATACCTATTAGAACAAATGCTAATACTTCAAATGGTGTTTAGAGAAATACCAATATTAATATCTTGAAGTGTTCAAGATTATCATAGATGAAGTGCAAATTTGGTAAAGTGTTAATTCTTGATTAGATCAATGAATGAAATACTTGGACCAAATGTTTGAGATCCTTTTGAGTGATTATGATAGTGTATCATAGTGAGCTCATGATTAAGGCATGGTGATGTCTAAATAAAGAAGGAATCATACTCTAAGGAGTTAGAGAATGATTATCAAATAACTGAATTCTTCTTAATAAAAGAATACCCCACACTAATAAAAGAAATTAAGAATCACAAGGGTTGTGAATTCTTATATCCTTACACCTCAATTATCTATGTGATGAGTTGTTCATGTGATGAGTCAACTATCCAGATGAATATGAGGAACCGAATTTTGAGTTATGGTTTATGACCATTACATCCTAAATGACATCCATGTGAACCATAAGGTATGACCTTGATGGTAGCACTCATTGGGATGAAATCCATAAGTGCGAATAAGTCTTAAGTGTTAAGACACATGGATAACATTTTGAGAAGGATGATGCTTGTTGATTGCAACTTAATGACTAAGACATTTGGCATATGGATACTAAAACCGCATTCCTATGAGGAATAAAACAAGGATGTGTACGTGACACAACCTATAAGGTTTATGAATCCACTAATGCAAATGAAGTCTATAAGTTACAATGGACTAATCAATGTGATTGATTGAGTACAAGCAAATCAAAATTGGATCTTTACTTTGATGATATAGTCAAAGGGTTTGACTGATATGTCAAAGATAAAGAATGGATCTGTGATTTAGTGGGAGCGTGTTCACATTCCACATGTTAATGTGAAATGGAAATGTTCTAAAATGGAAATCCAAAAGTGGAAATTATCTTTAAGGAAGATAGAGATGTTTCCTATGTGATAGGAATAGAGATCTATAGAGATAGTTCTCAAAAACCTCTTGACCTGAAAAGAGAAAGCATACATTGGCAATCTGTACTGAAGGGTTCAGTATGCACAGATTCAGTGGGAGAAAAACTTGTCCATGTTACATGGAGTTAGTATCCCAAGGCCAAGTGTCCAATTCTTATGAAGAATGGGAACACGAAGAATAGATATGGATCTATCATGTATGTAATCATCCCATTATCTTGCATGTATGGACATGGCAAGAATAAAATGCATTCATCATATTGTATGTAGGACATGACAATATGATGTGCTCATCCGGATAACTCGTATGTGGGACATGACGAGTGGATGTCTGTCTACTTCTAGTAAGGGTTACTGGAAACCATAAGAACTTGATAAGTACTTGAGAAGTACTAGTTCTGTGGTGATAAGGAAGAGTTCAATGTAAAGAGTTACATTGATGCGAATTTTTGAAAAGGACATAAAATTAATCACAAAATATATATATGATATTTAAAGTGAAAGTTTGTTGATAATTGGAAATGTTCCAATAAATCCATTTAAAAGGAAATGTCGAGTATCCTTGTGTTAGAGAACAACAGTGGATACTATATGGATCTGGAAGTTCATGAGATGAACTTATAGATATTCCAGTCATTGATGACAAGTATGGAATCCTTGATCATGCAATGTGGCTAAAGGTTAGCAAAGGAATACTGGATCGCATATTACAGCAACTCCATCTCATACGCGTGACGTACAACGAAGAGATGTGAGACATGCAATTTATACTAACTTTGGCAAGGTGTTGCCATAACTCACTATGTTGGCACAAGAGCACAGTAACATGTGGGACATGTTTGAAGATCACTATGAATATGATTCAAGGGTGATTGGCTCACAGTGCAAGTGGGAGTCTGTTGGTATGTATGCCCTGAGAGCCAATCATGAGATGATTGGTGGGATACATTAAGATTGATTTGATAAACATCAAAGGCAAGCTTCCAATTCTTTCTGGTTCAGTCATATGAGATAGTGATAGAACAAATTGAATGTCTAGAGAATGACAATACTCAATGACATATGTTTTCAGGTTGAGGACCTGAACGATGAGATCATACAGATGCTAAGAGTTTGTACATTCTTGTTATGTCCCTAGTTGGATGTCATTGTGGAAGGTAGATAGACAGCAATGACACACAAGGCTAGATTGTGGTGTTGGTTGATGACAAAATCTCATTAGTCATGATATTGAGATATCAAACCAAACACATAGGTACTTTTTAGAGAACAAGTGTACCAGACAGACCCACCGTGAGTTTGACACATGGAACCATGACATGGTAGTCACAGTCAGTACTCACAGTGATGGTGGTGAGTGTGATTCTTTGACCTAAAATCACTACACTCAACACATGTCGTGGGGCACACTTTGACATCATCAAACGCAGTCCTAAAACATGGGTTGTTATAAAGGTGATGATTGGGTGGCTTTGATACATGGGGCTTTTGAGGGGTGAGTGATAGATATGGGATTTGTCCCTCCTGAGGGAGTTTGATATCCAAGGCCACTTGACGAGTAGGATTGAAATAGGCATGCGCACGCATGTGTGAATCAGTATGTGATATTGATGTCATACATATCTCTTCCAATCTACTCTGAGATCAAGAAAGTGAATGAACGTTGACATGATGACTGTTCCATGCCTCGAGTTCATTCGGGATGTCAGTGATAAAGGAATTATACATTCACTATAACACCATTCACGGATTGTAGGATTGAAAGTTGTTCTCCAACTTTCGATTTCACTTGGGTAGCACTGATGTGTGACTAGGCACCGCGTGAAAAAGGACTGCACGGTCACACACATAGGATTTAACCTGGAAGAGGAGTTTTGTCCACAAACAATGTTTATATTGATTACTAAAGGAGTTTAGTAGTTCAATTAAACACTCAATTAATTGATATCTCAATGTCATAATGTTCAAGGTGTTGGACACATTGATTAGAGTATCGAATTGATTGAAACTGCAATTGACTGATTCTGCACAATCTGCACTCCCAACCGATCGGCTCATGTGATGAACCGATCGGCTCAGCTTGGTGAACCGATCATCTCAGGTTGTGAGTTGATCGGCTCATGGAAAGGGTGAAACGATTGCTTCAAGTATTGAAATGATCGGTTCAACTGATGCAACCGAGCAAGTTGGGAAAGTAGGATTGGTGAGAATTTTCCTTTCGTTTCACTTGCCCAATTTGATTGGAACAAGGATTGGTATTTGATACCAATTAGAAACAAAAGAAGAAAAGTCAATCGGGAACTGATCAGGACCACAAACCGACCAGTTTAGAAGTGAACTGATCGGCTCATGGGTCCCAACCGATCAGTTGAGGTGTCAACCGACCGACTCAGGTCCCCAAATGACCGTTTTAGTTGTGAAACGATCGGTTACGGTTGCGCAGTTGGTTGTTTTTGTGGAAAATCTCGAACCCTTCTACTCCTGCTTTAGTCCCATATTGCCCGAGATGGAGAACCCTGTCGCATGACCCTCCTATATATAGGGGTATTGGGGGCTTCTCAAAAGTACAACTCAGTGCAACCAGTTGCTCTGTGAAGTTGTCGTTCACTCTAGTTTTGGTAACCGAGAGAGAGCCCGAGCAAGTGCTACCTAATAAGGGAGGCACAGCAAGGGAAAGACAATTGTAGAAAGCAATTGGTGGCAAGAGAGTGTGTTGGTGACTAGTACGTTGACAGGGGGTGCGACTCCTTCCAATTCCTTGTGAGACAAGGAGATTGGAGTTCCCGGGGGTCCGTGTGGACTACTTCAGAGGCGGGAGGTTTCTTCCGCTCGGAGAACAACTGTCAATCCTGACAGTCCCAGTGAGACCAGGAGTCATCAGTCCCTGTGCGACTAGGAGCTGCACAGACACCGTCCAAGACCGGAGGTGAAGACCGTGCAAGCCGTGAGGTATTGTCTCTGAGCAAGCCTCAGGACAAGGTATGATTCCACAAACCATCCTTTCCTATTGTATAGACATTGATGCGTTTCCTTGTTCTGGGTTTGGGGAGAAAATTTTTGTTTCCACTGCCTTCTCTGCCTCCCCTAAAAACCCAACACAAATTACCACCTCTAGAATGTCCCTACACTCTTAGCATCATTTAGAGGAGAGAGAAATAAGGAGGCACCATGTTTGAATCATATTTGGATGGTAGCATTCTTGGTGATGAAAAGACCAAGAAGAGTTGTGTATTTGAAACCCTAATCGAGTTGCATTGGGTTGTATCGAGTTGTAGAGATTATATGGGAGTGCCTATTAGCCAAGGATCCATAGAGAAGGTCCCATATAATTTTGTCAACTCTTGTCCTTTTCCATTATGGGTTAAGTACCTCAAGGAGGTGATGGATATCGGTTTACAACTTTCCTTAGAAAAAGTGTGTCAGTTTGTGAATAAAGTGGTGTTGAATTGAAATATCTTGCTCAACAAGATAACTAATGGCTGAAATCTTATCCCTAGATTATCCTCAAGAGTTTTTCATGTCAAGATAAATATGTGTGCATGGACATGTGTCAACCATGCACGGACACGTGGCACCTAGTAGTATAAGGTGATGATACCTCTTATACACTCTCTCCCATGAGCCTCAATTATATATACCACTCCTTTCACCTACTAGTGAAATTTTCAAACCTTATCACTCCATTTCTCTTAGATATCATGCATAATGGTAAGGAGTAAGGAGGAGCTCAAGCCATTAATCTTAAGGTGAAGCCATGGTCATCTTCAACCTTGGTTGAAGCATGAATCTCAGGTTGTGATTCTTTCTTTCTTTTCTTCTTTACCAAGTTCTTAACTATTATGATTCCTTGCATGTAGAAGAGTTGTGAACAAGTCTTGGATCTGTGATAAGTTCACCTTCAACCTTGGGAGCATGAATCTTTATAGCTTGGAGATTTGAAGTTGTTCTTGAGATGGGTTATATAACTTGAACCTAATCATGTTATTATTCACCTTCAATCTTTCTATACTTGATGATCTACTTTCAATTTCGAGTTTTCTTGAATAATTGTTGAATCCATGATTTCTAATAGTTGCATAGGACTATTTTCCATAAACTAGGATAGTAAAGAATGAATGTCTAGAGCTTGATGATGATGACATCATCATGGCACAAACTGATATCAGGTTGAAGCACCTCCAACCCGATATGATGACGAAACCCAATATGGTGTGAAGCACACACACATCTTGGATGATATGGTGTGACACACACACATACACCTCTTACCCGATATGGTGGAAGCACACACCTCTTTCCCAATATGGTGGAAGCACACACCTCTTGCCTGATATGGTGGAAGCACACACCTCTTACCCGATAAGGCGGAAGCACACACCTTTTGCCCAATATGGTGGAAGCAAACACCTCTTGCCCGATATGGTGGAAGCACACACCTCTTTCCTAATATGGTGGAAGCATACACCTCTTGCCCAATATGATAAGAAAGCATACACCTCTTGCACGATATGGTAAGCAAGCATACACCTCTTGCCTGATATGGTAAGCATCATACACCTCTTGCCCAATATGGTAAGCAAGCACACACCTCTTGCCTGATATGGTAAGCATGCACACAACTCTTGCCCGATATGGTAAGCAAGCACACACCTCTTTCCCGATATGGAAAGCACGCATACACCTCTACCCCGATATGGTAAGCAAGCATACACCTCTTACCCGATATGGTAAGCCAGCATACACCTGTTGTTTGATATGGAGGTAAGCACCTCCAATCCAATATACTTGATTGAGTAACACATGAAGTGTGTTATGTCAAATGATACATTAAGATGTAAAGCGTTTAATGCATTTTGATAAGTGTAGGCCAATGTACCTTGATAAAAGGGTTGAGCTAAATTAATAAAGTATGATGTAATCAATATCCTAGTGAGGATGAGAGAGAAACTCATACTTTGTGTGATAAGCATTTAATGAGCATACATTGATACTCCTAATATTTGTGGAGCTATGAATCAGTGTTTTGATTCTTGATAATATGAATTAGGGTTTTGATTTTGGACAATATGCACTTGAAACCCTAATCGGTTAAAGAGGGAAAACCTAAACCTAATCGGTGAAAAGGAAAACCCTAACCCTAATAATGGGAAGGTTGTATTTCTCTTATATTGCATGGTGATGATATGTACTTGAGATTGCTTTTATCATGAAATACTAACCATGTAGGTATCATGAGATGATGAGAATAGCCAAGTATGTACTATGATGTTTCATATGATACAAATTGAATGGGCCATGTGAGCCATGTGAAATACTTGTGCAACACGTATTATGTATACCTGGGTCTGAGGACCTAGAGGTAATAGTTACCTGATAAGAGGTGACAATGTTCAGTGATGAACTATGGGTTTGAATACCCAGATCGAGAAATCATGATGATGGTAAGGTTAAAGGATGAGAATTCCCAGTAATGTGATTAGGGATTGAGTTCTCGAGTGTTATGCATTCAATGTGTTCCAAAGATTATGGAAGTACTTGATAAATGTATTACACCTTTCTTTGTAGCATATTTTATAACTCTTACTTGTAACTTAATTGATGTTAAAAGATATTGTAATACACCTAATTAATCAAATGCAAGCTTATCATGTAGTGTCCAGGCCATAGGTCCATTCGGTGTCAGAATTTGTTGAATGGTGAAATGAGTTTAACTTGGAGTGCATATTTTTTAATATGTGGGGGTGAAAGACAAACATATACTTATGTCTAGATAGGGATCTCTATGTGATTTCTTGATGAATACCATGGTTGCCGTGTGATCGCCCTGATGAAATGTATCGGGGATTGATGTGTGATCTCCTCAAAGAGAGTGCATGCTGCTACTGTAGCTCTTTAGTGAAGATGCCGCTATACCCCAACAAGCTAGTTGTAGTTTGGCATGATGTCACTGCCAGTGGTCTCGTACTGACCGAGACAGGTGAAGTCTTGGCAGTCGGCTCTTCCATTAACCTTGTATGTTATCGATGCTTTACGTAGCCATGGTCGGTTCGAGCATGAGTGGTATACCTCATCTTCTCTGGGAATAAGTGTGATTGTAAATATGTAATCAGCCATGTAGCGTATCTACTTAAGGATTGAATACAAAAACATTGGTTGATGTTACATTACTTTTATACATCTTAAATAGATAGATGTTATATGTGTTCTTCGAATTCCTTATAAAGTGAATAGATGATTTATTTCTCTATCTTAGATAGATGCAATGATTTAAAAGATGATATTGCTTTGTTCTACTTTTAAACAATGATTAATCTTAATTATTAATATCAAAGATCCTCTACTCAGTTTTGTATTATTTACCCGTAATAATAATATTGTTGGCTGAGAGTTATATCTCTTGTTGGGACTTTTGTCTCACCCCATTGGTCCCAACATTTTTAGGTGGACACAAATGAGGTGGTAGAGACCATACTTTAGAGGGAGGAGAACAACAACATGGATAGTAGTAACAACTCAGGTTGAGTGTGTTGTCTATCATGTCTTGCAGATAGAAGTCCTATGTGTCGTCTTTGTACTCTTAGGTCCTTGGGAGTTAGTACGTAATGGTTTTGTAAATGATATGAGATTTTGGCTTGTATGCCTCGAGGTTTTATGTTGCTTATGTATATGTTTGGGCAAAGCAAATGGTATATGATATCCTCAGGATAAGATGGTACAATGTATGTACAATGTGAACCATGATGTATATATTGCCTTGGTTCTTTCTTTAAGAGTTTCTGGGCAATGGATCTCTTTGCAAAATGATTTTAATTTTTAGTGATTTTTGTTAATCCGATGCTAATGGTTATTCTGTGTAATTACTGGTGGCGATTCGGTTGTCGTGTCATCACATTTACAACAGCATGAAGCAATCCCCAATAATGACAACGGCCTCATGAGGAGATCAAGTAAAGAGGGTGGTTTTGTACACACTGAGTGTGATTCTCTTCTTCCTCATCTTTGTTCTTGTGTGGGGGAGGGCTTCTTGGATTTAGGGAGTAATTAAATCTAGGTAGTGTGAGTTGTAATCTTAATTGCATAGTGTTTGTTGGCCGATATTACCCCATGGTTTTTCTCTCCTTGTCTTGGGGAGAGTTTTCCACGTTAAATCTGGTGTTTCATCTTTGGGTTTATACTCTTGTCTATAACGCTTCCGCAACAAGTTTTCATCACAAATGAGACTGTATCGGTACAACATCCCCAACATCTACAACATCTCAAAGAGCATTGATCATAAAAAAGCAACATAAAAGATCAGCATGTGGATTATCTATCGAGAGTGAAACAACAACCAATAATAGTAGTGGGTTTCCCCGTGTTAACAATGGGGTTACATACAACATGGGTACCCGAAAAAACAACAAACTTGGTACTCGGGGGGGGGGAGCAGTAGCAGGTTGAAGTGCTTCAAGTGCGGGGAGCCTGGCCATCTTCAGTCTGAGTGTAGGAAGCTAGAAAAGAAATCAATGTTTCTGTACGAGGTTGAGGATGATGGTGCCGTTTTTGAGGCTGCAGGAGATGAAAATCCAATATATGATGAAGAATATAGCAAAGAGGAGTTCGTGATAGGAGATGTCATTGTGAATTTGGTGGTTAGGAGATCTTACATGACTCCACAGGCTATGGGAGAAGATTGACTCAGGGATAATATCTTTCAGTCTACTTGCACGATCTTGAATAAAGTATGATAGTTCATCATTGATTCTAGAAGTTGTGAAAATATCATATCAGCTGAAGCACACAGTACAAAAGTTTGGTATAGCATCTGAACAACACCCAAAACCATATCAGCTGGCATGGTTTGAAAGGGATGGGAAGTAAGCATGTCATGGAAGGAACTAATTACATTTTCCATTGGTTCAAGATACGAGGATTCAATTTAGTGTGATGTAGTAATGATGGATGATTGCCATCTATTATTAGGAAGGCCATGGCAATTCGATAGAAGTGTGAAGTGTAATGACCATGACCTGGGTTAGTTTTGTTATCATGTGACACACTTATGTTTCATGTTTGGTCCTGATTGAATGTTGTTTGAGCAATGTTCCTTTATTTTTGACCAAAGTGCAATTTACCCAATATTGGAGGTTATATTGCAAAATGTCACATGTTGAATGTGACTTAAATTTTTTAGCATTATAAGAAATATAATGATGCTAAGTGGTGGCTTGTGGAAAGCCTAAATGCCAAGTTTGAACTTGTTTGAATAAAGCTAGTGCCTTGTGCACCAATTTTGGTACAAATTGTAATTTACCCAAAATATAGGGTTGAAATGCAAATTACCACATCTAGAGTGTTCCTACTTCCTCTATGTATCATTTAGAGGAGAGATAAATAAGTATACACCAATTTTTGAATCATTTTTGGGTGGTAGTATTCTTGGTGATGAAAAGACCAAGAAAGGGGTTGAATGGAAAACCCTAACTTGAGTTGTATCGAGTTGTAGAGTTCATATGAGAGTGCCTATCAGCCAAGGATCCATACAAGGAGTCTCATATAGGTTTGTGGACTCTTGGTAAAGGCCATGATGAGCTAATCACTTCAATAAAGCAATAAATATTTCCTTACAACTTTCCTTTGAAAATGTTGTATTGAATTGTGAATATAATAACAATGTGAGTGGAAGTGGCTTGCCCTAGAAGATAACCAAAGGGGGGCGACCCTTATCCCTTGCATTATCCTCAAGTTTTTTTTTTGTAGTGCAAGATAAAGATGGAATGCATGCAAGTACATGTGTCAATCCATGCATGGAAATGTGGCACCTAGTAGCTTAAAAAGATGACACCTTATATACACTTTTTCATGAACCTCAAGTATATATACCCTTCCTTTCACCTCTTAATGAAAATTTTCGAATCCTACCACCTCCGTGCTCTTATATATCATTCATAGAGTCTTGGTATCGTGCATAGGTGAAGTGGTATCGTGCATAGGGCCTTGGTATGGGCCATATCAAGTGATATCATCCATAGCAAGTGATATCGACCATAGCAAGTTGACATCGGCCATAGGGGAGTGATATTGGCCACAAGTGAAAGGGATATCGGACACAAGTGAGGTAATATCATGAATAAGTAGTGAGGTATCGTGCATGGTGCTAAGGAGAAAGAAGGAGCTCAAGTCTTAACCCTAAGTTAAAGCTATGATCATCTTCAACCTTGGTTTGAAGCATGGATCTAGGGTTATGATCTTCCTTTCTTTTCTTCTTCACCAAGTTCTTAACTATGGTGACTCCTTGTATATGAAGGAGTTGTGAACAAGCCTTGTACTTTTTACAAGTAATCTTCAACATTAGGAACGTGATGCTTTGGATCTTGGAGCTTTAAAGTTGTTCCTAAAGCAGGTTATATAACTTGAACCCAAACATGTTATTACTCACCATCTTTCTTGCTATATTGATGATCTACTTTCAATTCCAAAATTTTCTTGAACACTTGATATATCTACGAGTTCTAGTAGTTGCTTAGACCTGTTATCCTTGTACTAGAACAAGTAGAATGAAGGTCTAGAGCTTGAAGATGATGGTATCACCTTATAAAGTGATATCGGGTTCAAGCACATAAGCAAGCACCTCTAACCCGATATGGTGATGCACCTACACCACTAAAATGATATGGATATGAGTTTATACTTCCTTGCATTATATGGTAATGTAGTATACACCTCTTGGTCAATATGAGGTCAAGCATACATCTCTTTGCCCGATATGGTGTGAAGCACACACACACACACCTCTTTGCCCAATATGGTGTGAAGTACACACACCTCTTTGCCTGATATGGTGTGAACCACACACACACCTCTTTGCCCAATATGGTGTGAAGCATACACACACCTCTTGCCCGAGATGATAAGATGACATACACCTCTAGATCGATATGGCAAGCAAGCATACACCTCTTGCCCGAGATGGTAGGCATACATACACCTCTAAAGTGATATGGGTAGCAAGCATACACCTCTTGCCCGATATGGTAAGCATACATACACCTCTACAGTGATATGGGTAGCAAACATACACCTCTAAAATGATATTGGGTTAAGCATACACCTCTTGGACGATATGGTGTTGAGTACACATCTCTAAAACAATATGGTGGGTAACCCAATACACTAGATGACAAAAGTGGTAAGGTGGTTAATACCCTAGAACATGTAATGTCCAATACACTAAAGTATGGTGTGGCCAATAACTTCAAGTGAGGTGAGGATGTTACACCCATGTTTGGTGAAGGTGATACACCATATGATTGGTAAGGTTGATACCTTGATGGGTAAGGGTATGAGGGATATGATGATGTCTAGCCCAATATACACCTAACCCAATACATATGTTCAACTTGACATACACGATTCAACCTGATACACCTTGTAAAGGTGAGGGTAAAACACTCTTAGGAGTGATGAATGTAGCACCAAGTAATGGCCCAATACATGTGTTCAACTTGACATACACGATTCAACCTAATACACATTGTAAAGGTGAGGGTAAAACACTCTTAGGAGTGATGAGTGTAACACCAAGTAATGGTGTGGATAATACCTTGATAGGTGAAACACCTAAAGTGGTTGATAATGGTCAACCCTATATCAACAATGCATTAACCTGAGATGAGTCCATATCACTTTTTGATAGTTGGGTAATTCAAGTGGGTGACTTATGGCCAATACACTACAGGATAAATGTGATGAATTAGTGTATAAAGTATTAGGATGGGAAATACCCTAATACAAGATAAGTTGACGAACTTAAGTAAGTTAAAAGTGATGAGGGAAGTGACACATCAAGGTATGATAAATATCACATCCAACACCTCAAGTTTGATACACCTCGATGCACCTTAAATCCAATATACTTGGATGAGTAACACATGAAGTGTGTCATGTCAATTGTTACATTAAGATGTAATGAGTTTAATTCACTTTGATACGTGTAGGCTAACATACCTTGAGAAAGGGGTTAAGCCAAGTTAATAAAGTATGATGTAATCAATATTCAAGTGAGGATGAGAGAGAAACTCATACTTTGTGTTGATAATCATTTAATGATAAATGAGGAGAATAAATGAGTATAATTGAATACTTATGATATCAATGTATGCTCCTAGATGTGTGGAGCAATAAATTAGGGTTTGGATTGATAATATGAAATTGAAACCCTATTCGGCTAAAAAAGGGAAACCCTAACCCTAATAATGGGAAGGTTGTATTTTTCTTATTGCATAAGTCTTGTGAGTCATGTTAAATAATTGTATAACAAGTATAATGTTTATGTGGTCTGATGACCTAAAAGATATTTGTTGCCTAGTGAGAGGTGACAAGATGTTTAATGGACCTTGTGAGTCATGTGAATAGTTGTTTCCTAGTGAGAGGTGACAAGATGTTTAATGAGCCTTGTAAGCTATGTGAAATACTTGTACAACAAATATGATGAATGCCTTGGTCTGAGGACCTAGAGGTAATAGTTACCTATTATAGAGGTAACACCGCTCAGTGATGATCTAAGGGTTAGAATACCCAGATCCAATCACCATGATGATGATGATGTGAAGGGATGAGAATTCCCAGTGATGTGATAAGGGACTAAGATCCCGAGTGATATACTTTCAAAATGTTCCAAAGATCTTAAAAGTACTACCCTTTATTTTAGCATCTGTTATAATTCATGTTTGAAACTTGGTTGATGCTAAAAGATACTATAATGTACCTAATTAATCAAGAGAAATCTCATCATGTAGTGCCCTGACCATAGATCCATTCAGCGTCAGAAATTGTTGAATAGTGAAACAAGTTTTCCCATGGGATTTCCTAGAGAGCATGTTTTTGAATATGCAGGGGTGATGGATGAATTATATCCAGACATCCCAATGAAGAATTGATGTCACACCTTTCTTATTTATCATGGGATGATGTGAATCTCCCGACCAAATAAGAAATTGATGCGTAGAATCCTTCTTCATTCTATGTGGATCGGGATTGAAATGTGATTCTCCTGAACAGTTGAGGAATTGATGTGTAATCTTCCTTATTCTTTTAATCCATGGATGGATAAACTAAGATCTCACCTAAAGAGAGTGCATTCTTTGGTTGTAACTCTATAGAAAAGATGTCGCTATACCCTAGCATGCTATTTGTAGTTGACATGAGATGTCCTGACAGTAGATGACACAAGATGTCCTACTGAATCTGTGTGGTCTCGTACTGACTGAGACATGTGAGGTCTTAGCAATCAACTCTGTCCTTGACCTTGTATGGTACTGATTTCAACTTACTAGTGGTCGGTTGGAGCATGACCGATATACTTCATCTGCTCAGGGCTTAAGTGTGATTGTAATATGTAATCAGCCGAGTAGCATATTTGTTTAAGGATCAAATACGGAAAGATATTGGTTTATGTACACTTCAATTATATATCTTAGTTGATAGATGTTATTTATGTTTCTTTACATTCCTTGTGAAGTGGATAGATGGTTTATTTCTCTAGCATGGATAAATGCATCATTTTTCTAAGTAAAGAGATTACACTATCCTATTTATACCATGGTTAATCCTACTTGTTAATATAAAAAGAACCTATGCCCAATTTTATATTGCTTATATATGATAATAATATGGTTGGCAAAGAGATTATATCTCTCACTGGGACAATTGTATCACCCTATGGGATCCACAATTTTTAGGTGGACATGCACAAGGCGGTAGAGACCTTTCTGTAGAGGGAGAACAATAGCTAGGGCAGTAGTAACAACTTAGGTTGAGTGTACTATCTCTCATGTCTTTTAGATAGAAGTCCTATGTGTCATCTCTGTACTCTTAGGTCCTTGGAGTCAATTTGTAGCAGTTTCATGAATGATATGAGATTTTTGGCTTGTATGCCTCAAGGTTTTATGTTGCTTCATTATATGTTTTGATAGAACAACTATTATATGTTGTCCTCTATATGAGATGAAACAGTGTATGTACAATGTAACTCATGATATGTATACATTTTGGATCTTTCAATAAGATTTTCCAGGAACAGGATCTCCTTGCAAAAATGGTTTTAAATTTTAGTGATTTTTGTTAATCCGTTGTTTATGGTAATTCCACAATTATTATTGGTGATGGATTGATTTGTTTCTGGTCTTCACAAAGTGTTGGTATCAGAGCTTAAGGTTTGCTGAGTCTACAAAGACATAGGACTAAGGTATTGAGTCTGTGTTAGTGTCCTTCAGTATACCCTATAGTGACTTCTTCTTATGTAGAAGAAAGGGTGAAGCTTAAAGATGTTTGGAGAACATGAGGAACACATTGTTGAAAGCAATGTTGTTGCACCAAGAGAGGGTGCAAGGGATCATGCAAGAGAAGAATGAGTGCCTGATAATTCCCATCTTGACCCAATCAAGATAGAGAATCCTACTTCTTATGCTCTTGTTGGATAGATTAGGACAACAGTGATGCATATAGTGGACTGGATACTAGCAATACAACCTAGGTTACCAGTCCTCAATGTAGAAACTTTGGGTTCTGGAAGGGTTCCTGAATGACATAGTCATGTTGGAACAGTGGAAAATGTGGGAAGGATTAACATATGGAAAGAAAATACACTGCCATAAGTATAAATAGATAGTACATATGTGATGGCAATACCCAAGGAGGGGCAATAAGCTGAGAACTAAGGAAAGGTATCTACAATTCTAGAGACATTTTCCTAGTTGTCTAAAAAGATGAAGTTTTTGGTGCCACCAGTGCAATAAATGCCTAGTGCACCAGGGCAGTTGTCATAAGTAAAGGCAAAAGTCCTAACTTTCCACTTGTAAGAACTCCTGGATTAGTTTCTACATCGGTAATAAGACCGATAAGAACATGGCACGTGGATAAGACATGTTATAGATATGGACATGTTGAGCATACTAAACCCTTTTGTTTTAAAAGAAGGGAGGAAATGACCCAACAACCGAGGCAAACTTGGTAGGGCTTACGAAAGTTACAGCCCAATAATGTAAAAAGGCAAAAGCAACAACATGAAACAACTAGATTCTATGTTTTAAGTCAACCTAAAGTGGTACGTGACCGCGAGGGGTTAAAACGAGTGCCACCAAACTGACAGCCAAATCATTAGTGATTATGCGGAATAATCATAAGTAGTGGATTAACAAAATCACTAAAAATTAAAACCATTTTGCAAAGAGATCCATTTCCTAGAAAACTCTTAATGAAAGAACAAAAACTTGATATACATCAAGGTTCACATTATACATACACTGTACCATCTCATCTCGAGGATAACATATAACAATTTCTTTGTCAAAACATATACTAAAGCAACATAAAACATCGAGGCATACAAGCCAAAACCTCAGATTGTTCATAAAACCAATACTTATTAAATCTAAGGACCTGAGAGTACAAAGACGACACATAGGACTTCTATCTACAATACACGACAGACAGTACACTCAACCTGAGCTGTTACTGATGTCCCTACAACTGTTGTTCTTCCTCTACAGTACGGTCTCTACCCCCTCGTGCACATCCACCTAAAAAAATGTGGATCCCACGGGGTGAGACAGTTGTCCCAGCAAGAGATATAACTCTCTGCCAATAATGTTATTATCATAGGTAAATACAATTAAACTAAGCAGAGGTTCTTTTATATTACTAAGAAAGGTTAATCATTATGGATAAGTAGATTAGAACATTCTCATCTCTTAAATCAATGCAACTGTCTATGATAGAACAGTAAATCATCTATTCACTTTATAAGGAATATGAGGAACACATGTATCGTTTACCCATCATATTATGCCATCATCTCAAGCTTATCCTGTGATAATATTATTATGTTATGATATCCATGAATCATTCTCATTTCTAATTGTTGGCTTCATCCAATTTGCTAATCAGATATTGGATTATAACAATCTTGTAAGAGTTCAGCCAGGTATTGGACTCTGCCGATCCTGATAGAGTTCAGCCAGGTATTGGATTATACCAATCTTAAGATCATAGCCAGATATTGGACTCTGCCAATTCTCATAGAGTTTAGTCAGGTATTGGATTATACCAATCCTGAGATCACAGCCAGGTCTTGGACTCCGCCAATCCTGATAGAGTTCAACAATGTATTGGATTGCACCAATCTTGAGATCATAGAGTTCAACCAGGTATTGGATTGTACCAATCCTGAGATCATAGAGTTCAACCAGGTATTGGATTGTACCAATCCTGAGATCATAGAGTTCAACCAGGTATTGGATTGTACCAATCCTGAGATCATAGAGTTTAGTTAGGTATTGGATTGTACCTATCCTGAGCTCACAACCAGGTATTGGACTCTGCCAATCCTGATATCACAACCATATTGCTAAGAATCCCATAGTAGTTGGGATACCTTTATGCTTCCCTTTCACATTCATTATGGGATATCAATCCCTTAAATTCATCATTGAATACCACATCACTTTTACTAGGCATTATACCTCAGTCGAACCATCAGATACATTCACATCCTTTATGTGATACAAGTATTCCTCATGTCTCATTTTAACATATTCAAAGCACTATAGCCCTTATTTGGCTATGACCATAATGTATGTATGACCAAGATTTCATTATTATCTTTGTAACCATTTATTATTATTATTATTATTATTATTATTATGTTACAAGGTTCCTGTTTACCTAGTTTATTTTAAACATTACCATCTCTTACATCAATCTCTAGATCAACATCTTATCACATCTCACTAGGCAACAACTAATCACATGTCTCACAAACCCATTAAATACTTGTCACCTATCACTAGGAAACAACTATTCACATGGCTCAAAAGGCCATTAAACATCTCGTCATCTCTCACTAGGCAACAACTAATCACATGGCTCACAATGCCATTAAACATCTTGTCATCTCTCACTATGAAACAACTATTAACATGTATCACAAGGCCATTAAACATCTTATCACTTCTCACTAGGAAACAACTAATCACATGGCTTACAAGACCATTAAACATCTCATCACCTCTCACTAGGCAACAACTATTAGGGTTAGGGTTTACCTTTATAGCCAAATCGGGTTTCAAATTCATATCATCAATCCAAACCCTAATTCATTGCTCCACACATCTAGGAGATTACATTAATATCATAAGTATTCAATCATACTTATTTATTCTCATCACATTTAACTTGTAGTGTATTGACCATAAGTCACACACTTGAATTACCCAACTACCATCAAGTGATATGAACTCATCTTCGGGTTATAGGGTTGACCATTATCAACCACTTTAGGTGTTTCACCTACCAAGGTATTAGTCACACCATTACCTGGTGTTACACTCATTACTTCTAAGAGTGTTTTTCCCTCACCTTTACAAGGTGTATCGGGTTGTATCATGTATGTCAAGTTGAACATACGTATTGGGTTAGATGTATATGGAGCTAGACATCATCATATCCCTCATTCCCTTACTCATCAAGGTATCTACCTTACCAATCATATGGTGTATCACCTTCACTATATATGGGTGTAATATCCTCACCTCACTTGAAGATATTGGCCACATCCTACTTTAATGTATTGGCCATCACATGTTCTAGGGTATTATCCACCTTACCACTTTTGTCATCTAGTGTATTGGTTTACCCACCATATTGTTTTAGAGATGTTTCCTCAACACCATATAGTCCAAGAGGTGTATGCTTAACCCAATATTGGTTTAGAGGTGTATACTTGCTTACCATATCACCTTAGAGGTGTATGTGTGCTTACCATCTTGGGTAAGAGGTGTATGCTTACTTACCATATCAGGTAAGAGGTGTGTGTGTGCTTCACACCATATCGGGAAAAGATGTGTATGCTTGACCTCATATCCTCCAAGAGGTGTATACTACATAACCATATTATAAGCTCATATCCATATTATTTTAGTGGTGTAGGTGCATCACCATATCGGGTTAGAGGTGCTTGCTTATGTGCTTGAACCTGATTTCTTTATAAGGTGATACCATCATCTTCAAGCTCTAGAACTTCGTTCTACTTGTTCTAGTTCGTGGAAAATAGTCCTAGGTTACTAGTAGAGCTCATGGATTCATCAATTATGCAAGAAAATTCTATTTGAAAATAAATCATTTAACTAAGGCAAGATTAATGATAAATAATAACATAATTGATTCAAGTTATATAACCTGCCTCAAGAACAACTTCAAAGCTCCAAGATCCAAAGATTCACGTTCCTAAGGTTGAATATGACTTATCAAAAGTCCAAGGCTCGTTCACAACTCCTTCATATACAAGGAATCACCGTAGTTAAGAACTTGGTGAAGAAGAAAAGAAAGGAAGATCAAAACCCTAGATCCATGCTTCAATCCAAGGTTGAAGATGATCATGGCCTTACCTTAGGGTTAAGATTTGAGCATTGAACTCCTTATTGATCCTTAGCACCTTGACCGATACCTCACTACTCATGCATGATATGCCCTCACTTGTGGCCGATATCCCCTTCACTTGTGGCCAATATCACTTCACTTGGCCGATATCAACTTGCTATGGACGATATCAACATGCTATGTCCGATATCAGTTGCTATGGCCGATACCCAAGCCCTATGCATGATAACACTTCACCTATGCAGGATAACAAAACTATATGCATGATATCTAAGAGAAAGGAGGTGGTAGGATTTGAAAATTTTCACTAAGAGGTGAAAGGAAGGGTATATATACTTGAGGTTCATGAAAAAGTGTGTATATGAGGTGTCATCTTTTTAAGCTACTAGGTGCCACATGTCCATGAATGGTTTACACGTGTCCTTGCATGTACTTATATTTATATTTACATGAAAAACACTTGAGGATAATCTATAGATGATATTTCGGTCATTAGTTATCTTATTTGATAAGATATCTCATCTTTATCTCACAAATTATGCAAACCGATACAACTTTTGCAAGTAGCACCTAACTCGTCATGGATAAACTCCTTGAGTTTCTTAGCTCGTTATGGACAAGGATAAGAGTTAAAAATCTGATATGAGATCCCCTCTATGTCTCCTTGGATGATAGACACTCCCATATGTACTCTACAACCCGATACAAGCTCAAATTAGGGTTTCACATTCAACCCTTTCTTGGTCTTTTCATCACCAAGAGTACCATTACTCATAAATGATTCAAAAATGATGCCTATTTCTTTATCTCTCCTCTATATGATACTAGGAGGGAGTAGGGACACTCTAGAGGTGGTAATTTCATATCAATCCTACATTTTGCGTAAATTACAACTTGTACCAAAATTGGTACAAAGGCACTAGCATTATTCAAACAAGTTCAAACTTGGATTTTAGGCTTTCCACAAGACACCACCTTGAATAATTCTCTCTCTTATGATGCTAAAATTCATGAGGTATTTTTAACATGTGACATATTGCAATATGACTACTCATCTTGGGTAATTTGCATTTTGGTCCAAAACATGAGAACATTGCTCAAACATTATTCAAACAAGACCAAATTTGAAACATAAGTTCATTACCTGATAAAAAAACACTTTAGAGGATTATATTAAAGTTCTAAGCAACTTATTTAGCCAAAATAAATAAGGTTAACCCATAACCCAGGTCAGCGTCATTACAAGTTATAAACCCCTAACAAGGATTTCATCCCCAAAATCCCAGATAAAGGAAGACAATTGTCATTCATGCATCATATCATCAAATATCCACATAACATCTTGATGTCATGGAGATTCCATAGAACTTTTACCAGTACAAAGTTATGTCACATAGGGTTATCATAGAATCTGTCATACTCAACTGTCCTTCCCAGACTAGAGTTACATTCTGTCATTTATTTGAGACTATAAGTCTTATTATACATCTGTTGTGCCACTCTAATATGATGACACAACATTAAACTTTCTTGTGACTTATACCAACTATCCCGTTAGTTGTTTATTTTATTATCATAAGGGGAGGCTACTTGTCAAAGAAGAACTTATCTCAAATGTATCTCTAGATGTTATGTATAAACTGCCTTAACATATCTAGATAGGGCTATTCTAAGGAATTATTTTTAGCTTGATAAGCTTTTTCCCAAAATGATTCTATAATTGTTCCTTCAACTCATACATCCTTTTTGATGTTATGTTTATGCGGGGCATAAACCCCTAATATATGGTATCCATACTACAATATGTAACCAGACTAATCTCAAAGTTGGCCCTTCTAGGTAACCAAACATTATTCATCTTATCAAGAGACAGGTTCTCATTTCTCATATTATTGAAAGTTCTTGGATACTAGGATTCTTTACCTTGGTATCCATTATACGTACTAAAAGAACATCACATCCTCATCATTTCCATCCTCTATTGTTATTACCAAAACTAAACATATAATAGGACCTTTCTTATCACATATAGTTTTGTCTTGGAACCAGAATCCAGAACTAACTGATACTTTTCAAAGTATCCTATTATAGATTACTTCTAATCTATGCATATCAAGTGTCAGAAGACTTACTTGATTGTCATGTTCCCAAAAGGAAGGAATATAGGGAAACATAGTCCTTCTTATCACCCCATCATTATTCAAGTTTGTTTGTTAAAGAAAAGAGATTATCACCTTCCTTGAGTATTACATGAACTTTCAATTGTTCATGTGTCATTAAAATTTGTTTACTCTTAGGTTCCTTGCCATCAACATAGGAATTATAAGGATGATTACATGTCATCATCTCTTAGCATTATCATCATTATGATTACTAGATATGGGTATTTAAACCCTTAGTTCATCACTGAACATTGTTACCTCTTATCAGGTAACTGTTACCTCTAGGTCCTTAGACCAAGGTATACATTATACTAAAAATCTTCTTTTGTTTATAAGTTGAACTATGATTAACTCATATTCCTTCATATATCAATTAGGATGTGGTAGAAATATTCGTGCCACATCTCCTACTTCATTATGCTCTTTAGATTGTCTCAAAATGACTATAACACCCATGGCCTGGGTTATGGCCTAACCCTAGATGTTTTTCTTAAGTAAGTTGCTTACAAACTTGTTCTTATCTTTTGAAAAGTAAATTAAGTTCCTTTGTGAAGTTTATTTTCAAATTTGACCTTATATGAAAACTATGTGTGCATTATATGATAACCTAAGTGAAAAGTGCAATTCACCCAAGATGAAGGGTTATACTGCAAATGTCACATGTTGAATGTATTCTAAGTGATTTTAATGTCATGGAAGAGAATATGATGCTAAGTGGTGGCTTGTGCAAAGCCTAAGTTCTAATGCTAAGTGCTTGGTGTATCAATTGTGGTACAATTTGCAATATATACAAAATATAGGGTTAATGTGCAAATCACCACTTCTAGATTATTTTTTACTTTTATCTAGTATTGTCTAGAAGAGAGAGAAATAAGGAGACAATATGTTGAAACATCCTAAAGTGTTAGCACTTTTAATAATAAATGAAAAGACAAAGAAAATGCATAAGTTGAAAGTTATACATGTGAGCATATCGAGTTGTGGACTTAGAAGGGAGTCCCTATCGGCCATAGAGCTATAAGAAGAGTTTCCTATCGATTTGTGGGTTTTAGAATTTCCCATGACGGTCAAGACACTTTAAAGAAGAAATATGAATCAGCTAGCAACTTGTCTTTGAATGGATTAAGTTGAATATTATAATATAGTTAGTGGAAGAAGACTTGCACTAAAAGATAATTCAAGAACTGACCCTTATCCCGTATATTATCCTTGGATTTTTATTTTTGCATGGTAAGATAATAATAACATGCATGCAAGAGTGTGTGTCGACCTTACATGGCTCGGTGGCATGAAGTAACTTAAGCTAATGACACCTATTACACTCTTTTCCATAAAACCTCTAGTATAAATACCTTAACCTTTACTTGTTAGTAAGATTTTCGAATCTTGATAGTACCCTTCCCTCTTGTATCATGCATACTATCTTGTGATGTCCATAGTGAAGAGAGTTGAGTGGCGAAGCTTGATATCGACCAAAGACAAGGGATATCGACCAAAGTAGGTCATAGTAACCAAGTGAGGTGATATCGTCCATTTGGATTAGAGATATTGTGCAAAAGCTTGGAGCTCAAGTCTTGGAGCTTGGAGAAGGCTCATCTTCAACCTTGGAACGTGTGGACTTGAAGCTTGAAGCTTGGAAGCTATTTGAGAGGTGGGTTATATAACTTAAACCCATCAATATTATTATCTTTTCTTCAATATTATTCAATTTGTTGATTATTGTCAAAATTCAGATTTCCTTTGATCAATTGTTATACTCATGAGTTCCAATAAGTAATTAGGACTGTTTACATGATTTGGAATAGTAAGATAATGATCTTGAGGATGATGACGATGAAATCATCATTGAACAACCCGATATGGGTTGAAGACTCTTGCAACCCGATATGGGTTGAAGAATTTGAAAACTGATATGGAATCTAATATAGGGGTCTACCTGATATGAAGGTAGGTAACACTTTGTAAAATAGGTTCTATGAATGATATGGCAGATTCAACCTTGTACACGATACAAAGGTAAAGCAATACCTTTTCCCGATATGGGCAAAACCCTAGATGAGGATATGGAAACCTGAGATGTTGTGAAACTCTATTCTTTTGAGGACTCGATACAACTTACTATGTTGAGATGAGTTGATAAGTAACTAAGTATATATCCTGTCATGCAATTATATAAGATGAATAGAGCCATTGAAATGGTTAAGGATAAGAAGGAGGTTTGCCTAAGAGAGGTAAACCGATATGGTGTCCTACACACATAAACCGATATGATGTTCAAAGATGTAACCCAATATGATACCTAAAATAGGTAAACCAATATGATAGGCAACATAAAAACACGATAATGGCAACGTGATACTACCTAATGTAGGTACACAATATGGTGAAATCTAAGATGATACCTAAGAGGGTAATCCGAAATAAAAACCCAACATGAAAACTGATATGACAACCCAAGAGGCAAACTGATAGGATGGAAATCCAATATGGAAATCTAAGAGGAAAACCTATATGATGGAAAACCTATATGGAAGTCTAAATTGAAAATTGACATGACCAACTAAGGCGAAGAACCAAAATCATGTTGTTTTATATGAGATATGGTAAGGACATATGGTATGCCCGATATGGAATACTCTAGTACATGATATGAGAACCCAATACACCCCTATACCCGATATTAGAATAATGGTTTAACCCATACATGATATGAGATTGACCTAAGATGAGAAAAATTAAAGTGATACCTAACCCAACATGACTACACGATATGGTATTAAGGGATATGCCCTAAACTCGATATGAGGGTGTGGTTTCACTACATGATTAAAATGGATACTTGTTAAGATGATATATGTGTCTACAAATACAATATAATAACATTATCAACCATGCTACGTGATATGGTAGGCATGTCCTTAATTATTAAGCTTGTCTAAGTGATGAATATGATTAATGTGATATTGAGATAAAATAAGTTTAATACAATTTGATAATGATGAGCTAGTAGACCTTAAAGAGGTGAATTAAGTAATTTACATCCTAGTGGGGATGAAAGAGAAACTAAGATTTGAAAGATAATTATGTGATCAACATATAATAATACTCCTACGATGAGTGGAGTATGAGTTTAGACTTAATCTTTGCTAATGAAATCTTGAAACCCTAATTGGTTAATTATAACCCTAATTCATTAGGGATAATGTGTTCTTTAATATTCCATGGTTAAGACATGCAATTTAAATTTTTGATAACATGATATAATAACCATGCAAGTATCTTAAGGCAATAAGCATGGCTAAGTAGGAGATATGATGTTATGTGATACAGATTCAATGAGCTATGTGGACTATGTGAATAAATACCTTGGTCTGATGATCAAGAGGTAATGATCATCTGCTAAGTGGTGACAATACTCAGTGATGCATTAAGGGTTTGAATACCCAAGTAATGATGATGACAAGAGCTTGAGATTCTAAGTGGTCTATGTGTTTCAGTAAATATGAAAGTACCTGATAAATGCAATTATGCTTTTCTTTGTAGCATTTGATATAATTCTTGCTTGTAACTTGATTGATGCTAAAAGATATAGTAATGCACTTAATTAAGAAAGATGAATATTATCATGTAGTTGCCCAGACCATAGATCCATTCAGTGTCAGCAATTGCTGAATGGTGAAACGAGTTTTACTCAGAACGCATATTTTTGAATATGTGATAATATCAGGGTGCTCAGTGGACTCCCAAACTAAATAAGGGCACTCAGTGGACTCCCTAAATACATCTGGTTTCTTAGTGGACTTCCTAATAAAATAAAAACAGGATCGCTCAGTGGTCATCTTGATAATCTGGGAAAGCTAAGTGGTCTTCTCCCGAAGAGAGTACACGCTACAACGGTAACTCTATAGTGAAGATGCTGCTATACCCCGACATAGCTAATTACAGCAGATACAAGATGTCATGCTAAAACAAATATTCTTGTACTGACCGAGAATGGTGAGGTCTTGACAACTGGCTCTTCCATTGACCTTGTATGGTACCGATTTCAACTTACTAGTGGTCGGTCAGAGTATGAGCGGTATATCTCATTGCCTCTGGGCATAAGTATGAATGTAAACATGTAATTAGCCGTGTAGTGTATTTGTTTAAGGATCAAATACGGAAGACATTGGTTGATGCCTTATTACTTTCTACATCTTAGTAGATAGATGTTATACATGTTTTTCATATTCCTTTTTAAGTAAAAGATGATTCATAGATCTGTTATCAATATCTATGCTTTGCACTTAAAAATATATTTGTTAAAAAATGGAATATCTTCTATTTAGTTTTATATTATTTCCTGTGATAATAATATTGTTGGCAGAGAGTTATATCTCTCACTGGGACAATAGTCTCACCTCGTGGGATCCACAATTTTTTGGTGGACGCGGACGAGGGACTAGGAACCGGACTGTAGAAGAAGGATCATATTAGCAGGGAGAATAGTAGTATCTCTGGTTGAGTATACTATCTGTCTGGGTTTTGTAAATAGAAGTCTATGTGTCATCTCTGAACTCTCAGGTCCTTGGGAGATAGTTCTTAGTGATTTCTACGAATGACTTGAGATTTTTGTTTTCTTATCTTGAGGTTTTTATGTTGCCGTTGTACATATTAGATGCAAAGCAACTACTTGTTATCCTCGAGAAGAGACAAAATAATGAATGTATAATGTGAACCATATGTATATGAAGCTTTGGATCCTTGTGTAAGAGTTTACTGGAAAAAGGATCTATGTGCAAGATGGTTTTAATTTTTAGTGATTTTGTTAATTTGGTTGTTTTGATAATTCTATAATTTTGACTGGTGATGGCTTGATTTATAATCGGGTCGTCACAAAGTTTTGGAATCAGAGCCTAAGGTTCACTGAGTCTACAAAGACATAGGATTAAGTTTGTTGAGTCTATTCTGGTATCCTGCAGTATATCTTATAGTAAATTCTCCTCATAGAAGAGAAGAAGTAAAAAACCAAATATGGCTGGAGCACATGAAGAACACACTGCTAAAAGCAATGTTGTTGCACTAGGAGGTGGTGCGAGGGATCAGGCTAGAGAAGAACCAGTGCCTGAGAATCCCCAACTTGACCAAACTCTATTAGAGAACCCAACTTTTCATGCTCTTTTCAGGCAGATCATGAATACAATGACGCATACAGTTGACCTGATACTAGCACCAGCCCCTAGGACATCAGGGTCTAGTGAGAGACATGGATATGGTAAGACTTTTGAACAGTTGCATCGAGTAGGAGCCACTGAGTATGCTGGCACAGATGACCCAGTAGATGCAGATTCATGGCTTACTGAGATAGAGAAAGCCTTTAGGATCCTTAATATCCCAAAAGCTGATAAGGTTAAGCATGTTGTATACCTTCTGAAGGGAAGCACTGGTCATTTGTGGGCCATCGAAGAAGAGAAAAGACCAGGTGTTGAGATCGGATCGTAGGAATTCTAACAAGAGTTTGTTAGTAGATAGTTCCCCAAGACTTATCTTGATGAGAAGATTTCACAGTTTGAGTGGATTAGACAGAGAACAATGAAGGTCAGCGAGAATGAAGCTAAGTTTATGGAGTTTCTGTGGTTTTGTCTGCACATGGCCACCATGGATGAGGAGAGGATTTGGAATTTTGTGAAGGGTCTGGATGCTGAATTGACCACACATGTATTTGCTTTAGAGAATAGAGAGAGGTTTGCCACCTTTGTGGAGTCAGTTAGACGGATAGAGAGGTCTGTGACAGAGAAATGAGAGGAGAACAGTAGGAATGCACCTGCATAGTTTTAGAATCAAAGGTTTGGCAGTTTTAAGAAACCAAGGTTTACTGCACCCGTGGAACCTTAGAGGTTCAATACTCAGACACAATGGATGTCTAACCGAGGTAGATGCCATAGTTTTCCGTCAGGAGGAGCCCAGAGCTCAACATCCATGTCAGTGACAGGACCGCCTAGGTCACAATGGGATAACAAAGTCTGCTATAGGTGTAGGCAGACATGCCATGTGATAAAGGATTGTCTAGTTAGGGACGTGGGAGTAACCCAACCACCAAGGTAGAGTCAACATGGCTCTCAAAGACAACAATTCAGTAGTGAAAATAGGGGGCATGGACAAGCATCTCAGGTTGGATCATTTGCACCATCCAATAGAGGATGAGGTCGACAACAAGCAATGATAAGATTCTATGCTATGAATCAGCCAGAGGTAGTGGTTAACCCACGAGTTATGATAGGTCAGATGGAATTATTTCATTCTGATATGTCTTCATCATGTTTCGTATCTGTTTTGATTGATCTGGCTGCTACACATTCTTTTATCACTCGAGAAGTGATTCATGATTATAGTATGATTATCAATCCTATAATGGATAATCTGTTATTAGAAATGCCATTAGTTGGATCTCCAATGTTGCAAGAGGTATGTTCTCCTATGTTCTTTCTTTCTCAGAACACAACATTCAAGTGGATCTTATACCACTTGAAATGCATGGGTTTGATGTAACTCTTAGGGTGGATACCTTAGAGAAGTATAAAGTTGTCTTAGATTGTGGTTCCAAGCAGGCTATGTTCACATACGATGATAAGACATGGGTCTTTCAGGGGGATAGAAAGATTCTCCCATCCTGTCTAGTGTCATCTATAGTAGCAGAGAAGTTGATGAGCCAAGGATGCTTCACATTCTTGGAACATGTGGTAGATACCAGAATAAAGAGCCCTAGTCTCTCTGAATTTCCGATTGTCATGGAATTCGAGGATGTGTTTCCCATGGAACTTCCAGGTGTTCCTCCACCTCGAGAGATTGATTTTGAGATTAATCTTGTTCCAAATACGCAACCTATAGCCCAAACACCTTATAGGATGGCGCCAGCTAAGATGGCAGAACTCAAGAAATAGTTGCAGGAGTTGCTTGAGAAATGTTTCATTCGACCGAGTACTTCACCATGGGGTGCTCCAGTTCTTATTGTTAAAAAAGAAAGATAGGTCTATGAGACTACACATAGATTACAGACAGCTTAACAAGGTGACGATTAAGAACAAATATTCTTTACCAAGGATTGATGATCTATATGACCAGTTGCGTGGTGCAACAGTGTTCTCTAAGATATATCTAAGGTCAGGATATCATTAGTTACGCATCAAGGAGAATGACATACCTAAGTCATCCTTTAAGACAAGGTATGGTCACTATGAGTTTGTAGTTATGCTGTTTGGACTAACTAATGCACCGACTGCATTCATGTAGTTGATGAATAGAATCTTCCAGCCATTCCTTGATCAGTTTGTAGTAGTTTTCATAGATGAAATTTTGATATACAGTAGAGACAATCAACAACATGAACAACATCTTCGTCAAGCTTTGACCTTGTTGAGACAACATAAGTTATATGCTAAGTTTAGCAAGTGTGAATTTTGGTTATCAGAAGTATCTTTTCTTGGACATGTCATATCTGCTTCAGGTATTTTTGTTGATCCTAAGAAAGTAGAGTCTGTTGTGGAGTGGGAACAACCTAAGACACTGAATGAGGTTCACAGTTTCCTAGGCTTCTCAGGATATTATAGGCGGTTTATCAAAGACTTCAGTTCTATAGCATTACCCTTAACCAGGTTGACCAGGAAGGAAGTTCCTTTTGTCTAGAATGACAAGTGTCAGCATTCTTTCCAGTTGTTGAAAGAAACGTTGACTAGTGCACATGTATTAGTTCTACCTGAGCAGGGAAAATGATACATTGTTTTCTATGACACTTCTAAGAATGGTCTAGGCTCTGTGTTGATGCAGAGTGATCATGTAGTTTCTTTTGCTTCTTGACATCTTAAGAAACATGAGGAGAATTATCCGACACATGATCTAGAATTAGCTATAGTAGTTCATGCATTAAAAATCTAGAGGCATTATCTCTATGGAGAGACGTGCCAGATCTTGATGTATCATAAAACCTTAAAATACATTTTCTCTCAACATGAGTTGAATATGAGACAATGTCGCTGGATGGAGTTAATCAAGGACTACGATTGGACAATTGATTATCATCCAAGAAAAGCCAATGTAGTGGCTTATGCACTCAACCAAAAATCCTTGTCTCCACCCACAGAAAATGCACAATTGAATTCTTTAGTATGCTATAAGCGGGATATGCTTGTCTCTTTGAGACAGATGAATATACAATTAGAAGTATCTTTGTTAGCAGGATTATTAGCTGAGATGCATGTGACACCTACTTTGAAAGAATAGATCAAAGAGACACAACAAACTGATACTGTGATTCAGCAGATTAGGTCAGAGTTGGGCAGTGAGAAATGGGATGGTTTTCATGAAATAGATGATGGTATAGTATGTTACCATGGTAGGATGGTAGTTCCCGATAGTAATAACTTGAGAAAGTTAGTTATGGAGGAAGCTCACTCATCCATGTATACAATTCATCTAGGGAGCACTAATATGTATCATAACTTAAAGGATATGTATTGGTGGCCCGGTTTGAAGAAATATGTAGTTGAGTTCGTTATGCAGTGTCTAGTGTGTCAGAAGGTTAAAGCAAAAAACCAAAAGCTGACAGGAATGTTACAACCGCTACATATACCTCAGTGGAAATGGGATCATGTGGTAATGGACTTTGTGGTTGGTCTGCTTAGGACAACCAAAAGTCATTATTCCATTTGGGTGATAGTGGATAGGTTGACTAAGAAAACACATTTTCTTCCTGTCAAAATAACCTACACTGCGGAGAAGCTTGCATAGATTTACACAGATGAGATAGTGCGATTGCACGGAGTTCCAACTACGATTGTATCTGATAGAGGTCCCCAGTTTACAAGTCATTTTTGGGAACGATTACACAAAGCTTTGGGTACATAGTTAAAATTTAGTTCAACCTTTCATCCTCAGACTGATAGACAGTCTGAAAGAACTATACAGATCTTAGAGGACTTGCTTAGAGCATGTGTCGTTTAGTTGGCAGGAAGTTGGGATTTACACTTGAGCTTGATTGAGTTTGCTTATAACAATAGTTATCAGGCTAGTATTTATATGGAACCATATGAAGCATTATATGGTAGACGTTGTAGATCTCCGTTATGCTGGTTTGAAACTAGAGAATACCAACTTTTGGGTCTTGAGTTAGTACAACAAACAACTAAAAAGATTAAAGTTATACAACGAAAGTTGAAGGCTGCACAGGATAGACACAAGTCTTATGCTAACATCGTAGACCTTTAGAATTCCAAGTTGGAGACAAAGTGTATCTCAAGGTCTCACCTTGGAAAGGTGTTCTCAGATTTGGGAAGAAGGGTAAGTTAGCTCCTAGATTTATGGGACCCTACCCAGTGATAGCACGGATCGAGAAGGTAGCTTATAGGTTGGAGTTTCCACCTGAGCTACACAGACTACATCTAGTGTTTCATGTGTCTATGCTGAGAAAGTGTCATCTTGATACGGAGATGGTGTTGCAACCTATAGAGGTCGAATTGAATGAAGATATATCCTATGTGGAAGGTCCTATGATGATTCTTGACAGAAGAGTCAAGAAGTTGAAGGAGAAAATATAGTTCTTGTAAAAGTTCCCTGGCATCACCATGGAATTGAAGAAGCCACATGAGATTTAGAGGAAGAGATGAGGATGAAGTACCTTTCTCTTTTCTCTTGAGATTTTGGGGACGAAATCCCTTTTTAGGGGTTGATAGTTGTAACACACCTGACCTGGGTTATGGCCTAACCCTAGATGTTTTTCTTAAGTAAGTTGCTAACAAACTTGTTCTTATCTTTTGAAAAGTAAATTAAATTCCTTTGTGAAGTTTATTTTCAAATTTGAGCTTATATGCAAACTATGTGTGCATTATATGATAATCTAAGTGAAAAGTGCAATTCACCCAAGAAGAAGGGTTATACTACAAATGTCACATGTTGAATGCATTCTAAGTGTTTTTAATGTCATTGAAGAGAATAAGATGCTGAGTGGTGGCTTGTGCAAAGCATAAAATCTAATGCTAAGTGCTTGGTGTATCAATTGTGGTACAATTTGCTATATATACAAAATATAGGGTTCATGTGCAAATTACCACTTCTAGATTATTTTACTTTTATCTAGTATTGTCTAGAAGAGAGAGAAAGAAGGAGACAATATATTGAAACATCCTAAAGTGTTAGCACTTTTAATAATAAATGAAAAGACCAAGAAAATGCATAAGTTGAAAGTTATACATGTGAGCATATCGAGTTGTGGACTTAGAAGGGAGTCCCTATCATCCATAGAGCTATAAGAAGAGTTTCCTATCAATTTGTGGGTTTTAGAATTTCCCATGATAGGAAAGACACTTTAAAGAAGAAATATGAATCGGCTAGCAACTTGTCTTGGAATGGATTAAGTTGAATATTATAATATAGTTAGTGGAAGAAGACTTGCACTAGAAGATAATTCAAGACCTGACCCTTATCCCCTATATTATCCTTGTATTTTTATTTTTTTCATGGTAAGATAATAATAGCATGCATGCAAGAGTATGTTTCGACCTTACATGGCTAGGTGGCATGAAGTACCTTAAGCTAATGACACCTATTACACTCTTTTCCATAAAACCTCTAGTATAAATTCCTTGAACTTTACTTGTTAGTAAGATTTTTGAATCTTGTTAGTGCCCTTCACTCTTCTATCGTGCATTCTCTCTTATGATGTCCATAGTGAAAAGAGTTGAGTGGAGTTATCGCGCAAAAGCTTGGAGCTCAAGTCTTGGAGCTTGGAGAAGACTCATCTTCAACCTTAGAACGTGTGGAGTTGAAGCTTGAAGCTTGGAAGCTATTTGAGAGGCAGGTTATATAGCTTAAACCCATAAATATTATTGTCTTTTATTCAATATTATTCAATTTGTTGATTATTGTCAAAATTCAGATTTCCTTTGATCAATTATTATACTCATGAGTTCCAATAAGTAAATTGGGCTTCTGTACATGATTTATAATAGTAAGATAATGATATTAAGGTTGATGATGATGACATCATCATTGAACAACCCAATATGGGTTGAAGACTCTTGCAACCCAATATTGGTTGAAGACTTTGAAAACCGATATGGAATCCGATATGGGGGTCTACCTGATATGAAGGTAGGTCATACTTTGTAAAATAGGTTCTATGAATGATATGGAAGATTCTTATCTATAACTTTGTACACGATACAAAGGTAAAGAAATACCTTTGTCCAATATGGGCAAAACCCTAGATGAGGATATGGAAACCCGAGATGTTGTGAAACTCTATTCTTTTGAGGACTCGATACAACTTACTATGTTGAGATGAGTTCATAAGTAACTAAGTATTTATCCTGTCATGCAATTATAGAAGATGAATAGAGCCATTGAAATGGTTAAGGACAAGAAGGAGGTTTAACTAAGAGAGGTAAACTGATATGGTGTCCTACACACATAAACTGATATGATGTTCAAAGGTGTAACCCGATATGATACCTAAGATAGGTAAACCAATATGACAGGCAACATAGAAACACGATAATGGCAACATGATACTACCTAATGTAGGTACACGATATGGTGAAATCCAAGATGATACCCAAGACGGTAATCCGATATAATAACCCAACATGAAAACTAATATGACAACCCAAGAGGCAAACCGATAGGATGGAAATCCCATATGGAAATCCAAGAGGAAAACTGATATGATGGAAAACCTATATGGGAGTCTAAATTGAAAATTGACATGACCAACTAAGGTGAAGAACCAAAATAATATTGTTTTGTATGAGATATGGTAAGGCCATATGGTATGCCCAATATGGAATACTCTAGTACATGATATGAGAACCCAATACACCCCTATACCCGATATGAGAATATTGGTTTAACCCATACATGATATGAGGTTGACTTAAGATGAGAAAAGTTAAAGTGATACCTAACCCAACATGACTACATGATATGGTGTTAAGGGATATGCCCTAAACCTGATATGAGGGTGTGGTTTCACCACATGATTAAAATGGATACTTGTTAATATGATATATGCATCTTTAAATACAATAGAATAACCTTATCAATCATACTATTTGATATGGTAGGCATGTCCTTAATTATTAATCTTGTCTAAGTGATGAATATGATTAATGTGATATTGAGATACAATAAGTTTAATACAATTTGATAATGATGAGCTAGTAGACCTTGAAGAGGTGAATTAAGTAATTTACATCCTAGTGGGGATGAAATAGAAACTAATATTTGAAAGATAATTATGTGATCAACATATAATAATACTCCTGAGATGAGTGGAATATGAGTTCAGACTTAATCTTTGCTAATGAAATCTTGAAACCCTAATTGTTTAATTATAACCCTAATTCATTAGGGAGAATGTGTTCTTTAATATTCCATGGTTAAGACATGCTTTTGAAATTTTTTATAACATGATATAATAACCATGCAAGTATCTTAAGGCAATAAGCATGGCTAATTAAGAGCTATGATGTTATGTGATACAGATTCAATGAGCTATGTGGACTATGTGAATAAATACCTTGGTCTGATGACTGAGAGGTAATGATCATCTGCTAAGTGGTGATAGTACTCAATGATGAATTAAGGGTTTGAATACCCAAGTAATGATGATGACAAGAGCTTGAGATTCTAAGTGGTCTACGTGTTTCAGTAAATATTAAAGTACCTGATAAATGCAATTATGCTTTTCTTGGTAGAATTTGATATAATTCTTTCTTGTAACTTGATTGATGCTAAAAGATATAGTAATGCACTTAATTAAGCAAGATGAATATTATCATGTAGTTTCCCAGACCATAGATCCATTCAGCGTCAACAATTGTCGAATGGTGAAACGAGTTTTACTCAGAATGCATATTTTTGAATATGTGATAATATCAGGGTGCTCAATGGACTCCCAAACTAAATAAGGGTGCTCAGTAGACTCCCCAAATACATCTGATTGCTTAGTGGACTTCCTGATAAAATAAAAATAAGATCGCTCAGTGGTCATCCTGATAATCTGGGAAAGCTAAGTGGTCTTCTCCCAAAGAGAGTACACGCTACAACGATAACTCTATAGCGAAGATGCCACTATTCCCCGAAATAGCTAATTACAATAGACACAAGATGTCATGCTAAACCTAAGTGTTCTCATACTGACCGAGAAAGGTGAGGTATTGACAGTCGACTCTTCCATTGACCTTGTATGGTACCGATTTCGACTTACTAGTGGTTAGTTGGAGTATGAGTGGTATATCTCATATCCTCTGGGCATAAGTATGAATGTGAACATGTAATCAGTCGTGTAGTGTATCTGTTTAAGGATCAAATACGGAAGACATTGGTTGATGCCTTATTACTTTCAGACATCTTAGTAGATAGATGTTATACATGTTCTTCATATTCCTTTTTAAGTAAAAGATGAGTCATCTTTTACTTAAAAAGGAATATGAAGAACATGTATAACATATAATATAATATTGCCTACTCAGTATAATCTGCAACACCCACAAGGTATATGAAGAACATGTATAACATATAATAAAATATTGCCTACTCAAAACATATAATATAATATTGGACTGAGTATAGGTTCTCATCCTTCTTATCTCTTCCTCATGTCCTCATAGGACTAATTAACAACAACTATCTTTCTTATAATTAGTAGGCAGAGAGTGGAAATGGAAAGATAATTCAGAAGAAAAAGTTTTATCTGACATGTTACCTCTTATGGTTTTTCTAGTGTCTCGGTTGACTCAACACATGGAGTCTGGTTGTCATCTATTATTTCCTTTGTCCTCTACCATCAGAAGTAGATGGACCAATCTACGACACTTGTCTTTGTCCTCAGCCTTCTGCTCCACTAAACTGTGGTCCTTGTGGGTGTTGCAGATTATACCTTGATTGTTGGGTCACCTCATTATTCCTCCTTGGACACTGCCACCTCAAATGTCCTATCTGTCCACATTTATAGCAAGATCGGACCTTGCTTGGTGACCACTGCATTGGTGTACTAAATTGTTGTTGAACCGATGTTATCGACAACTTTGGTTGTTTAGTACAACTAATCTACTATTCTTGTGACTGTGTAGTCCTCCTTTTGAGGTTTGCCTCTTGTTTCTTTGTCACATACCTTTCTATCCTCTAGACAGATTCCACGAATGTGGCGAATTTCTCTCTAATTTCTAATGCAGATGTCGAGATAGACACCTCATCATTCAAACCTTTCTTAAAACGTCAGATCTTCTCATGTTCAGTAGGAGCCATTTGAGGACAAAACCGCAAAAGTTCCATGAACCTAGCTTCATATTCATTAATTGACATGGTTCCCTTTCGAACTTTCTCAAACTATGAGATCTTTTCATCTAAGTATGTTCGTGGAAAATACTTATCGATGAATTCTTGACAAAATTCCTCCCAACCAACCTCTTCATCATTCATATTTACCTCTTCTATGGCCCACCAATGGCCAGCACTACCCTTCAAAAGGTATATAGCATGTTTAGATTTGTCAACATCTGGGATACTAAGGATCTTAAAAGCCTTTTCTAACTTAGTGAGCCATAAATCAACATCTGTTGGGTTAGTTGTTCCAACATATTCTATAGCTCCTACACAGTGTAACCTTTCAAAAGTCTTACCAGACCCATGTCCCTCATTGCGAACTGGTGCCCTAGGTGCTGGTGCTGGCATCCAGTCTACTATATACTTCATTGTGGTCATGACTTGCCCAAAAAGAGCATGAAAAACTGGGTTTTCTATCATAGCTTCATCAAAATGGGGATTCTCAAGCACTAATTCCTCTCTTGCCTGATCCCTTGCACCTCCTATTGGTGCAATAACATTGTTCTCAACAATGTGTCCCTCGTGTTCTCCAAAAATCTTTGTTGGACTCATTATTCCTCCTTGGACACTGCCACCTCAAATGTCCTATCTGTCCACATTTATAGCAAGATCGGACCTTGCTTGGTGACCACTGCATTGGTGTACTAAATTGTTGTTGAACCGATGTTATCGACAACTTTGGTTGTTTAGTACAACTAATCTACTATTCTTGTGACTGTGTAGTCCTCCTTTTGAGGTTTGCCTCTTGTTTCTTTGTCACATACCTTTCTATCCTCTAGACAGATTCCACGAATGTGGCGAATTTCTCTCTAATTTCTAATGCAGATGTCGAGATAGACACCTCATCATTCAAACCTTTCTTAAAACGTCAGATCTTCTCATGTTCAGTAGGAGCCATTTGAGGACAAAACCGCAAAAGTTCCATGAACCTAGCTTCATATTCATTAATTGACATGGTTCCCTTTCGAACTTTCTCAAACTATGAGATCTTTTCATCTAAGTATGTTCGTGGAAAATACTTATCGATGAATTCTTGACAAAATTCCTCCCAACCAACCTCTTCATCATTCATATTTACCTCTTCTATGGCCCACCAATGGCCAGCACTACCCTTCAAAAGGTATATAGCATGTTTAGCTTTGTCAACATCTGGGATACTAAGGATCTTAAAAGCCTTTTCTAACTTAGTGAGCCATAAATCAACATCTGTTGGGTTAGTTGTTCCAACATATTCTATAGCTCCTACACAGTGTAACCTTTCAAAAGTCTTACCAGACCCATGTCCCTCATTGCGAACTGGTGCCCTAGGTGCTGGTGCTGGCATCCAGTCTACTATATACTTCATTGTGGTCATGACTTGCCCAAAAAGAGCATGAAAAACTGGGTTTTCTATCATAGCTTCATCAAAATGGGGATTCTCAAGCACTAATTCCTCTCTTGCCTGATCCCTTGCACCTCCTATTGGTGCAATAACATTGTTCTCAACAATGTGTCCCTCGTGTTCTCCAAAAATCTTGAGTTATATCCCTTCTTCTGCAGAACCAGAAGTCACTATAAGATATACTGGGATACACTTAGAACACACTCGTCACCTTAGTCCTATGTCTCTGTAAACTCAGTGAACCTTAAGCCCTGATACCAAACTTGAAATGACCACCACCAAATCAACAACCAAACTGTTACTAATTATGCAGAATAATCATAAGCAGCGGATTAACAAAATCACTAAAAATAAAAACCATTTTGCAAAGAGATCCATTTCTTGGAAAACTCTTAATGAAAGAACCAAAACTTTATATACATCAGGGTTCACATTGTATATACACTGTACCATCTCATCTCGAGGATAACATATAATAGTTGCTTTGTCAAAACATATACTAAAGCAACATAAAACCTCAAGGCATACAAGCCAAAACCTCAAATTGTTCATAAAACCATTATGTACTAAATCTAAGGACCTGAGAGTACATATATGACACATCGGACTTCTATCTACAAGACATGATAGACAATACACTCAACCTGAGCTATTACTATTGTCCCTACTGCTATTGTTCTTCCTCTGCAGTACAATCTCTACCCCCTCATGCACGTCCACCTAAAAGAATGTGGATCCCACGGGGTGAGACAGTTGTCCTAGCAAGAGATATAACTCTCTGCCAACAATGTTATTATCATAGGTAAATAAAATTAAACTAAATAGAGGTTCTTTTATATTACTAAGCAAGGTTAATCACTATGGATAAGAAGATTAGAACATTCTCATCTCTTAAATCAATGCAACTGTCTATGATAGAGTAGTAAATCATCTATTCACTTTATAAGGAATATGAAGAACATGTGTATCATTTACCCATCATATTATGCCAACATATCAAGCTTATCATGTGATAATATTATCATGTTATGATATCCATGAATCATTCTCATTTCTAACTATTGGCCTCAGCCAATTTGCTAATCATATATTGGATTATAATGATCTTATAGGAGTTCATCTAGGTATTGGACTCTGCCAATCCTGATAGAGTTCAGCCAGGTATTGGATTATACCAATCTTGAGATCATAGCCAGGTATTGGACTCTGCCAATCCTCATAGAGTTCAGCCAGGTATTGGATTATACCAATCCTGAGATCACAGCCAGGTCTTGGACTCCGCCAATCCTGATAGAGTTCAGCAATGTATTGGATTGCACCAATCTTGAGATCATAGAGTTGAACCAGGTATTGGATTGTACCAATCCTAAGATCATAGAGTTCAACCAGGTATTGGATTATACCAATCCTGAGATCATAGAGTTCAGTTAGGTATTGGATTGTACCTATCCTGAGCTCACAACTAGGTATTGGACTCTGCCAATCCTGATATCACAACCATATTGCTAAGAATTCCATAGTAGTTGGGATACCTTTATGTTTCCCTTTCACATTCATTATGGGATATCAATCCCTTAAATTCATCATTGAATACCACATCACTTTTACTAGGCATTATACCTCAGTCAAACCATCAGATACATTCACATCCTTTATGTGATACAAGTATTCCTCATGTCTCATTTTAACATATTCAAAGAACTATAGCCCTTATTTGGATATGACCATAATGTATGTATGACCAAGATTTCATTATTATCTTTGTAACCATTTATTATTATTATTATTATGTTACGTGGTTCCTATTTACCTAGTTTATTTTAAACAATACCATCTCTTACATCAATATCTAGATCAACGTCTTATCACCTCTCACTAGGCAACAACCAATCACATGGCTCACAAGGCCATTAAACATCTTGTGTCACCTCTCACTAGGCAACAACTATTCACATGGCTCACAATACCATTAAACATCTTGTCACCTCTCACTAGGCAACAACTAATCACATGGCTCACAAGGCCATTAAACATCTTGTCACCTCTCACTAGGCAACAACTATTCACATGGCTCACAAGTCCATTAAACTTCTTGTCACCTCTCACTAGTCAACAACTAATCACATGGCTTACAAGGCCATTAAACATCTCGTCACCTCTCACTAGGAAACAACTATTAGGGTTAGGGTTTACCTTTATATCCGAATAGGGTTTCAAATTCATATTATCAATCCAAACCCTAATTCATTGCTCCACATATCTAGGAGCATACATTAATATCATAAGTATTCAATCATACTTATTTATTCTCATCACATTTAACTTGTAGTGTATTGACCATAAGTCACACACTTGAATTACTCAACTATCATCAAGTGATATGAACTCATCTTCAGGTTATAGGGTTGACCATTATCAACAACTTTAGGTGTTTCACCTATCAAGGTATTAGTCACACCATTACCTGGTGTTACACTCATTACTTCTAAGAGTGTTTTGCCCTCACCTTTACAAGGTGTATCAGGTTGAATCATGCATGCAAATTTGAACACATGTATTGGGTTAGATGTTATCGAGCTAGGCATCATCATATCCCTCATACCCTTACTCATCAAGGTATCTACCTTACCAATCATATGGTGTATCACCTTCACCATATATGGGTGTAACATCCTCACCTCACTTGAAGATATTTGCCACATCCTACTTTAATGTATTGGCCATCATATGTTCTAGGGTATTATCCACCTTACCACTTTTGTCATCTAGTGTATCGGTTTACCCACCGTATCATTTTAGAGATGTGTGCTCAACACGATATTGTCCAAGAGGTGTATGCTTAACCCAATATCGGTTTAGAGGTGTATGCTTTCTTACCATATCACCTTAGAGGTGTATGTGTGCTTACCATATCGGGTAAGAGTTGTATGCTTACTATATCGGGTAAGAGGTGTGTGTGTGTGCTTCACACCATATCGGGCAAAGAGGTGTATGCTTGACCTCATATCATCCAAGAGGTGTATACTACATAACCATATCGTGCAAAGAAGTATAATCTCATATCCATATTGTTTTAGTGGTGTAGGTGCATCACCATATCAGGTTAAAGGTGCTTGCTTATGTGCTTGAACCTGATATCACTTTATAAGGTGATACCATCATCTTCAAGCTCTAGACCTTCGTTATACTTGTTCTAGTTCATGGACAATAGTCCTATATTACTACTAGAGCTCATGGATTCATCAATTATGCAAGAAAATTCTATTTGAAAGTAAACCATTTAACTAAGGCAAGATTGATCATAAATAATAACATAATTGAGTTCAAGTTATATAACCTGCCTCAAGAACAACTTCAAAGATCCAAGATCCAAAGCTTCACGTTCCTAAGGTTGAAGATGAGTTATCAAAATTACAAGGCTCGTTTACAACTCCTTCATATACAAGGAATCACCATAGTTAAGAACTTGGTGAAGAATAAAAGAAAGGAAGATCACAACCCTAGATCCATGCTTCAATCCAAGGCTGAAGATGATCATGGCCTTACCTTAGGGTTAAGATTTGAGGTACTTCTTGCTCCTTAACACCTTTCATGATACCTCACTACTCATGCACGATATGCCCTCACTTGTGGCCGATATCACCTTCACTTGTGGCCAATATCACTTGACTTGGATGATATCAACTTGCTATGGCCGATATCAACATGCTATGGCCGATATCACTTGCTATGGCCGATACCCAAGCCCTATGCACAATAACACTTCACCTATGCATGATACCAAGACTATATGCATGATATCTAAGAGCAATGAGGTGGTAGGATTCAAAAAATTTCACTAAGAGGTGAAACGAAGGGTATATATACTTGAGGTTCATGAAAAAGTGTGTATATGAGGTGTCATCTTTTTAAGCTACTAGGTTCCACATGTCCATGCATGGTTGACATGTGTCCCCTCATGCACTTATATTTATATTGACATGAAAAACACTTGAGGATAATCTAGAGATGATATTTTGGCCATTAGTTATCTTGTTTGATAAGATATCTCATCTTTATCTCACAAATTATGCAAAGCGATACAACTTTTGCAAGGAGCACCTAACTCATCATGGATCACCTCCTTGAGGTTATTAGCTCGTTATGGACAAGGCCAAGAGTTCAAAAACCAATATGGTATCCCCTCTATGGCTCCTTGTCCGATAGGCACTCCCATATGGACTCTACAACCCGATACAAGCTCAAATTAGGGTTTCACATTCAACCCTTTCTTGGTCTTTTCATCACCAAGAATACCATTACTCATAAATGATTCAAACATGATGCCTAATTATTTATCTCTCCTCTATATGATACTAGGAGGGATTAGGGACATTCTATAGTTGGTAATTTTCATATCAACCCTACATTTTGGGTCAATTATAACTTGTACCAAAATTGGTACACAATGCACTCACATTATTCAAACAAGTTTAAACTTGGATTTTAGGCTTTCCTAAAGCCACCACCTTGCATCATTATCTCTCTTATGATGCTAAAACTCATGAGGTATTTTTAACATGTGACATATTGCAATGTGACCCCTCATCTTGGGTAATTTGCATTTTGGTCCAAAACATGAGAACATCTCAAACATTATTCAAACATGACCAAATTTGAAACATAAGTTTATTACCTGATAACAAAACACATTAGAGGATTATATTAAAGTTCAAAGCAACTTATTTAGCCAAAACAAATAGGGTTAACTCATAACCCAAGTCAGGGTCATTACAGGGGTGACAGTAAGATAGAGCTTTTTCATTCTGATATGTCTTCTCTTGATTTTATCTGATAATCATCATAAGGATTTCTGTTGTTAACTTCCCTTTGGTTGCCCTATGGGAACATGGGGAAGAAATGATGAGGACAAAAATTTATATTCTGTCCAGTATTTTTTTAAATGCTTTATAATTGCTCTTATTTGTATAAAAGAGGATGAGGTGTGAAAGAGATGCTTGGAGAAATCCAAGGATATTAATTCCTATGATTTGGATGATATGAAAAGTAAGGTATATGATACAAATGAGGTGCATACTACCTAACATCAATACTTGTATACCCTGGCCAGGTATTCAACTATTGAAGGTAGGGTAAATATGAAACTCTTAGATTGCTATCTTTCTGATTACTATGATCAAGTAATCATTTTGAGACAAACTAAAGAGCATAATGAAATTCAAAATATGGCATGGATATTTCTATCACATCCTAAGTGCAATAAAATGGAATCTGAGATTATCTCAGATCAACCTGTGAGTATGAGAAAGTACAAAGTACATTTCTCATGATAAGTGAAAGGGAACAAGGAAGATGATCCCAGTTTAAATAAAGAATATGTGAAGGATAATGATCTCTTCCATAACGTGAAAATGAGAAATGTGATGAAATCATAAAATGTTAATGAACATGTTAGACAATAACAAAGAAAGGAGTGATGACATGTAATCATCCTTACAATTCCTATGCTGATGGCAAGGAACCTAGAATAAAACTCATGAAAAGTTGAAAGTTCATGTAATAATCAAAGGAGATGATAATCTCTTATCTTTGATAAACAACCCTAGGTAATGATGGTGTGATAAGAGGAATATGTTTCTTTGTGTTCTTTCCTTTCAGGGACATGGCAATCAAGTGAGTCTTATGAAACTTGATGTGCATGATTTAGAAGTGTTCCATTAATGGATACTTGGAAAAGTATCAGTTCATCTTAGACTTTGGTTCCAAGATAAATATATGTGTAATAAGTAATGTCCCAAGATGAAAGAAAGATCCTTTTGTATGTTTGGTTTTGGTAAAAACAACAGAAGATGGAAATGGTGGGAATGTGATGTGATTTCGACACATGTGACAGATACCAAGGTAAGGAATTCTGATATCCAAGAAGTGTCAGGTGATATGAGAAAGTGAAAACATAACTCCTAATTAGATCATTTATGTTGGTTACCTGGAATGGCCAACTGTGAGATCAGTCTAGTTACATAAAATAGTATGGACATCATATGTTAGGGGTTTATGATTTGCATAAACATGACATCGATAAGGATGTACTAATTGAAGGAACAATTATAGAATCATTTTGGGAAAAGCTTATCAAGCTAAAAACAATTCCTTAGAATATCCCTATCTAGATCTGTTGAGGCATCTTATACATAACATCTAGAGATACCTCTGAGATAGTTCTTCTTTAATAAGTAGCCTCTCCTTATGACAAGAAAATAAATAGCTATAGGGATAGTTGGTACATATCATAAGAAAGTTTAGTGTTGTGTCAGCAGATTAGAGTGGCACCACAGATGTATGATAAGACTTGTAGTCCCAAGTGGGTGATAGAATGTAACTCTTGTCTTTCCTTAGAGGTGAAATGCTAAACTGAGTGAGGAGTATGGAAGACTCCCTAGAATCAAGAATCTTGTCACATAAAGTTGTAAATTGAGAAAGGTGACAAATCAGTGAGGTTTGACACCTGAGTTAAATAAGGTATGTATAATGCTTCTCTGACTTAGAAAGTGTTACCTAGACATAGAATTGACACTGCAGTCATTAATGAAAAAGATAGTTGAGTATGTGTCCTGACAGGTTCTATGATGACCCTGAATGGAAGGACTTTGTGCTGGTCAAAGTTCTATGGCATCTCCATGACATCAAGATGTTATGTGGAGACTTGATGATATGATGCATGAATGACAATTGTCTTCCTTCATATGGGATTTCGTCTATCGCCCAAGAGAGCAGCTGATCTAGGGCTCATTCGAACCGTCGGTGAGAGATGGATTTGACGGGACAAGAATCACATGAATCGGTGCCTCTTGGAGGGAGAACGAGATCGAGGAGGTGAACTGCCGTGAAACGACTTCTGTCTTGCGTTGAGCGGGAGGTAGGGGACAATGTCCCCGCCATCGGATCAAGCCGTAAATGCGATGATCAAACGAGAGCCATCCGATGGAGCGCGCGCCTGGGATCTGATGTGTGACAGGGTGGAAATAACTGAACTTTAGGCTAATGAATGCATTTAAATGCAAATCGAAATCAAACCTTAGTTGTACATTACTCCAAAATTATAAAATCGATTTAAGGGGTCAAATCAACTCCAAAAGCCACCAAATTTTAACCACATGCTCATATTAAAGTGTAGAACAATGCTATGTAATTATATTCTCGTTTCACCCATTATGTGTCCCTTAATAAATATATTTCTCATTAAAGTGTATATTAATATATTAAAATGAATGAGTTATACGAAAAGTCTTCTTTTTATGAAACATGTGATTAAATTTCGATATATTAAACACATTAAGATTTCAATAATCATTTCTCAACAAAATAACATATTTTCATGAATTAAAATCATATTTTGAGGAGAGAGAAAGAATTAAGGTTAATATTCTCATTAATTAATTCAAATACACATCATTAGTAATATATTTATCCAAAAAGCTCCAAATTAATATTATCTACTACATTTCCATCCTTGATGACCAAATTACATTATTAACCCTCACTTATCTCCTTAATTGGGTTATTTGTGCACACACCCTTTTATAAACATGAATGGGGGCAAAAATGGAATTTCACCATCATCAATGCTCAAATTGCAAATAGAGTCCAAAAGTGATTCAAAAGGATGGGAAATTTATGGAAAAGGTCAAAATGGACTATAAGGCCAAGAAAAGCTCAAAAGTGGGTAAATTACAGGAAAGACCCTAGATTTCAGTATGTTAGAGCACACCACCCCTTAAAGAGGATTTCGTCTCCGAAATCACAATAAGAGTAAAGAGAGGGTGAGTGTGCAACTTCCCAACCTTAAATAGCTAGGTTATAACCCTTAATCTAGGGTACAACACAAAATCTACATAAGACAGGTGCTACTAAGGTTTCCACAAAACCTATAGCCTTTTATCAAACTCAAATTAACATTTTTGCCTTATTAGCAAAATCTCCAACATGAAGAGGTATCATATATATTATCCATCAATTGTGCCACATTTTATTCCTAAACAATTACTTCTCAATATTATATCATGTGTTTTTCCCTCATCAATGGTTTTAAGCACAATTAGGGTTTACTAAACCATTTCAACATTAATTAATGTATTAGGTCAAAAACCTTAATAACATGAATTCATTTTCCATTATCCTCTTAAAACTATCATGTAGAATTATCACAAATTATTTTGTAGAAAAAGTTAATACTATCCAACCAGTTATTAAGCCTATAATAATTCCAAATAATGTCCATACTACACATTGTCATATCATCTTTCATACTCATATTAATGACATCATTAATCATTTTCGTCCATTACACTTCATATTATAAATTATACATATTTTAATTCACATTAGGCATTTATGAATATTTATGTGAATCCAATTATTCATTATCATGTTTGAGTCATTATATGCATTTTAGTGAACATGATGTAACACATTAAATATTAATGAATTAATTCATATATCAAGTTATGATGAGGTGTTCATTAGAGAACAAGGTGATATACCTTATATATATTGATAACTTTGTGACTATAATCCATTTATATGTATCAAGGTATATTATGTGATGATGACACCTAATGTCACTAATGTATCATGAAAGGCATTAAGGGTATATATATGTATATGTTGTCAAAGCTAGATGATTACATATTAGGGTTTAGGTCAACATGATCATTACATGTTAAAGCATCCTTAGGGTGCATTATCCATACTAATTTTACCATTAGGGTGGCATAGTCAACGTTATGTATATTCACAATTAGTAATGAGTAACTCATAATTATGTGCATCAAGGATATGTGAAGGTTCAAGCATATGAACTATCTCTATATGACTTACTACATATTCGCGTGTGTATAACAAACAAGTTGAATTACAAGTATAATGTGTTTGGTAAATTCTTATTCACATAAGTTATTATGTACATAAGTCCACATAGATAGGGTTTCTAACTCTAAAGGTATTTGTTTTTGCTTTTAATTGGGATTCCATCCCCCTAAAAAGGGATTTCATCCTCGAAATCAGATTTGCAAAACCAAATAGGGTACTAACACCATTACCCTCACTCCTCCCCTTAAAAGGGTCAACTAAGTCAAACTAAGCTAAGGGTAAAAGGGTACATAAAACTCAACACTAAAAGGATTTACTAACCAAGCTTCAGGGTGTAACATAAGGTACACTAAACCCTAAGCATAGGAGTATAAGGTATTTAAGGATGATTTTTGTGTAAGAGATCAAATTATCACTTATGGTTTTTCTAAGGTATTCAACAATTAGGCAACATGCCCAAAGATAGACTATTTCAAGCTGTCTGTATTAGATCAGGCCAGGCCAGGTCATATGAGCTCAGGAGTCCTCTCTACCAAGCTAGTGGGGTGGAGGAAAATATTGCCAGCCCCCAAGCTCTGACCCTTTATAGACACCATCACTTCAACTTCTTGCTCTAGTAGCTTCTCAATAGACAATTCACCAAAAAGCTGACACATTTTATTTCTAATTATGAAATTATTATGATACTAAATCAAACTTTCATGCTAGGTCAACTCTAAGGTGAAAAACTAACTAAAGGAACTATATATGGTAAGGGTTCTATCTAGGAAACAATTTGAATTTGTCAAGAATCTGACTACCTTAATGCTTTGATACCGTGATGCAAAGGCCAAGTCTCTACTATTAAACATGATAAACAAATACATCAAATGTGTGGCAGCGGAAGAAATAAAACTTGACTTTATTCAAAATGTATAAAGAGTACTATACAAAATTTTCCCAAATGGGGTACATCTTTATACAAAAACAAGGATCTAGGTAGAGGAAGACTTAGACTAAGCCAATATTGTCTCCAAACAAAACAACTTAATATATAAAGGCAATGATGATAATGCAAGCTATATGTTCCTTTTCTTCTTGTCCTATCCTTAGCCTTAGGTTCACCAAGCTTCAGCTGCACACTCTGATCCTATACCTAGATGGTTGGGATCATCCAACAAAAGAAGGATAAAAGTATGTGTCAATCAAAAGGAATAAGACAAGTAATAGCCAACAACATTGCATAATAAAAGATTCTCTATGCTACAAGATTTTAAGAGAATGAGACAAATATTCAAATAAGAAAAAGAGAACTGCCATAATCAATCACCACAATAATCATCACATAACATGAATATATTAAGACACAAAGTCATCTCAATGTAGGGTGAGGCACCTACCGGACCTCACCAAGTGGCAAGGGGACTAAAACCCCAGTGCCTAATATAAAGTGGCAGGGGGACTAAAATGCCAGTGCCTAATATAAAATGGCAGGGGGACTAAAACCCCAGTGCCCGACAGGAGGACTAAAACCTCAGTGCCCTGTGGGTGGTTTGTACTCATGTACACTACATTGTCATTTAGCCTAAAATACATCATGCTTAATAGTCACTTGGTAGTATTGAGAAGTATAACAAGATTGCAACATTGCAAAATGGGAATAAAACCCAAGTAAATAATCTCAATAAATAGGCCATCATAGGCAAAAACAATATCCAAGAACTCCAAGTAAATGAGACAACATATGTAGTAGCAAGATTCACATGATTTGAATGAATGAGTCACAATGGCATAGAAGCATTAAATAAGTAAAGAGCCAAATAAAGTCATGTAGAAGGATAACAAGGCTAGGACATAATGAAGGTAGGGATGGATAAAAGCCCAACATAAGGATAGGTGTGATTTGCACATTATACATTCCACATAGATTTCACATTCATCATAGATGTTCAAATAAGTAGGTTCCACATACTAAAATAGGATCGACACACATAGGGGGCCACATACATAAATAGGTGTCACATACATAGGGATCACTTACCTTAGTTTCAATTCATTACCATCACATTCACCAATCTGATTGTATCCAATTCCATATTTCCCTAGTTGCAAACATTATCATGTATTAGAATGGATTGAGGCATAAAGTATAGGAAAAACCCTAATTTTACAAAACCGCGATTTAAGGTTCAAAACCTAGTCTAATAGATTAGTCATATTCTCCTGAATAATAAAACATATTTTATTTCTCAATTTGGAGTTAAAATGAATTAATTATGTATTTTAGAACATTTTATACACTTAAAAAGGCATTCAAAGAAACTTCGAAAAAGGAATCCAAATCATGACTCAAAAACCATAAAATCAGATTCTACATGAAAAATCCTTTCCAATGACTATTTATTTGCATTTTTCTGACCATGGATCGATTTACTATGAATTAAGTAAAATCGACCAATCAGAATGCAAGAAAACCATAGCGTGACAGTAATTTAAATGAAAATGCAATGTGATGTAAATAACAGGTGAAATGAACAAAATACCCTTCATCGGCTAATTGATTCAATTAAAATGGCGAGGGCAGTCCAGTCATTAGCAAACATTGATACTTCGCGGCAAAAAGCTAGAACAAGGTGGGAAAAGACGATAATGCCCATGCGAGGTTAAACCGTCCAATTACAGTGGCACAGCTACCTTGGTCATTCCATGACTAGGTATCTTCCTCTCGCTTCCATGGTGAAGAGGCAGACTACTAGGAGCCCCGACTCAAGCAGCTTGTGCCCTGGTGGTGTTTAGGTTCGGGAAGAAAAATAGGCATATTGCCTTAGCTGGATCTTGGTGATGAAGTTGGAACCGAAATTTTAGACTTTTGGTGCAGGAAGCACACAAAACCATGGAGAAAAGTCAGAGAATAGAGAAGAGAAAAACTGGGTCAAAACGATGAGCGAAGCCTCAGATAGAGCCCCCGTTGTGATCGTGGAGTCCAGCCGAGTAGAAAGCAGGGTTTCACAAGGGTGGAGGAGCATAGGAAACCCAAAAATGGATGGCGGTGGCGGAGCTATGAACTAGGTTATAGGCTACAACGTTTGGGGCACCCTCGGTCCAAGAAGGGGGTACGAGGGGTAAGGAAGAAGGTCCTAGCTTCTCACCGAGTATCCAATTGGTCTGAATATGGCCAGAGATGCGAGGGAGTAGCCAAGGTCACCAGAGATGCACTTTGAGTAGGTTGGGGTGACTGAGGATAGCTTAGGGTCAATTGAGCATGGAGGAGTGATGCACGGGGGCTGAGGATGGTTTTCCGGTCCTCAAGTAGGCAAGAGGGGAACTATTCTCGGCTCTGCAATCTCTCCGCAAAGATGAGACAAAGAGCCCAAATGGGCATTTTGTCTATCTTCCAAGAGAGCAGATGATCTAGGGCTCATTGGAACCGTCAGTGAGAGACGAATTCTACGGGATAAGAATCACATGAATCGGTGCCTCTTGGAGGGAGAACGAGATCGAGGAGGTGAACTGCCATGAAACGAATTCTGTCTTGCGTTGAGCGGGAGGTAGGGGACAATGTCCCGGCCATCGGATCAATCCGTAAATGCGATGATCAAACGAGAGCCATACGATGGAGTGCGCATGGGAGTTGATGCGTGACAGGGCGGAAATAACTGAACTTTAGGCTAATGAATGCATTTAAATGCAAATCGAAATCAAACCTTAGTTGTACATTACTCCAAAATCATAAAATCGATTTAAGGGGTCAAATCAACTCCAAAAGCCACCAAATTTTAACCACATGCTCATATTAAAGTCTAGAACAATGCTATGTAATTAGATTCTCGTTTCACCCATTATGTGTCCCTTAATAAATATATTTCTCATTAAAGTGTATATTTATATATTAAAATGAATGAGTTATATGAAAAGTCTTCTTTTTATGAAACATGTGATTAAATTTCAATATATTAAACACAATAAGATTTCAATATTCATTTCTCAACAAAATAACATATTTTCATGAATTAAAATCATATTTTGAGGAGAGAGAAACAATTAAGGTTAATATTCTCATTAATTAATTCAAATACACATTATTACTAATATATTTATCCAAAAAGCTCCAAATTAATATTATCTACTACATTTCCATCCTTGATGACCAAATTACATTATTAACCCTCACTTATCTCCTTAATTGGGTTATTTGTGCAAACACCCTTTTATAAACATGAATGGAGGCAAAAATGGAATTTCACCATCATCCGTGCTCAAATTGCAAATAGAGTCCAAAAGTGATTCAAAAGGACGGGAAATTTATGGAAAAGGTCCAAATGGACTATAAGGCCAAGAAAAACTCAAAAGTGGGTAAATTACAGGAAAGACCCTAGATTTCAGTATGTTATATTACATGTGTCAATCCATGCATGGACATGTGGCACCTAGTAGCTTAAAAAGATGATACCTCATATACACACTTTTTCATGAACCTCAAGTATATAAACCCTTCCTTTAACATCTTAGTAAAAATTTTCGAATCCTACCACCTCCTTGCTCTTATATATCATGCATAGAGTCTTGGTATCATGCATAGGTGAAGTGGTATCGTGCATAGGGCCTTGGTATCAGCCATAGCGAGTGATGTCATCCATAGCAAGTGATATCGGCCATAGCAAGTTGATATCGTCCATAGGGGAGTGATATTGGCCACAAGTGAAAGGGATATCGACCACAAGTGAGGGCATATTGTGCATAAGTAGTGAGGTATAGTGCATGGTGCTAATGAGCAAGAAGGAGCTCAAGTCTTAACCCTAAGGTAAAGCTATGATCATCTTCAACCTTGGATTGAAGCATGGATCTAGAGTTATGATCTTCCTTTCTTTTCTTCTTAACCAAGTTCTTAATTATGGTGATTCCTTATATATGAAGGAGTTTTGAACAATCCTTGGACTTTTGATAAGTCATCTTTAACCTTAGGAACGTGAATCTTTAGAGCTTGGAGGTTTGAAGTTGTTCTTGAGGCGGCTTATATAACTTGAATCCAAACATGTTATTACTCACCATCTTTCTTGCTATATTGATGATCTACTTTCAATTCCAAAATTTTGTTGAATACTTGATATATCTATGAGTTCTAGTAGTTGTTTATACCTGTTATCCTTGTACTAGAACAAGTAGAATGAAGGTCTAGAGCTTGAAGATGATGGTATAACCTTATAAAGTGATATTGGGTTCAAGAACATAAGCAAGAACCTCTAACACTACCAAAAAAAGATGAATTCGCTACAATTATACTGATTACACATATTCTATTTATAGCTAAAAGTAATTTTTCTTTACATATAATAGTAATGTAGACAAAACAAATATAGTTAAACAAATAGTAATTAGTTAGCTACAGTCTCACTACAAATATCCTCTTTCTCATTTCAAACGAAATAACTAGTTTGTCTAGAATCTCAATCGCGCCTAATCTTTGCACCATGCTCCCGCGCAGAGTCCATTTTTCAACCCAATCACACCGGTCTTCCCCCAAATTCACCCTCTATCCCCCATCCAACCACAATCTTTCTCCATCCCCAATGCAGTCCGCGCCCCCCCCCCTTCCGGATCGATCTATCCTCCCCTTCCACACACAGCTCGCTCTACGAATAGACCTCTCCACCTAAAAGAGATTTCCAATTTCCCACTACCTCTGCTTCCTGTCCTACCTTTCATCGATCCATGGCTACTTCTTCCAGCTTCGATAATGTCGTCCACCATGGGAGGAGCACCGCCCTCGCCAATGCTCCACGTCTTCCACCTTTTCATCATGCCTACATCTATTTCTCTATCCGCAGCCCGCGAGCCATCCTATAACATCCCTTTTCCAACTCCCCATATCCACCCTCACGGGCACCATGCCCTCATCCACTCTCGCTGCTATCAATCATGTACAACTCTCGTCTGCCTCAGCCACTACCCAGCATGCCCTGCTGACCCTGTTCCGATGAGGAGGAGTTACAGGAGGCATTCTAAGTACTCGTGGGTGTTGCGTCATCATCCCTCAGGAAACTTTGTACCCCGTCCACACTGGATACAAGCCCTGCAGAGCATCATAGGACGAGACCTATACCAGATTACTGCTTGGGGAGATGGGTATAAGCCTACCGCTTTGAGGTAAACAATTGATTTGAATACATTCTGATTTAGAATTAGCGGGTACAAGTCAACATCTCATCCAGTAAACTCAGAAATGTTACAATGGAGATTGTAAACTCAGATCTGTAAAAATGACTGTACCATAGCTTTAGGATCCAAAACGATGTAAGTTGTGTATATGAATATCAATGAAAATGGATTGCTGCGTGAACATGCAATTCTTTATCCACTATTATTTCTCTATTTTTAACGGTGGGAATACTTACAAGTAGAACATGTATACGTTTGTTGTTAACCCGGAGACTCTCCCAAAAATTATAAATATTAATTAGCCTTTCGCTATGATCGACCCCTATATTCTGAAGTAAGGGAAGTTTGTATGTAAACTCCCGTACACTCCAATTTTAAATTCTGAAACTACAAATTCGGAATCTATTTTAAGTGTGTGTATTAATAAAAAAATAACATATAAGATCATCAATACATGTGGGTACAAACTTGTTTACTGTACATGTTCTGTAGTGGGCTCTTTTTTGAAAGTTAACAAGATTGTATACCCATTATATTCCATGAACTTGGTTATTAGAATGGATCATGTTCAAGAGATGATGGTGAGCTCGACCAATTTGATAATTTCACGTCTTATTGTATTCTGCATTCTTTTCCTATTAATCCTTCTCAAATGGACATAATAAAACGTGATCATGACAAAGAAGGATGGTGGATGCAATCAGCTCCTTTTTGACCTTTGATTTACAATCCATATAGCAACGGAGGTCCTCATGATGATGTTTATAAAGAGCTGATGTGGATTGTTGATCAGATCCTTAGAGACCTTTTATTTATATATAATGTCGTGTATTAGTTCTAGCTACTTTAGTTAGGCGTATCTAATAGACAATGTCTATTTGTATGATATGATCTTCAAATGCTTGATACATGGTTAAAAGGTCTTCATGGAGTACGAACATATGTATCAGGCCTTCAATATATATATGGATATTTGTTAGATATGTGATTATTTAACTATGAAGATCCTACACCCATTGGTGAACTAGGGTATCATCATTCTACAGATAGCTCCCTGCTTGTCTGCCTTGTTTATGCAATCTGTTAGTAGATACATGTTTGTAGATAAGTAGAATGAGGTCTCTAATAATAACATCATCGTTTCCTGCATTTGTAAACAGTAGCTAGGCTGTCCCAAGGCTTGTGAAGAAGGTCCTTTTATGTGGACGTTATGACATGACCAAAATGCATTACAAACAATGTGTATTTTCAAATGTCAAATTATAGTATATTCGTTTGTAAGTCAATAAACTGAACTCTTAAACAACATATCTCCTACTGAAGAGCTTAAGTTTGATCTATTTGCTGCTTTGCTTCATATTTCAGTATTTTGTTCACTTCAGTGCGAAACACAGGAGTTGGATGCATGTTTCAAACATAGGACTTCTATGGGTCTGACTTAGCCATGGTGGTTTGAATAGTCTATGTGTGACTATCATGCAATATCTTAGATTGTAAAAGCTTAAGGGAGTTAATCAACACTTCTATGGATCATGTGGTGTTGTGGTCAGCGTGGCGAAGCTGCAAGGATTTCCACCCAAATGCAGATCATTATTTAATTTTAGGCCTTGTGGTATGTGCATGTACTCATTTTAGCTCTTGTTTTAATTGACCCATGTTTTGGTTCGTTTTTGTGTCAAGTGAACTGGCTATAAATATATCAATTTGAAATCTTGCAGTATTAATTATTTTATATACTGAATATGATATATTTTGTCAACCTATTATTATTGTGGTTTTCTTTGATTAACAACAATTACTCATGATGGTTTGTTTTTGTATGGATACTCCTTTGTATCTAACTCCATAGTGATTTAGAGAAAGAACTCTTCCTGATATTTGACATAATACCAACTTGTAGTGATGTTGTTGCATTTGAATTTGGCTAGTACATACAAAATGGGGTATATTATATTCTGTTCGGGTTTCCTAGATTGAAAAATACAAAGATAGAATTAATAAGACATATGAACTACTGAAAGTTGGTAGTTTGTAGAGACCCAAGACGGTACTGTTGGAAGCTCCTCCTTTGGTCAACTGTGAAGTGCTAATTCGGTAGCTGCAAGGGCACCTTCAACAACAGACCCCAACGGTACCACCAGCAGCAACAACCCATAGGGGTGTCATCACAAGTAGTATCCCCCAAGGACCTCACTGCTAGACATAGGGATGTCATTAGTGACTCCATCCCATGAACTTTCTCTAATATAACCATTTTTTTCAAGATTTTTTGTAGGTCAAAGCATGTATTATGCAATCAGTTAGTTCACATTGTGCAAAAAAGTAGGTATGTTAAAATTTATATATGTAAAACACATAACTCATGATGTTTTCTAAATAACCATATAACATATAAATGGATATAAGTGATCATTTTCAAGTTGTTTCTTACTTAGAATACCCATTTTCAAGCAGTTGACCAATGTGTACTAGTTCAAGTATCATGTTTGTAAACTATGAAATACAGATAACATCATAATTGATTGTAGCACTAGTTGCAAGACCTCCTATAGAAGATATTATAGAAATAGAACCACTAAAAAAGGAGGATATTCTCGCAACTTCATTGTGCATACTACTATAAATAACGACTTGGTGGCTATCCCTAGGCAAATTGAAGACATGAATCAAACTTTTTCAGTTTTTAACAAGCATTTACTTCCCTATATTTCATCTCCTGTCCATGCTATACCTAAGCAGTATCAGAAATACACCATCATGACTTAAATGCTTTAGGCATCTAGATCATAGCCTATTTCATTGATATGGCGTGTATAAACTTGGAGGTAAGACCGTATTAGTTACATGTTATACACAGACATACTTACCTAAAGGTAAGCATCATCTTTAACAGAATGAGATTCATTTTTAGTCTTTTTGCAACTGATTTGTATAATTGTATTTTATATTTTATATCACTGGCATGCATATGGCATAATATAATAACCTTTTACATTATGGGGCTCTAACTTTCAAAATGATTCACAAACTAGTAGAGATGGTAAACCAAGTAGGTCACATGTCCATGTCTAGATGACCATCTTAGAGACATCCTTATACCCCACCTCCACCTTCAATATTGAAGTCAATAGAATTTTGGCAAGTGACCATGAGAGAGGGTGTGACAAGGGGCACAATCACATTGTTTTACAATTATCGAAAGTTGATAGAGATATGGTACAATTGGCAACAATCCACATCCATGACTAAATATCAGAAGTCATGACTTTTACTTAGAGGAAATCGATTCCACCATGCATCTTTCCTGTCACTGAATTGGGCAACCACCTTCATATGCCTAAGAATGACTCAAGTGAGGATTCTACCACACCACACCACACATTTTGAGAAGATGACTATTAGATTGCACACTTCATGGATATTGGTGTATAAACAATTAATCTACTTGTTCTATGCCAGATTTTGATATATAGACATCACAGTTCATGTATGGTAGTATTCCCTACCCAAGAATTAATCTAATTTTGGTCCACACATTGAATCTTCATGAGTACATTTGTTAATGACCTGATGAATACCAGCTAAAGTTTCCCATGAGGCCTCTGTTGTGTGTTTGTAGTCCAGAAGGTCCCTAGATTGAGTCTTATTGAATAATCAAAAGCTACTAAATAATCATATTTTCATAGTATTGCATCTTGTGTACTGTTCCCGTGTCTACATTTCCAAAATCTAGTTACCATCCCCACCCCACAGGATGCATCTGGAGATGGAACAAGCTGAAGTCATGCACCCTATAGGTAAGCATAAACTATCCTTTTATGTGCAGAGTTTTATCAATTATCATTTCAGAATTCTAAATCAATTCACAATTGGTTTTATTATCTTCAGTATTATAGCTTGATTTATATAATTTGTGATAATCAAGAGAACATGAATATGTATATTATTAAACGTCCTTACATGTGGCTGCTCATATGGCCTCTTAATGTCCATAGGATCTTCAGTGAAGGAGTTCACACAAAGGTATATCTTGCTCATAGGGATACAATTATTATTGATTTGGCTTATTATATTGTCTCCCAAGTGTCCATAATGTATCCTACTATGACAAAAACTTCTTCAAGAGAACCCCGCATGGCACAGGTGGTGGTAGAACACCACCTTGAACCTCTGATGTTGGACATTCCCAAGATACACATCATCCCACTGTTACCATCCCCTTCCAGTAATCATTTTGATCTCAGTTTGGTACATTTCTTACCCCTTCTCTACATTCCAATCAGTTAATTTCTACCTTTAGGTAAGGGTTTGCTATTCAAAATTTCAGTCTATATCAGAATTGTCTTCAATTTTTTATTCTTTGTTATATAATGTACACATGCATCTATATTGTTATTTGTATGTGATAAGGTCTGCATGTAAAATTATACGTTGATGTATAGAAATTGATGTGTGTTAGGTTTACTTCCCAAATATTATGTTACACTCTTCAAGTCTTTTCTTCATATCGTCTCCCTCTAGAACAAATAAATAGATATATTATGAACTCCATAACATTGTTGGTGGTGCCTTTTGAATTTCTGATCACACAGACAATCATAATACATGATGTTTCGTACTAAATTTGTTTATTTTTGAAATGTATATGAAATACAACAACAAATTAATAGTTACTATTCTTGTTTCCTGGACTTAAGTAGACATGAGCTTTGATTTTTCTTCTCCATTCCTCTGTAGTGCTTTTGGTGAAGAGTCCATATGTCAAGGTGCTGGGCGTTGAATAGACTTTCTTTTATGTCTAAACAAGCTGCTTGTACTTGGGATCAGTTGGATTGCTAGGAGAATATTGTCCTACTTCCAAAAAAAAGTTCAACGCTTCTGATTCAGTAGTCTGCATGAACCTTGAGCAATGTGAAGATTCCTCCCCTACTGTAGGTTGCCATAGGTTGCAGCCTGCCACTGTTTGCACTCATCCTTTCATCAAAGTAGAAGAGAGGGGTAGCTCATTTCTCACATCCTTGGTCTTTGGTTTGGTCATTTGATAAGGATATTGGTTTCTAAATACAGTCTACACAGACGACATTGTAGAATATTTGTGTTGCAAATAGTGATGATGCCTTCTATAGGTTTATGGACTTGTTGGTTCCAGAATATGTGTGTATGCTTGCACTTTGGTCGCAAACCTAAGCCACTTAAGGGCTTAGAGAGGGGAACACACCATTTATGGTGTTGGCTGCTCTCCATTTCCCATGAGTGGTTGTTTGGGTAGCAATGGGTAAATGATAACAGTGGAAGGGACACGCTTGATAGAATTTCCCTTGTTATTTTAGGATTAGTTGGTGGTTTGGTGTAGGAAATCCAATAATCCAATTTCCTAGCCATCAATTTATCATTAATAAATGATGCATTTGGGTAGAATGAGATTCTTTACAAGTCATCAATTAAACTAATAAACTAATGAAAGGGGCAGCTACTAACCTACATATTTTATTGTGTCATTTTCAGCCACGCTCCATGTGTTGTAGGAACATCAATGAAGTCAACATGGTGCAAAAGATATGCATCAACTTCTCTATAACATATCTTACCAATTTAGACTGACTCATTGATTTCAGACTGCCCAAGTGTTGAGAATAGATAGAGCATCAGTATAAATTTTCTTGGCTTTCACTAAACTCATATGTTCATGTGAATCTGTAACCATTCGAACATAGCATGGGGTAGATGAACTACCTACATATCTAGTTGAGTGTTATGTGAATCTGTAACCATTTCAGATGGCTAGCAGCCACACCTGCTATTTGCTTTACAGTCTAAATAGAAAGTTGTTCATTTCTTCTCTTCCAAATAGTATTGTAGAAAACAATGAGTGTTATCCAAGCAGATAGAGGTCCATCCTTCTTACGATTCTTATTGTATTACTGTTGTGTTCTTAGATTAGAACTGCAGTCTCTCGTCTTGTTCAGATTTTACTAGCTTACAGTTTTCATGCCCTTTTCCATCCATTTATTCATAATTATTTATCTGCTCTTTTAGGTATGAATCTCGAACTCGTATGGTTCTATTGGTTGGTCAGTAGGGGCAACCGTGTAATATGCCCAGGGTGCAAAAAGGTATGAGGGTCTATTCACGAGAAATAAATATGATGTTCTTTATGAATAAATCTTATATACTTTACTTCTTTATTATATGTGACCTTGGATTTAAATCTATAGCTATACTTGACCTATTTCTAGTGTATAGTCTGACATGAATTTTGTATGTTTTCCATATCGGATAAGAATTTTGATGACAACTGATGGTGGATTGGCTTCCATGCCCACACCATATTCTGCCTAGAATGAATATATTTGAAATCGTTAGGGTGTATTGGGGTGAGAGTGAGTATTTTGTAGGCTATGTGATGAAGACAAGATTCAAGACCTGTTCTGTAGGTGAACAAAAAATATTCAACACCTCCAAGCTGAATCTTACTAACAAGAATACAAAGAAATCAAATGACTGAGGAACATGATTACATATAAAAAGGTATTGTTATATAAGTTATTGTAACAAATTGTCATTTTCTCTGTGTTTTAGAGAGATATATATCTACTTCTTTTTGAATTTTATCTTTTAAACTATTAGATGAACCTGTCAAGATAGCTAACATTATATGTTGGAGGTTTCCAACCTGCCTCTAGGTTGTTTTCCCTTGTGAAGAGGTATGTTGCTTTCACCCAGAACATGGAGGAAGCAATCTTAATGTTCTCTAAATTACAAACACTACAGAAATCGTACACATGCTACTGAACAACAAGGATGTTCAATGCCCTGCTGCTATTATGAACGATTTTAAAGGCTATGAAGTAGGTGTTAGAGCTATAAAGTATGCATTGAACACTTCCAAGAGAACTCATAACAAACCCACAATTATTGGAGCTGATATTAAGTGGATTGTTGATGAATTCACAATCTGACTATCTGTGGAGATGAAGGAGTAAGCTACCTGAATCTTTTTGCTAATTGACAAGAACCATATTAAATGTGGTGTTGATAATTATGTTTCTTTTATATAGTTTCTGATGTTGTTGTTTAGAGTTGCTGTTTGAGTGAACATTTTTCTAGTTCTGGTTGCTGCTAGCTGCGTTCCTGATTTAGGACTGCCTAATTGTTCCAACCTCACTGGTTAAAGATTCATATAATGATGTAATTCATGCTAAGTGCTAACACTCTTTTGCTTTTGTTCACTGATAAGCTGGGGCATGGTTTCAATTTGCAGCAAGTGCTATTTGATCTGCTTCTGCTATAATATTTCGAAAAACTACCTGCAAAATACTTGACTGTTCATAGCTTCTTTGTAACTGTCAGCTGGATTCTAGATTCTATCATACAACTGAAATTATCCTCCAACTACTTCTAGGATAATCATAACTCAACTTGCTTAATATGATGCTAGCACCCTTGGACAGTTGGTCAGTCGCATAGATAACTTTGGAGCTTGGTACTTGGATTAGTATCTGTGCACCAGTGATTAACATCCAAAAGCAAGGATTGTTTGATGAAGGGGAGTAGATAAATGTTTTATTTATGCATCGATATATGGCATATATGGTTAGTAACTGCTCAACATGGATGTATACATTAACATTAATCCTGTCCCTGAAATGTTGCTTAGACGTTGATGTTTAGAATATTTTTTGGCACCTCAAAAGCATATGACATACTGTTGTAGCATCTAACTGAGTACTGTTAAGCTATCTTTCAACTCAACATTTTTTTATTCAAGGTAATGCTAAGAAAACCTACAATCTATTTCTGACATAAAGTAATTGCACATGTGTTTTTCAGGCATGGCATTTGCATCTTCGCTTCTTCTTACCCACGTGATGCTGCTCCCATTCAAGTAAACTTTAAACCAGAGAAGGTATGACCTTTCTCTATAGTATTCTTATACTTAGGCTGCTATGTGGGCATAGCGCTTAAGCTTACTGCCTATGTGATTAGATTACATCTATAAATCAAATTTGTGTTTATTTTTGGTTTATTTACCTTTACTTTAGTAGTTATACAGATTATCCAGTGAACTATATTGGGGGAAAATTGACCTTAAACAGACTCATTTTAATGTATAACTAGAATTGTTCATTTGTCCATGCTCCTTCAACAGTGCCACCTGATACGCTTACTATGAATCATAGCAGACTATTTTTTTCCATGACCTTCATGTTGTTGATTTAATTTGTTTGCTTGAGAATATGAGTTATCCTTTTGATTTGTTCGATTTTTGTAAATCGGTGCACACATGAGGATATGTAATTGCAATTTGTTCTTGTTGCGTCTATTAACTATTGAATGCATGTACCCGCTAAATTGTGTGGCAATCTTGTAATGAATGAGGAGTAAGCATTCCTGATATTCAAGTCTGCTGCTTTGATGAGTATCTATAGCCAATAGTTCTCCTAATTGGGGATCAATTACTCCATGTTTTTTTCATATTGTTGTTGCATACATGCCATCTTTTTGCTCGATAAATGTATAACATAAAGCCTTTATCCAACCCTGATGCAGGGAGAGACAAGGTCTCAACTACATGGGCTTCCTATGGCCAATCAGAAGCAGAGCACGGAGAAGTTCTCTATTTTCAATCAAGACGAGTAATACCTTAGTAGTCTTTCTCTTCTTATGAGTTTATCAATGCTATCATATTCGTTGACGATATAAGTGGCGGAATTAATACAAAAGAAGAATCAAGATAGAAGAAGATGTACATGATCATGTGGCATATAGAGTCTGTAGTGGATAGAGGTAGTCGGAAGAAGATATTGTATACATGCATCTTTTTTCCATACATATTGTAAAATAGGGGCCAGGTTAATGTCCTCCCCATGTGTACTCCATTGTTCAAATATAAATAAAAGTATCGTTGTTGACATTGTAAGCACAACTTGATCTTGACTAACATTCATCTTTTTTCTTTTTAAAAACCCCTCTATATTGGCAAGCGACTGACTGGATACATAATGTCTCTTACTACATATATATGTGTAGTACATGGTGTCTTTCACTACACACTAGCTATAATTACATGTGTAGTAAGTACTAATTTTTTCTATACACGAACTACATATACAAATTGTAACCAATGTCATCTCTCCCTACATATCATGGCTACAAATTGAATTGTAGTCATACATTTAGCTACAATGGAAACTATATTTTTATATGTAAGGACATTTTTACCTACAATTAGGGTTACATATGAATTTGTAGCTAGAGGAATAACTAACTACAACTTTGAAAAATGTAGCCTAAACAATTAGCTACACGGGTATTAGCTTCATATTCTAAATGTAAGGATAAATGTAGCCAAAGCTTTTAGCTACAAATTTTGGGGTTTTCGCTACAATTTTTTTTTTGTAGTTAAAGACCATATTTTTCGTTGTGTAACCCGATATGGTGATGCCCCGACATCACTAAAACGATATGGATATGAGTTTATACTTCCTTGCATGATATGGTAATGTAGTATACACCTCTTGGACGATATGAGGTCAAGCATACACCTCTTTGCCTGATATGGTGTGAAGCCCACACACACCTCTTTGCCCGATATGGTGTGAAGCGCGCACACACCTCTTTGCCCAATATGGTGTGAAGCATACACACACCTCTTTGCCCGATATGGTGTGAAGCATACACACACCTCTTACCCGAGATGATAAGAACACATACACCTCTAAAGTGATATGGCAAGAAAGCATACACCTCTTGCCTGAGATGGTAAGCATACATACATCTCTAAAGTGATATGGGTAGAAAGCATACACCTCTTGCCCGATATGGTAAGCACACATACACCTCTAAAATGATATGGGTAGCAAGCATACACCTCTAAACCGATATTGGTTTAAGCATACACCTCTTGGATGATATGGTGTTGAGCACACATCTCTAAAACAATATGGTGGGTAACCCAATACACTAGATGACAAAAGTGGTAAGGTGGTTAACACCCTAGAACATGTAATGGCCAATACACTAAAGTATGGTGTGACCAGTATCTTCAAGTGAGGTGAGGATGTTACACCCATGTATGGTGAAGGTGATACACCATATGATTGATAAGGGTGATACCTTTATGGGTAAGGGTATGAGAGATATGATGATGTCTAGCCCAATATACACCTAACCCAATACATGTGTTCAACTTGACATACATGATTCAACCTGATACACCTTGTAAATGTGAGTGTAAAACACTCTTAGGAGTGATGAGTGTAACACCAAGTAATGGTGTGGTTAATACCTTGATAGGTGAAACACCTAAAGTGGTTGATAATGGTCAACCCTATATCAATAATGCCTTAACCCGAGATGAGTCCATATCACTTGATGATAATTGGGTAATTCAAGTGGGTGATTTATGGCCAATACACTACAGGATAAATGTGATGAGTTAGTGTATAAAGTATTAGGATGGGAAATACCCTAATACAAGATAAGTTGATGAACTTAAGTAAGTTAAAAGTGACGAGGGAAGTGATACATCAAGGTATGATAAATATCACATCAAACACCTCAAGGTTTATACACCTTGATGCACCTTAAATCCAATATACTTGTATGAGTAACACATTAAGTGTGTCATGTCAATTGTTACATTAAGATGTAATGAGTTTAATGTACTTTGATAAGTGTAGGCTAACATACCTTGAGAAATGGGTTAAGCCAAGTTAATAAAGTATGATGTAATCAATATCCTAGTGAGGATGAGAGAGAAACTCATACTTTGTGTTGATAATAATTTAATGATAAATGAGGAGAATAAATAAGTATAATTGAATACTTATGATATCAATGTATGCTCCTAGATGTGTGGAGCAATAAATTAGGGTTTGGATTGATAATATGAAATTGAAACCCTATTTGGCTAAAAAAGGGAAACCATAACCCTAATAATGAGAAGGTTGTATTTCTCTTATTGCATAAGCCTTGTGAGACATGTTAAATACTTGTATAACAAGTATAATGTTTATGCGGTTTGATGACCATAGTGAGAGGTAACAAGATGTTTAATGGGCCTTATGAGCCATGTGAATAGTTGTTGCCTAGTGAGAGATGACAAGATGTTTAAGAGCCTTGTAAGCTATGTGAAATACTTGTACAACAAATATGATGAATACCTTGGTCTGAGGACCTAGAGGTAATAGTTACCTATTACAGAAGTAACAATGCACAATGATGATCTAAGGGTTTGAATACCCAGATCCAGTAATCATGATGATGGTGATGTGAAGGGATGAGAACTCCCAGTGATGTGATAAGGGACTGAGATACTGAGTGATATACTTTCAAAATGTTCCAAAGATCTTAAAAGCACTACCCTTTCTTTATAGCATCTGTTATAATTCATGTTTGAAACTTGGTTGATGCTAAAAGATACTATAACGTACCTAATTAATCAAAAAAAATCTCATCATGTAGTGCCCTGACCATAGATCTGTTCAACGTCAGAAATTGTTGAATGGTGAAAGGGGTTTTCCCATGAGATTTCTTGGATATCATTTTTTTGAATATGCAGGGGTGATGGATGAATTATATTCGGACGTCCCAATGAAGAGCTGATGTCGCGCCTTTTTTACTTATCATGGGATGATGTGAATCTCCCGACCAAATGAGAAATTGATGCGTAGAATCCTTCTTCATTCTATGTAGATCGGGATTGAAATGTGATTCTCCCGAATAGTTAAGGAATTGATGTGAAATCTTCCTTATTCTTTTAATACAGGGATGGATAAACTAAGATCTCCCTAAACAAAGTGCAAGTTGTGGCTCTAACTCTATAGCGAAGATGCCGCTATACCCCGACATGCTATTTGCAGTTGACACGAGATGTCCTGCCAGCAGATGACACGAGATGTCCTGCTGAATCTGTGTGGTCTCGTACTGATCAAGACATGTGAGGTCTTGGCAGCAGGCTCTGTCCTTGACCTTGTATGGTACCGATTTTGACTTACTAGTGGTCAGTTGGAGCATGAACGATATACTTCATCTCATCAAGGCTTAAGTGTGATTGTAGTATGTAATCAGCCAAGTAGCATATTTGTTTAAGGATCAAATACGGAAAGATATTGGTTGATGTACACTTCAGTTATACATCTTAGTTGATAGATGTTATTTATGTTTCTTTACATTCCTTATGAAGTTGATAGATGATTTAGTGCTCTACCATGGATAAATGCATCATTTTTCTTAAGTAAAGAGATTACTCTGTCATGTTTATACAATGGTTAATCCTTCTTGTTAATATAAAAAGAACCTCTGCCCAGTTTTATATTGCTTATCTGTGATAATAATATGGTCGGCGAAGAGTTATATCTCTCACTGGGACAATTGTCTCACCCCGTGGGATCCACAATTTTTAGGTGGACATGCACGAGGCGGTAGAGACCTTTCTACAGAGGGAGAACAACAACTGGGGCAGCAGTAACAACTCAGGTTGAGTGTACTGTCTGTCGTGTCTTGTAGATAGAAGTCCTATGTGTCGTCTCTGTACTCTCTGGTCATTGGAGTCAGTTTGTAACTGTTTCATGAACGATATGAGATTTTTGACTTATATGCCTCGAAGTTTTATGTTGCTTCAGTATATATTTTAATAGAGCAACTGTTATATGTTGTCCTCGAGATGAGATGAAATAGTGTTTGTACAATGTAACTCATGATATGTATACGTTTTGGATCTTTCAATAAGAGTTTCTTGGAAGAGGATCTCCTTGCAAAAATGATTTTAAATTTTAGTATTTTTTGTTAATCCACTATTTATGGTAATTCTACAATTATTACTGGTGATGGATTAATTTGTTTCTGGTCGTCACATGAAGCATGATGACAGATCCGATACATACAACTTCATAGATGGGGGAGTGAAGATTGTTTTAGTTCCTAACAAAGCCACTACAACGCTTAAACCTGTAAATCAAACTTTGAACCTTAACATGTTATCACTATCTCAATTTAAAGAGGAGTTCCAAGAGTTGAAGACGGTGTTTGCTCTGGTAGGAAGAGAGGTCGTTAAAGAGGTAGTAGTGTCGGATAGTACAAATGCACTTGTGCAAGTGTTCCGTGATTTGTTTGCAGAAGATTTATATAAATCGAGTGGGTTACCACCATAGCGAGACATTCAACACCAGATTGATCTTGAGCCAGGTGCATCCCTTCTGAACTGGCTGCACTATTGGATGAGGCCTACAGAGCATGAGGAGTTGAGGAAGCAGGTGGAAGAATTGCTAGTAAAGGATTTTATTCAGGAGAGTTTAATCCCGTGCACGCGGTGCTGACCCTTCTAACACCCAGAAAAAATGGTTCGTGGCACATGCACATTGGCAACCGAGCAATTAACAAGATCACAGTCAAGTGTCTTTCCTATTCCCCAATTGGATGATCTACTTGATTGGTTAAGTGGTGCTGGGCCTTCTCCAAACTGGATTTGAAGAGTTGTTACCATTCCATATACGGATTCGAGAAGAGGATGGGTGGAAGACCACGTTTAAAACAAGAGAAGGGTTGTACGAGTGGCTAGTTATGCTGTTTGTCTTATCAAACGCACCCAACATGTTTATGCGTGTGATGAATTAGGTTCTGAGGCCTTTTATTGGTAGGTTTGTTGTCGTCTATTTTGACGACATATTAATATTTGGTGCTAATTCAGAGCAGCACCAGCAACACCTGCGATGGGTGTAATGACTCAACGGGGTAATGACTCTATCTTCTTCACAGCAATGGGTGGACGCGTCAACATGGATTTTGTGGTAGGACTGCCACGGACCCAACGGGGTAATGACTCTATCTTTGTAGTTGTGGATCGATTCTCTAAGATGTTACACTTCATTCCATGCAAGAAGAGCGACAGATGCCGTTCGGATGGCAAATTATACTTTCAGGAGGTTTATCGATTACATGGTTTGCCTACTACTATTGCATCTGACAGGGATATCCGATTCCTCAGCCACCTCTGGCGTAGTCTGTGGAAGACTGTAAATACCCAACTAAATTCTGGTAGTGCCTATCATCAACAAATGCATGGGTAGGCTGAAGTGGTTAATCGATCCTTGCGAAATCTAGTGAGGAGTCTAGTGGGTGAAAATGTGAAGAGCTGGGATCAGAAGCTATGTCAAGCCGAGCGTGACCACAATCATGTAGTCAACCGAAGCACATGTTTCAGTCCATTTCAAGTGATTTATCCGGTCACTCCCAGGCAGCCGTTGGACCTATTAACTGTACCCGACAAGACCAGGATTCATGAACTTGTAATAGACTTTGTCCATAACGTACAGGAGGTACACCAAACAGTTTTGTGAGAATTTGACAAAAGCTGCAGGAAAATATAAAGAAATAGCCGACAAACAATGAAGTGCACTCAGAGTTTGATGTTGGCGACTATGTATGGGCAATTTTCACAAAAGATAGGTTTTCTGTGGGAGATTATAATAAGCTATTTGCTAGATCAATAGGGTCAGTTCGGATCGTTGAAAAAATCAATCCAAATGCCTACCGGTTGAAGTTGCTAAGCCACATACGTACGACGGATGTTGTTAATGTGAAGCACCTAATTCCTTACACCAATGATGCCTCTGATGATGACAATTCGAGAGCGAATTTTATCGATCCTGGTGGGAATGATGCAGTAACAGGAAACAAAAATCACTAAAAGGAAAAGCAACAATGCAGCAAAAGAGAACTGTTAGTAGAGTATTGATATAGAGCACAATAGTTACACCAATATCTACATCCCGGCCTCGGTAACCTATAACGGACATCCTGCACGCTTGTAACTTTTGATTTTTGCGTGTTCCCGATGTTCTGTCCGCACTGTGTCAATTTCATAATTAAACCATATCAGAAGTTGAATAGACATGATGAGATTGAGGCTACAAAATCCCCCATACCCCCACACTCTCCATCTTTTTAACCAGGCTCTCTCTCGCTCCCGCCCGACCAAGCACTGCCTGCTAGCTGCCTCCTCTCCTCCGTGTCTCGTCCAGCCCGCCGCCGTCTTGCCCGAACATGCCATTGCGCTAATGTTAAAGACATCGCCTCCGTTGCGCCCCCCGGTCATGACCAAGCTGACGTCACCATCCAACCACGCCCACTCTCTCCCTCATGTAGGAACAACTCTTCCGCTCGAGCACGTCCTCATCACGTCGCCGCCGTCTCCTGCAGCCCGTGTGCATCACATCCACGGCGACGACGTCGTCGTGACCAAACCGACGTCACCGTCCAACCACCGTCCGCCTAACCGACTGCCATGACCGGGTCGACATTCCGACGACATCGTCCGCCCAGCCGACTGCCATGACCGGGCCGACATTTATAATTGTTAGTCAGCCACATGAGTTTTGGTCTTGTAATATATAAAAAATAGACTTTTGTTGGAAGAATTATGGTATTATGTCATTTGTAAATTAGTTCTGATTTCATTCTAAATGAGTATTTATACGTCATATGCAATAACCTGGAGTTATGTACAATAATGTAAATTTTTTGAAAAAATAATAAATGGCTATTGCGGCTTATATATATTTCTTTGATCAAGAAATTTTCCTCAATGTAAGTATTGCCTCAAAGTATATTTAGTCTCATTGAAGATACTTTATGGTGGCGCACTGACAATTAATTAGTATTGTACATAGATTTGTAACGAAATATGACTATGTGGCCTAGGAGTGGAGGGAAAATAAAAAATAAAAAAAAATATTTTGAATAAAAAAGAGTTATTTTATATGTGAGAATGTGATAAATGCAAATGGTTGGGTGGTGGGTGGTTGAGTGACATTTTTGTCTTTATTACAACAACTGCATGCATGCAACCATGCAGCCACAATAGTAGATTTCTTGCCTTGATCTTCATGCCGCACTGTTCTATACATCTTTTGGTTTACCGTCCTTGTTTATTTAGTATTGTACTGGATACATTTAAGTACTGACTTTTATACTTATTAGAAATTTTTTAAAAAATATGATTTTAGTCGAGTCATATATCATAATGTGTAAACATTGAAAAAAATAATAAGTGGCTATTGTGACTTGTATTATATTTTATAAAATTCTCATGATTGTAAGCACTGTCCCGAATAATATTTAGTATTGTTGAAGATATATTTTGGTAGTGTAATGATTGTTGACCAGTCTTGTATTTAGATTTACAACAAAATATGAATATCTGATTGTATGCACTGTTTATTTTATATTTAAATATATTTGTTGAAGACTTTTGACACCACATTGAGTATATTTCAGTACTAATTTTACACTTAGTTGTAAAATATGTATAAACATATACTTAGTCGAATCAGTCATTACATCCTGCTAAGCGGTGAGAATTAAAAAAAAATTGAATTTCAAATCTTTTGTTTTGTTTGTAAGATGAGTAATCATTGAAAACAATTTAAGTGACTGTTTTATTAGTGCGGCTGAATGCATGCAAAATATTTTATTCAAATTATTAGAGTGTGATTGCTTTATTACATCACATGTATGCATGCAAAGTGTTTTATTATGTAAGGCCTGGACAAAGGATTATTCTCTGAATTTGTTAAGCAATACAGTGCGACGGCGCTTATATTTTCTATCCCTAATCTAGGTATTCGTTGAATCAATAGGGGCCGTTTGCGTCCCGTCATTATGACTACGGTACTTCACACATTAATTATCAGCCAGCGGTATTTTGTTGAATCAGTTAAACTCTTGCTGCAGCAGTGACGCGTCCCAGCAGTTCCGGTGAGACTCAACGGGGACAAAATGCGTCGGTCTGAAAGCCTGTCCATTTTGACGGTCTTTCAAACTAGTATAATTAGTAAATAATCTGGACAGTAGTTGTAGTATTCATTATCACCATCTAGTACATATAATTCTACTCCAATCAGTATAGAAATGCTGCATTTTAAAATCTCTTTCCCAAACTAGGCCTAGGTTTCGTTCCGGTATTCTACTGAACCAAGGGAACTCGTTGAACGCTTGACTGTCCTCTGCGTCATAACCTCTTGTGAGCAAATAGAAGCCATTGATTTTTCAAACTACTGTTGTTTTCTACGCTGTCAGACTGACATTGAGCTTCAGATACGTTAACAGATAAATGGGTCAAATAAGCATCTAAATCGTCTAGCTGTTGCGCATCGTTGATTAATCATTAATGGCAGTAGTAGGCTGCAGATGGTACCAATTACACCCTAACGTAACTGTACCTCTGAATGAGCCTTAATAGATTCAACCAGTGGCATTTTCCTAGCAACCTTCAAGTTATCCAGGGAAACCGTGGTTGACAAACCGTCAGTCCTCGTCGTGTGCCTGACACACGAACATGATCTAGGCTCCTATTGGGCGAGTACTTAATCTCATATAGGTTTGGAGTTTTTGAACAGTGTGTGCATATTTTTTTTTTACAATGATGCAGTAAACTAGAAGTCTAGAATGCAGAATTGACATACTATAAGTTCTCAACACGCCTTGATATAAGTTCACCATGCTTGCATGTGCGGTTGTCATAAAAATAATACGCAGTTGACATGGAACATGGGAGCCACGGCCTTCCTACATCAACATTCATACTGCATGGCCACTGTGTTTTTAGATATACATAGATATATCGGTATATATACTTAAAGAAACCGATCGGTACTATCCTTAAACGTCGACAACACATTAAATTCAAGATGTCTGCCTAAACTATGGGCGGTAGTACATATCCGTATATATGATATTGTAAAAAGTCGAAACATGAATTTTCTTCGCCTGTGTGACTTTCTAATGCAAGCCTGCTCAGATGGAAATACGAGCATTGGGATATGTTTAATTGATTCCCTTCAGTCGTTCTGCAAGATAACAATTCAAACCGATGGAATAAATAATGTATATCACCATGAAGGCTGCATCTGGGTCCAATTTTCAAACCGACGGGATGATCCATACCCCTGGGTCCAATTTTCAGCTCTTTGCACATATTAATTATCCATGTCAAAATATTTTATCTCTGCAGCACAACTAGGAGTGTTTAATTAATTAGCTCCCTTCAGTCACGTTTTTGCACGAGGCAGAGACGACTTGCTCAATGACAAATAATTAGCAGCTATTGGGACTGTAAAAATGATCATCCCTTCTAGCACTATATATAGATTGCGATACTCCATGGATTTTCCACACATCAAAACTCAGGCTTGTGTTTGGCAAACACAAGCCCTGGGCGCGCACCACAAGCTAAGGTTTGTCTTGTTGCATACCCAGTTTGCCACTCTTCTGTCGACATCCCTGCTGACGGATAAAGCCATTCTTGTTCGCAGGAAATATGGGAAGACATATAAGGTTTCTCCTGCTAGTTATCTCTCTCTTTGCTCAAGCTTTGGCGGAGGAACGAAGCGCGGAGATCATCGAGCTAGTTACCAACAGGAAAACTATCGCCTTGACACCATATGTGGATGTGCTGCCTCAGGCTAACAAGATCGAAACTTTTGCCAAAAAAAATGGTTTCTACGTTCCCGTGCCCATCACTGTGGGGATGTACCAGACCACACAGGTATTCTCCCCTTTCTGTAAAACTAGATGAGCTTTAAATTTTTAGCAGTGGTCTTTTTCTTTCTTTCTTTCTAGTCAACGCAGCACAATAGCAAGTGGATTAAGAATGTTTAGTAGTTTCTCCGAGCTTTCATGTACAAGAATCGAACTACACATTTGAAAGTATCATATACCAATGATATGTTGTGAGTATTATACTCATATTCTCACATTGTCTTTGTCTCTCATTCAGAAATTTCACAGAGATCTCCCACCGACAACCATCTTCGCCTATGGAAGAAACGCAACCACCGCTACCTTCCCAGGACCTACAATAGAGGCGCTCCGCTACTACCCATCATACATAACTTTCAAGAACTACCTCCCGGCCACTCACATTCTACCCGTAGACGACACCATCGCCGCCGCAATGGCTCCCCACGGCGGCGTGCCTGCCGTAGTCCACCTCCACGGCGGCGTGGTTTCTCCCGAGAACGACGGCAGTGCCTTTGCATGGTACACGGCCAACTACACGGATGTCGGCTCAGCATTCACTAGAGAAACCTATTACTACCCCAACATACAACACCCGGGAAACCTCATGTACCATGACCACGCACTTGGCCTAACCCGAATCAACCTCCTCGCTGGTCTCCTAGGAGCCTACATCATCCGTGAGCTCAGTGATGGCACGAGTCCCCTTTCCAATCTACCAAAGGGGGAAGAATACGACCGTCACCTCGTCATCGCTGACCGTAGCTTCAACTCCGATGGATCCATCTACATGAACAGCACCGGTGTGGATCCGGCAGTACACCCGTCGTGGCGCCCGGAGTATTTCGGGGACTCGATGACCGTGAACGGCAAGATCTGGCCTTACTTGAACGTCCAACGACGGAAATACCGGTTCCGGATCATCAACGCCTGCAACGCCCGGTACCTCAGGCTAAGACTGTATTCATCCGACAGCAAATACATGTACCCTTTCTACGTCATTGGATCCGACAGCTCCTACCTGTCTGCTCCCGTTAAGACCTACGACATAGTCGTGGCCGTCGCTGAGATCTTCGATGTCGTCGTCGATTTCACCGGTATACCTTACAGCGAGGTTTACTTGATCAATACGGCCAAATACCCCTACCCCGATGGAGCTGTGCCGGACATCAGAGTCATGAAGTTCGCCCTGTCTTACTTCCCCACATACGATCCGTCCGTGATCCCGCCAACTCTGATCACGAATTATGACCCAGCCAGACCCAGCGATGCAGTCGCAACAAGGTACATGGCCCTGTATGAGTATTTCGACGACACAACTGGCCAAACAACCCACATGTACATCAACGGGAAGAAGCTGACAGACCCAGTCACGGAGACGCCCAAATCAGGTACTACAGAGCTGTGGAATGTCATCAACCTAACTGGGGATGACCACCCACTCCACCTGCACCTGGCGCACATCCAGGCTATCAAGATGCAGGAGGTGACGGATCTGGAGAACTTCAAAACATGCATGCAGATAAACCAGGACGCCCTTCTGTGCAACATCACGGGTCTCGCGACAGGGAACGTTACGGCCGTTCCGGCCTACGAGAAGACGTGGAAGAATGTCGTTAAGCTCCCGCCTGGAGTGATGACAACCGTCGTCGTCAAGTTTAAGTTGGTGGATTCCAATCTGTCCTATCCTTTCGATCCCAGCGCTTCGCCTGGTTACGTCTACCACTGCCATGTAAGCTCTTAATTCTACCTCAAAATTTATATTCTTATTTGCAACAATTACTAACTACAAAACCAAAGACGTCCTAGCCAGGAAGCAGTGAAAGAAACCCGGACGAAGGAGCACGTACGATGAATCTTATTACTGAGAAATTGAAACGCTGAAGCAAAAATATATCATTAATCAAATATGCACCCATATATATATTTGATATATGGATTAATTGAGATCATATATGTCGAATTAAGATTGATTCTTTAAAACTAACAATAACACGCTTTGTTGATTTGTTTGCAGATACTAGATCATGAAGACAACGAAATGATTCGTCCCTTACAGATTCTTCAATAACTGTAACTAAGAACCAAGCAAAACCTTGCAATCAGTCAATAAAGGGGGATTAATAAGTCTTAATCATGGGTTTACTTCTAGAAAGTGATTGACGAAGTCCCCATCTGCAGCGTCATTCCAACGTGATGCGATGCTTGCACAACAAATAATTTATTAGGCAAACCATGATTTCGTTACAAATAATTATCCTATATGTATCTACTAATGTATATGCTTTGTTCCAGCCTCCGAGTGCATATTTGGATACTAGCTTATTTCAACGCAATTCCTTTCTCCCTCTCTCTATGTAACTTGTGCATGCAATGACGTGGATATTACCGTTTGATTGAAAAAAAGCAAGAATGTCAACAATTTAACAAACTCATCATCTAAAGAGTATTTTAAATTTGTTATAACAACTATAGAGAAATTAAAGTTGATATAAGTACCACATGTTTCTCTAGAAGTTCAAAACAAAGAGTTTGCATTGCCATTTTAATCGACAAGCTAACCTTGGGCCGGCGGCCTTTGTTCCTTTTAGGAAATACATTAGAATCAAGTTTCATCTTTTTAATATTAGAAGGAATGCAATTTGTATTTGTGTATATTAATTTTTCCTTTGCAAAGAAAAACCACCATTTATAAGAACCAAAATATATAAATGAAAAGTTTGTGAATACATTTTTATGAATATCTAATAATATTGAAGTAAAATATTCTTCTGGAAAATAAAGATCGAGAAAAATTAACATTAAGGCTTCTACATTTCCTCTATATATTGTCACTTCATAGAGAAACTTTTCATGAGGGGGTCATTTGATATGACGTAATTTTGATATGGTTGAGATTGTAGATGTGGGAATTGTGCTCTCTTATGCGTTCGTTCACAAATCAGAATGAACAAAGGTAAAATGTTAGAATGACAAGAGACTTGACACTCTTACATGAAGAGACAATAGATATTTTTATAGGGAGACTCATACTCCCAACAAGGGGTGATTTTTTTCCCCTTTTGTATTGAAATTTCTAACTTCGGGATTTTGGAAAAAAATTAGTGAAGTTTTCATCCTAAACAAAGGGAGAATCTAGTGTTGTGTGATGTTGGTTAGGGCAGAGCTCAACCTCTAGGATTCTTCATGTGGTGAGTGAATCAAGTTGAATTTATTGTTCTTTTTCAAATTTAACGTAAATATAACTTCCTTATAATCAATTCTTGAATTTGAACCTAATATTAAAAATTTCTTAAGAACTTTTAAGAACTAATTCTGCCACTATTATTTTAGTATTTTTGAACTACCATCAGTGAATTCATTTGTAGAATTTATTGGGATGACGATATGTTAAGTACAAATTGGACACTAGGGTGATAGTCACATCAATTGAAAGGATTCTACCATAATCTGAATCTTCTACGACAAAGAATGTTTTGGAATTACCTCCTACCATCAACATTATCCCCATAAAGAAGGATACATCCCCACTATTGATGAGCTGACAAAAGGAACCAGAGTGCATTGGACATGCTTCTAATTCAAATAATCTTTTTTCATAACAAATGACTTGTATTGTATGGACTTTATTTGTGAGATACTCTAGGTTGTTAAAATAGAAGTGGGACTGCATTTTCTAGAAGAAGCTCCAAACCCCCCTCACCACATTCAGACATGGGGGTTTCAATTAGAGGTACAAATGACCATCCTAACATGGAACATGAGGGAGCCTCTAAACCTATTAAATGAAGAAGGTTGAGAAAGATAATAGAGGATAAAAGAGTATATATAATTATCTTCTTTGAAAGAAGAATCAAGAGATTTTAGTTAGAAAGTTGAAGGATCTACCGCCATGGTCGGGGAGATGACTCTAATTTGTAACAAGAGGATCAAGATATGATCGCTTTTAGATGAGGAATTGAGGCATGGACATCCAAATGATCTATTTCATGGACAAGATGATGATGACATGCTACATTAGTCGATGAGGGATTCAATGTGTGATTCATACAGTCTATAGTCATATAAGAAGCTAGTAGGTCTCTATTATGTGAAGTTCTTTATCACAAAGAACTCTCATAGCTGGGTATTGACAATTTTAATAACCTCCATAAAATAGGAAAGAAGAATCATCCTTGACTCCATCCTATAAAATTCACGAGTCTGTTGATGTCACTTAATTCTCTGAACTAAATATGTTCAATTGCATTACATTCAACCTAAAATTATGAGCATCACATTGCAAGACTATGATCTAGTAAATGTAGCCTACATGTATCTATTCCTAGAGGCTACCATAAATATTTGGAGGAAACCATAATAGTGATCATGTTGGGAGAATCATGTACATAGTTTAGAAGCAAGAAATATTACAAAATTGTGGGTTCATTAAATTATAGAAAAAGTGGTTGAGCTTCTGAGAACCTATAGGAGAAGTCTAAGAACCCCTGGTGAATGGGAATGTGATCTTTGTGGTGCAAGAAATACTTTAGAGAATCAAAATGGCTATCTATGTCTAGGCTTGTGATTCAATGGACCTGCCCATTCTTCTCAATAAATCCACATATCTTTTTTTTATTATTAAGCATACCTCTCTATTCATTATTGAAAAAATGGAACAACATATACAAGTGGAGTGATTTGTATCAAAACGAAATAAGGGAAACCTATATATGCAAGAAGAAAACTATCTATGAAGAGAAAAGTAATATGTGATGGCTTTGTGCCATACTATCTTGGGCTCAGGCTCTACATCTTCAAAATAGGTAAGGTTCCTCATATAGCACAGATGATAAGAAATGAACAAACCCAACTATTTTTCTTATGAAGTACTAAGAATGATCAAGTCATTCAGGCAAATAGGAATCATGGAAAAGTGGTGTTTAGCATACTACCACACCTTCTTTGAGAATTCACAGTTCCATAGAACAGGGGATTCATCTTCAATTGCTTGTCTCCATAGGAAACACCTAGATGCAAGAAGTATCCCCCTAGACTGAAGGAACTTTTAAGAAATGAGCTTATCTTGGAACATTTTCCACCCAAATATCTTCATTCTATTCGGAAGCTTATGTCTCCAAAGTCATCTAGTCCAGTTAGGCTCAGGGCTCGAGCATCTGTAGAGATTCCAAGCACCCTTAAGGGAATAAGTATCAAGTCCTTTGAGGTAACAGAGATCTGCATGGTAGATTTTAGTATCTGCACATATTTTAGTTAGAGTCTCCATTCCTCGGACAGAGGGTAACCTCCACTCACTTGCATTGATTAGGGAGTTTAAGTTTAGATTAGATGTGAGTCCTGATCTAAGTTTGAGACCTTCTCCCAAATGAGAATGGAGGAAGGTACAATTCACCCAAGGGTCCTACCAAAGTGAGATAGACTTCCCATCTCCAACTTTGAATCAAACTAAAGACATCAGTTTATCTCTCTGTCTAAGAATAGCTCTCCACATCCAACTATCACCAGACTTTGAGCTGTAAGACCGTAAGTATCTTTTTTAAGATAGACACTATGGATCCATTTCACTAGAGGTTATTCTTACTATTTGCAATATCCCTATAACACCCCCTTGAAGCATACAGATAACAACATAAGCAATACCCACATTGTCTATAATATGGGGTACCCTAGCTCAAAGGGATGCCACAATCATAATAATCATTGCAAACAAAGTAAACAAACACCATGCATTGGTGTTGGAATTGATTCATACATTGTTTACAATTGGTTTCTTAAATTGAAGATAACTAAGACATACATGATTAAACATTATTAATACATGAAGTTATCTATAACATTAGGATCTTCTATTGTAGATGGCACCCCACCATATGTAGCTTTAGGAAACGTTGATCTATTCTTTAAGATGACCTTCATATAGCCCTTTGTTGGAAGTTGCTTTTTACCTGCGGGCATCACACCCCCAGCCATGCAAGCAATAAAATCCACATTAGAGTAAGCGACATTGATCATTATTATAACAACATAGTAACTTGGCAATAAAGAAAAACATGAAACTAATAGAACAATGGATTTAGATTCACATATCATAATCTTGTTGGTTGATTAAAGTATCCTTGATATTTATGCAACAATGGTGCTCATAAGGCCCGCAGGCTCAACATTAACATGATGAGGATAAAGTAATCCAACCCACTACATGATTAATCAATATCTTGGAAGTAATTAACTTTACTTGGATTTCATATGAACATGACATGGATTCTTGAAATAGCATTGAGGCATAACATTAAAACAATAACTTTAGGGGAACTTTGATGCAGTTAAGGTTTAAATTGAAACACATACTATGCATATCATTCATCTCGATCATAATAATAATTATAAGATGATGAAAGAAAATACTAAATACTCAAAGTGCACAGACCCGCTTACCTGATCTTGAGGAGGCATACTATCAGTAGATGAAGTCCTGATCAATCCTAATTATCTTGTCCAACATATAAGTATATTAATTATCATGGTTAAGCCTAGGGTTTTCAATCAACCATGGGTTGTAGGTTACAAATTTGGATCAAAATCATTAACCAATCGATAGGTCTCGAAAAATTGATCAAAAACCATATATGGATCGTCCCCATCTGAGGTCTATATTATTTTCTATGATTTTGTAAAGATCATATATATTCTGACCAATCAAAGGTGAGGAAAATCCATTGGATCAGTTTGTTAAAATGTTGGAATTACTAGCTTAAAGAATGACATAAAGCTTGATATGACCTTGCATTAAACCCAGAACCATGGGTGTGTGACAGGGCTACATGGAAAAAGCAGCATTCAATCATTGTACAACTAATATCACGATAAAAACATGAAAGTGCAAATTCACCCTAACAAACATGACAAAAATACCAATTTCTCAAGGGCACAACAGTAAAACATAAGCCAGGCTTCTTCCTTTATCCATGGCTTGTGACTAGCTCTCCTGGAGCTTTGGAGTTCCAATCAAATGTGGAGATCGGGAAAAGATCGTGACTTGGAAACGTTTCGAGTTCCTTTGCCTTTCTTTTCCCAGCCTGGTAAGCCTAGGAACAAGGGGTAAGGTGGATGGAGGCCTGAGAATGGCAAGCTACCATGACCATAGGAGTAATGGGGAAAAATGGTAGCAATGAACAACAGGAAAATCACAACTTGCACCTGTAAGTCATTCATGAGTTCCAGTCGTAGATAGGAGAAGAATCCATAGTGCTAGATGACACTTGTAACCCAAAACCAGATGTGGGGTCACTAGAAAATAGAGCAAAGGGGCTTGAGGTACCAAAACACAATTGTAGCATCAAAATACCAAAACTAAACATGAAATTAGCTTCAGTACATGATTTCAATGTAAGACAAGAGATTTCAAGCTCAGAGCATAGCCATGGAGGTTGATCGTCGATTGAACTTTTTGGGCATAAAACCAAGTTTGTGGGTATGGAGCTGGTATGGATCAGACGACCTAAGTAGATAAGAAATCTGTAGACTAGGGTGTGGTGATGGTTACCTGAAGAAAAATTAAACTGGAGTGATCGGAAATTCATGCTCGAGCTCACCGTCTCCGGGGACGAAGACCCTCTAGGAGATGGCTCCTCAACTAGTTTCAACCGGAATTGGAGGTGGAGGGAGGTTCCCCGGAGGCTGGCCTTTCTTTCTGGGTCGCTTGGATTCACTATGATGAATCCTAGTCTTGTGGGGGGGTGGCGACGTCGACTGGAGAGAAGATGATATTGGGCATTTTTGTTATAGGTGCCTATAGGGTTCCGGTTAGGGCTTAAAAGACTCACAGTGACCCCCCGATTTTTTTTGGTGGTGAGATAATCAAAATCTATTAAGGAGGGAGGGGGATACCGATGGCAAGGGATCATGGTTCTATTCCCCTTTCTCGTGTAGATACTGCGGGAGGTAGGGGATGAAGGCCCTGCCCTCAGATCCCCATCCAACGGCTCACATAGAGCCAAGTTCTCTTAAGTTGTGTGTGATGCACATCTATCCCCAACTTTGGGGTAATACTAGGATAATCATCTGTATATTATTAAAGGATTAATCATAACTCATCATTATCTCCTACTTTCTTCCTAATATCATTTGGGGCATCTAGGATTATCCAAATCCAACCAAACTTGGTAGACAAGCTAATTCGACCATGCAGAATTCAATTATATAATTAGATTTTGGATATGAGTTATGGAAGCATGCATTTTACATTATTATCTACTTAGGGTAATTAACACATTAATAATTACTGAAAAGGAATTGTATTACCAAAATCTGAGGGAAGCTCTATTATTCTATTATCTACTCATGCACAAATTAGTGGGATACATTATACATGTACGTGGGTCCAAACTATCATTCATCCCCAACTAGTCACCATTGCATAATTAGGGTTAGGTTTTTTTGAATTATATATGACATTGATGAGAATACGTATTGATGTAAATGATTCAATTCAATGTCCACTTGATATCTTTATCTCATTTTAGAATACAATTAAGCATGGTCTCGACTTAAGTCAACATATGAAAGAAAAAATATTTCAACTTAGGGTTTCATCTTTAGTAAAGGTAAGAAATTTTGGTACTAAATTTTGAGGGTCGTCACAACCTACCCACCTTATAGAAATTTCGTCCTGAAAATTTCCAAGTACTACCCACCTTAGGGTTTCACTTAGTATGTGCATGTTAATTCTCTAATATCATCTTAGAGTCTCATTAACATACTTAAGACATGACTTACTCATAGTTAACATAATTTCATGAGAACTTGATTAACTTGACATAATTTCATAATATGATCAATTTTTACTTGAGTTGATATAGTCACTCTCCTCATTGAACCCACAGTGCTCATAAGGTCGGTTAAGGCTCACATAATGCTCCCACATAGCTCATAAGGCCAATTAAGGCTCACATAAGACTAGTTAAGGCTCACATAATGCTCCCACATAGCTCATAAGGGCAATTAAGGTTCACATAAGGCCGATTAAGGCTCACATAATGCTCCCATAGAGCTCATAAGGACAACTAAGGCTCACATAAGGCCGATTAAAGCTCACATAATGCTCCCATAGAGCTCATAAGGCCAATTAAGGCTCACATAACATGATGGAGAGGACACTTGTCAACATAACATGATTTTCATAATTTCATATTTCATTAGCATAGAAATAATATATGATGCTCAATTCGAACACATAATCATAAAATAGTAGAGAACATTATTTAGTAGCATGTGCATGACTTTTCTTTTGTATCCATGTCAAAATATCTACCCCTCTGTATGCATGTTTGGTATTATTATGTAATTAATTAGATTTAGGTAACTATATGTCTCAAATTTTTAATGCCAACATGTGTATTTTTTTTACACTTGTCTTGGTACCTCCCTCATGCATATGTCCCATACCACATCCAATTGAAAGGACTAGACAAGTATGATTATGCACATAACATTCTCTCTACAAAATCCCATGAGTCTGCGTCCCATACCATAAGCATGTGGGGATAAGAGAGAGCATGCTATGTATAATTCTAGATTTAACACAAAAATCTAAAAAATCTAGTCACATAACCCTAACTCTTATCTAATTTATGTCTTCTGACTAGATCTCTACTTTGGTTTCCCATATCTTGAACTTAATGTTCTATACCTAACGCTTTGAACATATGAATCTTTTGCTTAGTGGCCATCTACTCGTTTCTCTGATACCATTTTTGTAACACCCCCTTGAAGCATACATATAGCAATGGAAGCAACACCCACATTGTCTATAATATGGGGTACTCTAGCTCAAAGGGATGTCACAATCATAATAATCATTACAAAAAAAGTAAACAAGCACCATGCATTGGCATTGAAATTGATTAATACATTATTTAAAATTGGTTTATTAAATTGAAGCTAACTAAGACATACATGATTAAACATTATTAATACATGGAGTTATCTATAACATCAGGATCTTCTATTGTAGATGGAACCCCACCATATGTATCTTTAGGAAATGTTGATCTATTCTTTAAGCTGACCTTCATATAGCCCATTCTTGGAAGTTGCTTTGTACCTACGGGCATCACGCCCCCAGCCATGCATGCAATAAAAACCACATTAGAGTAAGCGACATTGAGCATTATTATAACAACATAGTAACTTGGCACTAAGGAAAAGCATAAAACTAATAGAACAATGGATTTAGATTCACATATCATAATCTTGTTGGTTGATTAAAGTATACTTGATACTTATGCAACAATGGTGCTCATAAGGCCCGTAGGCTCAACATTAACATGATGAGGATAAAGTAATTCAACCCACTACATGATTAATCAATATCTTGGAAGTAATTAACTTTACTTGGATTTCATATGAACATGACATGGATTCTTGAAATAGCATTGAGGCATAACATTAAAATAATAACTTTTGGGGAACTTTGATGTAGTTAAGGTTTAAATTGAAACACATACTATTCATATCATTCATCTTGATCATCATAATAATTATAAGATGATGAAAGAAAATACTAAATACTCAAAGTGCAAGGACCCGCTTACCTGATCTTGAGGAGGCATACTATCAGTAGATGAAGTCCTGATCAATCCTAATTATCTTGTCCAACATATAAGTATATTAATTATCATGGTTAAGCTTAGGGTTTTTGTTGGTATGTATGCCCTGAGAGCCAATCATATGATGATTGGATTGGGATACATTAAGATTGATTTGATAAATATCAAAGGCAATCTTTCAATTCGGTTTGGTTCAATCAGTTATGAGATAATGATAGAACAGATTGAATGTCTAAAGAATTACAATACTCAATGACGTATGCCTTCAAGTATGTGACTTGAATGATGAGATCATATGGATGCTAAGAGTTTGTACATTCTTTTTTTATCCCTAGTCGAATGTCATTATGGAAGGTTGATAGACAATAATGACACATCAAGACTAGAGTGTGTGTTGGTTGATGACAGAGTCTCATTAGTCATGATATGTGATATCAAACCAAGCACATAGATACATGTTGGAGAATAGTGTATCAGATAGACCCACCATGAGAGTGACACATGGAACCATGAACATGGTAGTTATAGTCATCTCTCACAGTGATGGTGGTGATTGTGATTCTTAGACCTGAAATCAATGCACTCATCACATGTCGTTGGGTACACTTTGACATCATCAAATGCAGTCCTAAAATATGGATTGTTATAAAGGTGATGATTGGGTGACTTTGACACATGGGGTTTTGACTGTGAGTGATATATATGGGATTTGTCCCTCTCGAGGGAGTACGATGTCCATGGCCACTTGATAAGTGAGATTGAGAAAGGCATACACATGCACGTGTGAGTCAATATGTGATATTAATGGCACACATATCTCAGACAGTCTGCTTTGGATCAAGGAACATGAATGAACATTGAAAGGATGACAACTCCATGCCTTGAGTTCATTCAGGATATCAGAGATAAAGGAATTATACATTCACTGGAACACCAATCACAAGCTATAGGATTGAAAGCTGTTCTCCAACTTTCCTTTTCACTTGGGTAGCACTGATGTGCGACTAGGCACCACTCTTTGCTTGTGATGTTGTAAGCTGTTATGGACATTCACTGCCAATGTGAAATGGGACCTATAGGGTCACACACAAGAGATTTACTTGGAAGAGGAGTTTATCCATGAATGATGTTTGGATTGATTACCAAAGGTTTTTAGGTACTCAATAAAAAATTCAATCAATTGACTTGACTCAAAATCATCAAGTTCAAGTGTTGAACTAACTGATTTGAGTGTCAGATTGATTGAGAACTGCATTGACTGTGTTCTGTACAATCTGGACCAAAAACCGACTGGTTCATTGGGTGAACCGATCGACTCATGGCCAGTGCGACAACTGGTTCACGTGTCCAAACGAGTGATGTTGGGTTGTCCCGATTTGTGAGAAAAGTTTTTTGTTTCACTTATACAATTCAATTGGGACAAGAATTGATCTTAGTATCAATTAGAAACGAATAAGGAAAGTCTATTGGAGGAAAGTCAGGGATGCGAACCGACTAGTACACTAAGTGAACTGACCATCTCACACCACCAACCGACCGGTTCATTTGTGAAACGACCGGCTTGGCTGCCGTAGTGCAATAAGTTCTTGGAAATTCTAGACCCTTCTACTCCCACTTTAATCCCGCATTGCCCAGGGTTGTGAACCTTGAACCTAACCCCTCCTATATATAGAGGGGTATTGGGGGCTTCTCAGATATCACAAATCAGAACATCAGTTGCTCTGCAAAGTTGTTGTCCTATCTGGTTGTGGTAACTAAGAGAGCCCAAGAAAGTTCTACCCGTCCAGGGAGGAACAGTGAGGGAAAGACAACTGCAGGATAACAACTGGTTGTGGGAGAGTGTGTCGGTGACTAGTACACCAATAGAAGGGGACAGATCCTTCTAGTGTCCTGTAGGACAGGATGACTAGATTTCCTAGTGGTCTGTGTGGACTATTTATAGAGGAGGGAGACTTCTTCCACTGAGGAGGATGACGGTCAACCGCAGTCTGGTTCAGGACCAGGAGTTACACAGACGTCGTCGAAGATAGGTGGGTGAAGGCCACACTTACTGTGAGGTATTTTCGTTGAGAAAGCCTCAGGACCACGTATATCTCACTAAAACCATCCTTCCTATTTCATAGACATTGATGTGATCCATGGTTATGGTTTTATGGTGAGAGAAATTTTTTGTTTCCGATGCCTTCTCCCTCACCTAAAACCCAACAATGGTATCAGAGCCACATCAACACACTATGATTTAGGATAATTGATATAATTGGTTTTTGGTTTTACCACCTTTTATTTATTGCATATGATGTGAATAATTAACTAGCTTATATGCATGTCCAATTTAAATCCACAAATCCCAATATACATGCATGATATGGTATATAAATGGAATCGATACACGTCGCCTTAAAATGGTTTTTGGTGGAAGTGTACCATGGTTATGGCCAATAAACCCTATATGTGCTTGGTTTGGTTGTGGTTGTTTGCATCTCGGTCTGAGCACCGATCCCTTCTGCTTTTCCCGATGTAACTCAAGATTTTTTTTCTACCTTTGCTCCCCCCCGAATGTAACTTGGGGTTTCCCAATGCAAATGTAAAATAGGATAGTTTATTTCTTATTATGTCAAAGAATGGCAGGCGCCCAGACGGACGATTGGAGGACCGATATGATTGTCTCATGGCACAAGACGATCGACTGGTTGACTGAGATGACCATCTCCAGGAGCAAGATGAGCGGGTGGCGGACTGGTGAGGTGCATGATGACCAGGTGAACCAATCAGTTGGAGGCGCCAGACAATCGACTGGTGACACCCAACCGAGCAGTGAAGAGGCAAGCAGATCAATCGTGTGATGAGTTGATCAACCCAGAATGGCTACAAAACATGACTCATCTTGTACATGTTGCATGTGATGTAGACCTAGATGACCATAATTCCATGTGGCTCAAGGAATTACATTAGGATGGCCATAATCATCGTTTTATCGCTTCACATGTTTTCTTGTGGGATATAGCATGTATATGATACATACTATTTATTGTGGTGATTGGATTTGTATATGTATATAAAAACCAAACCCTTCAATAAATATTAAGTTTTAGATGCCTTCTAAAAGTGGCACACGTGAAAAGCTTGATCGACCAACTGTGGGCATGACCTAGTGTGGTTCACCATCTATCTCGTGGAAGTGTGAAGGGTGAATATGTGGGTCTACCCTAGAAGGGTGCATATTCATCATGTTGGATATTGGGTTGGACTTAACAAGGTGACCTTGATCAGATCAAGCACCTTGAGGCATGGAGGTGATCATGGCAAAGAGTTATGCATGACATCTTTCAAGAGTTGCATAGAATGCAATTGGTAAAAGTTGCCTACCAGAAAGAATCTATTTGTGGGTGAGAGCCCTAGCTGGTCCATGACTAAGAGAACATCATGATCTTGACTCACTAGAAGGTTATACACTGCAATCTTCTGAATTGATGGTGAGGGCTATCCATTTCAACAAAATAATAGGAGCGATAATTAAATAAAGGCCTAATTATATCGTCAAAATTTTCAAATCAATCAAATTAAGTCAAAAGAGTTTTTAGACTAAAATTGCACATTTCCTTTTTGTAGAACAAATGGCTGTCAACAATAATCACTTTTCATTGCGATCGGTCCTCGAGAAGGACAAGCTAAATGGGACTAATTTCCACGACTGGTTTAGGACATTGAGAATTGTTCTCACTCAAGAGTGAAAGCTCTATGTCCTAGATACACCAATGCTAGAGGAACCTGCTTCCACTGCACCAAAGGCAGAAAGGGATGCTTACATGAAGCATACTGGAGATGCCATTGATGTGAAGTGCTTGATGTTGTGCTCAATGAACTATGAGTTGTAGAGACAACATGAGAACATAGATGTCATTGAGATGGTTCAACATCTCAAGAACATGTATCAAGACTAAGCATGACAAGAGAGATATGATGTCTCCAGGGTGCTGTTCAAGTGCATCATGACAAAAAGAGATCTAGTTGGTCCTCACATGCTCAGGATGATTGGGTATGTGGAGAACCTGACAAGGCTGGTATTCCCTCTGAGCTAAGAGTTGGCTACTGATGTGGTACTACAATTTTTGCCAGAATCTTACAGTCAGTTTGTGATGAACTACAACATGAACAACTTTGACAAGCCATTGACAAAATTGTTGGGCATGTTGAGGACAACCATGACACAGATGAAGAAAAAACAAACCCAAATATATGATGTTGATTAGCAGAAAGAAGGGTAAGTCTAAGGGTAAGGGCAAAGCAAAGAAGGATTCTGATGCTAGCCAATAGCCCAAGTCATCTTCAGCTCTCAAGGCCAAAGGAGGGGTGAACAAGGGAGGTGTCAAGAGCTAGGACATTGGAGGAAAAATTGCCCTCTCTGTCTAGATGAACAAAAGAAGAAGAAGGAGGGGATGGAAGTCTCCACCTCAGGTATCATGAAATAAACTTGAAACACCTCTTTAATCTGAGGTATATGATACCAAGACATAGATCTGACATATATGATATGCAGTATCTGAAAAGAAGTGATGGCCTTTATGAAAGGACCAAGAAGGAGCACTCATCATTAGAGAAAGTGTTGTTGCCATAGATAGGAGTACCTTTTAGTTTATTTTAGCCCAAAGGGCATGTAATAGAGTTATGAATTGATATTTCATTTTGCCAATAAATAGAAACACTTTAATTCTACATCTTGTAATGACAAGGATGTCTATCAATAAAGTTGATGTTTCAATTTAAACATATGATCATTTGTGGCAATGCCCTATCTATCTTGTGGTACTTGGTATGCATAAGATAAAATGATACCTAAAAGTTATTGATGACTCAAACAATTAATTAGCATTACCATGAGAAATTCATTTCTTGGTTCCAAGTTGATGGATAGGCTAGACTCTTTTGGTTGTGAACCATTAAGAGATATGAATGTCTTGGGCATGATGAAAAGTCAATCTTCACTAGATGTAGTGGGAGAATGACTATTCTATTAGGTATAATACATATTGATGTATATACATGCCTATTGAAATAAATGCTAATTTCTTCAGATGGTGTTTAGTGAAATACCGATATGAACATCTTGTAGTGTTCAAGAATGTCATAAATGAAGTACAAACTTGGTAAAAGTATTAATTCTATGATGAGATAAATGAATGGGATACTTAAACCAAATGTTTGAGGGCCTTGTGAGTATTTATGATAATGTATCATAGAGAACTCATGATTAAGGCATAGTGATGTCTAAATCAAAGGAGGAACCATACTCTCAAGTGTTAGAGCATGATCATCAAATAACAAATCTTCTAGAATTCTTCTAAAGAACATGCTTTACACTAAATAAAGGAGATTAAGAATCACAAGTGTTGTGGGCTCTCAAAATTCCTTATGTAACAGATACACCTCATATATCTAGGTGATGAATTGGTCATATGATGAGCCAATAAGCTAGATGATGTTGAGGGACTAGATTTTGAGTTATGGTTTAAGGCCATAAGATCCAAAATGACTTCCATGTGAACCAATTAAGGTATGATCTTATGGTAGAACTTGATTGGGATAAAACCCATAAGTGCAATTGGGTCTTAAGAGTTAAGACTGACATTGATGACATTTAGAGAAATGATCATGCTTGATGTTGGAACTTGAAAGACTATGAAATTTGGCATATGGATATTAAAACCGCATTCCTGGAAGTAATAAGATAAGGATGTGTACGTGACAACCTGAAGGGTTTTATGAATCCAATAATGCAAATACATTCTATAAGTTACAAGAGATTAATAAATATGATTTACTAAATACAAGAAATTAGAACTGGAAGTCTTTACTTTGATTATATAGTCAAAAGGTTTGACTGATATATCAAAATAAAGAAGGGATCTATGATTACAAAGATTTAGTGGGAGTGTATTCACATTCAACATGATGATGAGGAATGAAATGCTCTAAAATGGAAACTGGTGTGGAAATACCTTCTTTAAGGGAAGACAGATAAACGTTCTATGTGATAGGAATAGAGATCTATAGAGATAGTTCTAAAAAACCTTTTGACCTGGTACAGAGAGAACATACATTGGCAATCTGTACTGAAGGGTTCAGTATGCACAGATTCAGTGGGAGAAAACTTGTCCATATTATATGGAGTTAGTATCTCAAATGCCAAGTGTCCCAAATTCTTACGAAGAATAGGAACACATATATAGATATGGATATATCATGTACGTAATCATCCCATTATATTGTATGTATTAGACATGACAATAAAATATGCATTCATCATCTTGTATGTATTGGACATGACAATATGATATGCTCATCTTGTTAACTCGTGTGACCAGTGGATGTTAGTCTACTTCCACTGGAATACCATGAAGAACTTGTTTGGTACTTATGAAGTACTAGTTCTATGGTAATATAAGGAAGAGTTGAGTGTAAAGAGTTACACTGATGCAAGCTTCCAAAATGACAGAAAATGATCACAATATATAAAATATGAAGGTGAATATGAGTTGAGAAATGGAAACGTTCCAATTTAAAAGCCATTTAATTCTAAAAGGGAATGATGAGTATCCTTGTGTTATGAATAGCAGAGGATACTATATTGATCTATAAGTTCATAGTGATGAACTTATAGATATTCCAACCATTGATGACAAGTAGTCAAACAATGGAGCTAAGTGTTAGGCAAGGAATATCAGATAACATATTACGACAACTCCATCTCATACGATATGTCGTACAATGAAGAGATGTGAAACATGCAATATAATAACTAAAGAAAAGTGTTACTTAGTGCGTTAGCACTGGAGCAGTAGAACCATGTGGGACATGTTTGGAGATCACTAAGAATATGATTCAAAGGTGATTGGCTCGCAGTGCAAGTGGGAGTCTATTGGTATGTATGCCCTGAGAGCCAATCATATGATGATTGGATTGGGATACATTAAGATTGATTTGATAAATATCAAAGTTAATCTTCCAATTCATTCTGGTTCAATCAGTTATGAGATAATGATAGAACAGATTGAATGTCTAAAGAATTACAATACTTAATGATGTATGCCTTCAAGTACGTGACTTGAACGATGAGATGATACAGATGCTAAGACTTTGTACATTCTTGTTTTGTCCCTAGTCAGATGTCATTGTGGAAGGTTGATAGACAACAATGACACAGAAAGACTAGAGTGTGTGTTGGTTGATGATAGAGTCTCATTAGTCATGATATGTGATATCAAACCAAGCACATAGATACATGTTAGAGAACAATGTATCAGACAAACCCACTGTGAGAGTGACACATGGAACCATGACATGGTAGTCACAGTCAGCTCTCACAGTGATGGTGGTGATTGTGATTTTTAGACCTAAAATCACTACACTCGTCACACGTCATTGGGTACACTTTGACATCATCAAACACAATCTTGAAATATGGATTGTTATAAAGGTGATGATTGGGTGACTTTGACACATGGGGTTTTGACTGCGAGTGATAGATATGGGATTTTTCCCTCCTAAGGGAGTATGATGTCCATGGCCACTTGATAAGAGAGACTGAGAAAGGCATGTGCATGCATGTGTGAGTCAATATGTGATATTGATGGCACACATATCTCAGAGAGTCTACTTTGGATCAAGGAACATGAATGAACGTTGAAAGGATGACAACTCCATGCCTTGAGTTCATTCAGGATATCATAGACAAATAAATTATACATTCACTGGAACACCAATCACACACTATAGGATTGAAATTTATTCTCCAACTTTCCTTTTCACTTGGGTAGCACTGATGTGCGACTAGGCACCACTTGTTGCTTGTGATGTCATAAGCTGTTATGGACATTCACTGCCGACATGAAATGGGACCTATAGGTCCACACATAAAATATTTACTTGGAAGAGGATTTTATCCATGAATGATGTTTGGATTGATTACTAAAGGTTTTTAGGTACTCAATCAAACATTTAATCAATCAAGTTGACTTAGAATCATCAAGTTCAAGTGTTGAACTAACTGATTTGAGTGTCGGATTGATTGAGAACTGCATTGACTGTGTTCTGCACAATCTGGACTACCAACTGACCGGTTTACTAGGTGAACCGATCGGCTCATGGCCAGTAAGATGACCGATTCATGTGTCCAAACAAGTGATGTTGGGTTGTCCAGATTTGTGAGAAAAGTTTTTCGTTTCACTTGTACAATTCGATTGGGATAAGAATTGATCTTATTATCAATTAGAAATGAACAAGGAAAGTCAATTGGAGGAAAGTCTGGGACATGAACCAACAGACTCACACTCCCAACTGACCAGTTCATTTGTGAAACTCTCGGCTCAGCTGCCGCAGTGCAATCAGTTCATGGAAATTCCGGACCCTTCTACTTCCACTTTAATCCCGCATTGTCCAGGGTTGAGAACCTTGACCCTGACCCCTCCTTTATATAGAGGGGTATTGGGGGCTTCTCAGATAGCACAACTCAGAACATCAGTTGCTCTGCAAAGTTGATGTCCTCTCTGGTTGTGGTAACTGAGAGAGCCCAAGCAAGTTCTACCCATCCAGGGAGGAACAATGAGGGAAAGACAACTATAGGACAACAACTGGTTGTGGGAGAGTGTGTCAGTGACTAGTACACTGACAGAAGGGGATGACTCCTTCTAGTGTCCTATAGGATAGGATGACTAGAGTTCTTGGTGGTTCATGTAGACTATCTATAGAGGCAGGAGATTTCTACCGCTTAGGAGGACGACGGTCAACCGCAGTCCGGTTCAGGACCAGGAGCTGCATAGATGTCGTCGAAAATAGGTGGGTGAAGATTGCACTTGCTGTGAGGTATTGTCGCTGAGCAAGCCCAGGACCAGGTATATCTCATTAAAACCATCCTTCATATTTCATAGTCATTGATGCAATACGTGGTTATGGTTTTATGGTGAGAGAAATTTTTTGTTTCTACTACCTTCTCCCTCACCTAAAACCCAATAATTTTAGGGTTTTCAATCAACCATGGGTTGTAGGCTAAAAATCTGGATCTAAATCATTACCCAATCGATAGGTCTCAAAAAACTAATCAAAAACCATATATGGATCATCCTCATATAAGGTCTAGATTATTTTCTATGATTTTGTAAAGATCAGATATATTCTGACCAATCAGAGGCGAGGAAAATCCATTGGATCGATTTGTTAAAATGCTAGAATTACTAACTTAAAGAATGATAGAAAGCCTGATATGTCCTTGCATCAAACCCATAATCGTGGGTGTGTGATAGGGCTACACGGTAAAAGAAGCATTCAATCAATGCACAACTAATATCACAATACAAATACAAAAGTGTGAATTCTCCCTAACAAACATGACAAAAAATACCAATGTCTCAAGGGTACAATAGTGAAACACAAGCCAAGCTTCTTCCTTCAGCCATGGCTTGCGACCAGCTCTCCTAGACCTTTGGAGTTCTGATCAAATATGGAGATCGGGAAAAGATCGCGACTGGGAAACCTTTCGAGTTCCTTCACCTTTCTTTTCCCAGCTTGGCAACTCCAGGAACAAGGGGTGAGGTGGATGGAGGCCTGAGAATGGCAAGCCGCCATGGCCAGAGGAGCAATGGGGAAAAATAGTAGCAATGAACAATAGGAAAATCATAACTTGCGCCTGTAAGTCATTCATGAGTTCTAGTCATAGATAGGAGAAGAATCCATAGTGCCAGATGATGCTTGTACCCCGAAACCAGATCTAGGGTCACCAGAAAATAGAGTAATGGGGCTTGAGGTACCAAAACAAGGTTGTAGCATCAAAATACCAAAACCAAACTTGAAATTAGCTTCAGTACATGATTTCAATACATGAGAAGAGATTTCAAGCATAGAGCATTGCCATGGAGGTTGACCATCGATTGAACTTTCTGGGCATAAAACCAGGTTTGTGGGTACAGAGCTGGTATGGATCAGACGGCCTAAGGAGATAAGAAATCTGTAGACCAGGGTGTGGTGATGGTTACCTAAAGAAAAATTGTGATCAAAGATTCGTTCTCGAGCTTACCATCGCCAGGGACGAATACCCTCTAGGCGGTGGCTCCTCAGCTGGCTTCAATCAAAATTGGAGGTGGAGGGAGGTTCCTTAGATGTTGGCCTTGCTTGAATCATGGTCTCGTGGGGAGGGGTGGCGGCGTCAACTGGAGAGGAGATGATATTGGATGTTTGCATTATAGGTGCCTATAGGGTTCCAGTTAGGGCCTAAAAGACTCGCAGTGACACCCCCCCCCCCAATTTTTGTTGGTGGTGAGATAATCAGAATCTATTGAAGAGGGAGGTAGGTATCAATGGAAAGGGATTGGGGTTCTATTCCCCTTTCTCGCACGGATACCGTGGAAGGTAGGGGATGATGGCCCTGCCCTCAGATCCCCATCCAATGAGTCACATAGAGCTGAGTTCTCTTAAGTTGTGTGTGACATACATCTATTCCCAACTTTGGGGTAATACTAGGATAATCATCTGTATATTATTAAAGATTAATCATAACACATCATTATCTCCTACTTTCTTCCTAATATCATTTGGGGCATCTAGGATTATCCAAATCCAACCAAATTTGGTAGACAAGATAATTCGACCATGAGGAATTCAATTATATAATTATATTTTAGATATGAGTTAGGGAAACATGTATTTTACATTACTAGATACTTAGGGTAATTAGCACATTAATAATTATTGAAAAAAAATTGTATTACCAAAATTAGAGGGAAGTTCTATTATTCTATTATCTACTCATACTCCAATTAGTGGGATACATTATACATGTACGTGGGTCCAAACTATCATTCAACCCCAACTAGTCACCATTGCATAATTAGGGTTAGGTTTTTGTGCATTATAAATGACATTGATGTGAATAAGTATTGATTTAAATGATTAAATTCAAGGTCGACTTGATATCTTTAACTCATTTTAGAATACAATTAAGCATGGTATCAACTTAAGTCAACATATGAAAGATGAATTCTTTCAACTAAGGGTTTCATATTTAGTAAAGGTAAGAAATTTTGGGACTAAATTTTTAGGGCCGTTACAACCCCACACTAAACAAGTGTGACCTTCCTAGCTCCTTTCTTCAACTCTTCTTATGCCCAAACCACCTTTAGTTTTGGGTTTGCCGACCTTGTCCCACGAGACAATATGAAAGTGATTAAATCCTTTAAGATCACCCAAAAAGAAGTTTCTACACAATTTGTCAATCTCCTCCACTATGCTTTAGGGGTGAGGGAAAGTTCATGTCTAGAAGAGATGATAAGTAGACAAGGTTGAGATAATAAGCTATAATCTCCCTGCCATACTTAATATTTTCATTTTCCAAGAATCTAACTTCTCTTTGATTTTATCCACCAGAGGGGAGCACATTCTGTTGGTGAGTCTTCCTGAGAAGAGGGGCAAACCTAGGTATCTGATAGGAAGATGGTTTTTTGAAACTCTAATAGACATGCATATATCATTAGGAGTAGGAGAACTAATAAATAGCTGACTCTTGGTTGGGTTGAGCTCTAGGATGGAGGATGTACTAAATTTTTGCATACACTCCTTAATTCCATTGACATCACATTCAGTAGCTTGTGCAAAGATAAGGTGATCGTCAACAAATAAAATATGTGAGATCTTAGAACCTTTAACTTTCAAGGGGGTGAATTTCTTCTCACTCATAGCTTTATTTACGAGAGTAGTAAGACCTTCCATACCAATGACAAAGAGGTACGGGGCTATTGGATCCCCTTGTCTTATTTCTCTTGAAGCCTGAATAATATTTGAGGGAGCACCATTAACCAACACTTGTAAAGATGTAGAAAACATGCATTCCCTTACCCAATGTAGCCAATAGGGAGGAAACTGCATTTCTTTCATAGTTTCTAGGATGAACTCTCTATTGATAGTGTGATACGCCTTGCTGAGGTCTACTTTCAGGCACAACTTATGGTGCTTTCTATAATTGAAATCATGTATCACTTCATTTTGTAGAAGAATTGCATCAGAGATGCATCTACCTTATACAAAGGCCGACTGGTTTGGACTGATAATGTGAGGCATAACATCACTTAAGCGATTATCCAGTATTTTGGAAATAATTTTGTAAATGAAATTGTAGAGTGAGATAGGCCTCCATTCATTAATAATTCTGGTTGCTTCACTTTGGGAATAAGTGAGAGGAAAGTTTTGTTTGTCTCTTTTAGAAGGTTACCCTTCAAGAAGAAGTCTTTTATGGCTTCATTACATCACTACCCACTATCTCCCATGTACTCTTAAAGAAGTGGGCATTAAACCCATCAGGGCCAGGAAATTTATCATTATTTACTTCCTTGACTATATTGTGAATCTCTTCATTAGACACCAACTTGCACATATTCATTTTCTACTCATCAGTAATTTTTCTTAGGTTACTCCAGATGTGTTTTACTCTAGATCTAGAATCATTGAAAAGGATTCTATAATGATTAGTAAAGCTCTATTTAATAATTTCATCTCCATGGATACTAATACCATCAACCAAAACCATTTTGATTTGATTTCTGGATCTCCTCATCTTCAATGAAGCATAGAAGATCTTGGAGTTAGTATCTCCCTATTTCAGTCACTGGATTCTTGATTTTTGGCGAATGATCAACTCTTCAATAATTCTTTCTTTCAATGCATCTACTTTTTTGGATCTAGAAATCTCCCATAGAAGTTCATTTGTGGGATCCTGGTTAGAGAGCACTTGTGCATTAAGGGCATCCCTTTCCTTATTTTTTGCAGAATTAGAAAGATCACCAGTTCGCTCCCAGTTCCAGGTCTGAAGAGTTGTTTTAGTAGATCTTAGTTTCTATTAAAGGACGTATATTGGACAACCATAGTGAGTTTGAGCTCATGCTTTAGCCATTGTGTCTTTGAAGCACGACAACTCTTCCCAAGCATTGAAGTATCTAATAGGGTACTTTTGAGGTTGCTTCTCCTCATCAAGGTGCAACACTTGAATGTGGTGGTCACTATAGATAGTAGGCATTACTTCAAGCCACATACAAGGTAGATCACTAAGAAACTGTAAATGATAGAAGGTTCTATAAATTTTGGACCTAGTATTGTTTAGTCCAGTTTGTTGATTATTCCATGTATAGAAGGGGCATTTGGCAGGGACTTCCACAACATCAATGTCAGCAATCACATGGTTGAATTCCATGATGGATCGTGCAGATGGGGCTGGTCTACCAAGTCTTTCAGTAGTAGCACAAACAAAATTAAAATCACCAAGTATAAACCAAGGTGACTTTAAATGTGAGTTTATGTATCTGAGTTCCTCCTAGAGGTTGCATCTTCTTGCTTTGTCATTCTTTGCATATATTGATGTGATTTCATAGTTCTTCCCTTCACAATGGAGATTGAAGTGGAGGCATTGTCTTGATTGGTGAATAGGGGTGATCTTATAGTCATCATTCTCCCAAATAACAACCAGCCTAAGCTTGTTGTAGCTAGCATCATTTGCGATCCATTGACTGTTTGGCCACCCTTTCTTGAGCAGCTTGAAAGCTTTGTTTCTTTTGAATTTTACTACCATAAGGAGAGAAACGTTAGCGTTTTCTCTCTTGTACTCTGCTCGGACCATGTCTAGCTTCTCCCACTAGGAGAGACCCCAAACATTCCAGGCTAGAATGGTTGGGAGCTCAACCATTGGGGTTGAGGGGAGGAGGCCTGCCTCCCACCATTATAGGTGTTGATGTCTCTTGGTTTTCTAGAGAATGGAACCAATTTCTGAACTTTTCTCTATTAATAGAATTTTGACTATGGGTGCTTCTCTTCCCCTGGGGACTAGCTGTCTTATTGGGTTGAGAAAAGCCTTCATCGTCATGTTGTTTAGCATTTTCTTGGGCATTATGTCAAACAGATTGAGATTCACCTTGGGTAGATTCTGGGTTCGCTTGTGGCTGAGACATTGCTTCTGTTGTTGTAGGCTTCGGTTGAGATGTCACCACTGGTTTACAGAGGGCTTTATCATGACCAAAGGTACCATAGTGGGGGCAACATTCTGACCTCCACTCATACTCCACATGCACTTGGTATGGGTGCCCCTTATATGTGCACAATTTGAAAGTGGTAGGAAATGTCGATGACACAACCATCAACACATTAAGTTGGGCATAATCCACTCTTACCCTCACCTTTGTTTGCCTATCCAAACATTGAGGTTTACCGAGGAACAACGTGATCCTTGCAATCATCAATTTGCTCCAGAGTTCAAGAGGGAGATTATGTAGCTTCAACCAGGCTGGGATCAAGACCAACTTCTCCTGCTCAAGTATTTCTCCTTTCTCCCAGCTTTTCAGTATCATGTGTTTCCCCTTAACTAGCCAAGGACCTCCCTCAATAGCATTATTCATATCATGTTCTGACTGGAACTTGATGATAAAACTTCCATTGTTCCGACCCATCATCTTCAGAGAGCTTGATGGCTTCCAGAGTCGAATGGGATGATCTTGAAGGTAGGGATGTGAGGTTGGAACCCTATGATGTATCCCACGACCATGTTTCTCCACAGGGTTGTGTTTTCATCTACCTCTACCTGAGGGATGATTATGGTATCTTCATCGAGGGTGAGTTCTACTGGCAAGATTCTGGTGTTGATATCTCCCATAGGTGCTTTGTAGACATTGGACCATTCCTTGGTTGCATCAACAACCTTAACCAGATCGCCTCTAGGGCATGAAGGTCAACCTCCTTGATGAGATGGGGGTCGTCTCCCTCCACGTCTTCCGCCAAAGCACACGACCATTAGGGCATTGATAAATTTACCTCTAGTTCTACAATAATATCGTTATGAGGAAACTACCACCTACTAATGAATCATTCCTTTAAATCTCACCATACAAGATATGATGGAACATGGATGATTTATTGTCCCCAAAGGGGTGATCAGACTTTAAATTTATAACCCAAAACCTTCGAGGACCCCCCGCAACTTTATTTTGGGGTTAGAGTATATATACGCGGTCGAACACAGAGACGTGGGGATTTTTATGTTGGTATATATGCCCATAGATCCATCCCAAGAGATTGCATGGAGTTGGATATCAATTAATCAATTAATGTGATTATTTGGTTAATTAATGAATTCCAGAATATTCTAATTAATCCACGAGTGTTTTAATTAACGCAGTGGTTCTATTTACCGATGGGTTTAGGAAACCCTACTTCCCTTCGTCTCCTATTTAAAGAAGCTTGATGGCTGATATCTATATAAGATATTGAGAGAGGCTTTTTAGTTTACGCTCGCGTACGTAAACCCTAGACATCACAGTCCTCAGGAGAGAAAGGAGAGCACCGCGATGCTAGCACACCACCACACAGAGACGACTCCTTCCCGCCGTCTTAGGAAGCACAATGTGGAGTTCCAGTCCATCTACATGGATGAAGTAGAGATGCAAACGCTGATACACCTACATTCAGAGGACATCTACAGCCATATGTACGTGCTACAAGCAGCATACATCACTGAACGAAAGGAGCACTGCTAGATCTTCCTGTGACACACTTAACGAATGGGAGAGAAGTTTCGTCCATGTAGGCCAACATTGTTGCACACCATCGTGTAGTGGGACATCGTCAGACTTGCTCTGCGATAAGGTATATCCCGCAAACACTCTTTCTGAATACGCTGTTATCGATGAGATCCTATTTTGGGTTGCGTGGAATTTTTGTTGCTTCCACCGCACATGTTTTCTCCACAAAACCCAACAGTGGTATCAGAGCAACGTCGATCTACGACGTATTTGGATTCATTTTGATATGATCGAATTGTTGTATACTATTTTCTATGTTGCATATGATGCGAATTAAAATTGCTAATATGCAAATCTAAACCTAATTCCACATACACCGCAGGCTTCTATTTTTGACATTTCAGATGGGGTCGACTATGGAAAATACTGATTTTCCCCGCATAGGGGCGCTGCCCCTATGTACCCCGCATAGTCTGCATGGGAATCAAAATTTTATTTAATGGGGAATGTCCCACATTAAAAGTACTACAATTTTAATATGTATAAATATGATATGTTTGTTTTTGAATGCTATGGATGTATAATGGTTGCATATGGATCCTTTGTATAAAGTATTCGGATTGCATGCTGAGACTCATCTCTTGTTTCAAAGTGTAATTAATTCTTTCCCTTTATATTTTTACTCAAATGATGTAATAGAGATAGGATTAGTTTTAGTCTTTGTAAACTTGATGTAAGGAGGCCACTTGAAGATCAAACTCCAAGGAGCGTCCATGGAGAAGCACCATGAATATCTAATTCCAAGAAGCAACTTGAAGATCCAACTCCAAGGAGGATCCATGGAGAAGCAACAAGAAGATCCAATTCCAGGAAGCAACTTGAAGTTCCAACCTCAAGGAGCATCCATGAAGTTGTTCTTTGTAATGTTGATCCTTACAGGCTTACATGTTGATTCACATGTGTTGCATGAGATGCGTAAGACCATAGCTGGACCGTAATCCTTTGTTGCTCCAAAGGATTATAATAGTATGGCCATAATCGATGTATTTGTGTTTGTGATTGCATGTCTATCATTTGTAGTTGTGAATATAGTAGTATATGATACGTACTATAAGTATGTGGTGTTTGGATATGTATATGTATTAATAAAATCCCTCAATTAATATTATTAAGTTTTAGTTTCCTTCCATAAAGAAACACACATGAAAAGCTTGATCGACTATGTGTGGGCATGCCTCTGCATGGTACACTGTCTATCTTGTGGAAGTGTGATGGTAGGTGTGTGGGTCTGCCTCCGCAGGGTGCACACTCATCGTGTTGGCTTATGGGTTGGACTTAACTAGGGAACCTTGATAGGATCAAGTACCTAGAGGCACACAAATGCATCATGGTAAGGAGTTATGCATGATCATCTATCCAAGAGTTGCATATTATGCAATTGGCAAAAGTTGCCTACCATAGTATTTGGTCTTTGACGCCAGCGTTGGTTGGGCATTGATCCAATTATTTTGGATCTTGGCTCACTAGAAGGTTGTACTTTGCAATCTTCCGAGTTGATAGTGAGGGATATCAATTTGAATGAAATAGTGGGAGAGTTTTTAATTAAAGGACTAATTAATTTCGTTTATCAAATCTTTACAAGTCAAAATGTTTTGGACTAAATGTAATTTTTTTTGTAGCAATCAAATGGCAAACAACACTCACACTTTCTCATTGCGATTGGTCCTTGAGAAGGACAAACTTACTGGAACCAACTTTCAAAATTAGTTTAGGACGCTGAGAATTGTTCTCACACATGAGCATAAGCTCTATGTCCTTGAAACACCAGAGCCAGCGGAACCCACCGCAAATGCACCCAAGGCTGAAAAGGATGCTTACAAGAAGCACCTTGATGATGTCATGGATGTCAAGTGCCTAATGTTGTGCTCAATGAACTATGAGATTCAAGAGTAGCATGAGAACATGAATGTCATGGAGATGGTAACATATCTCAAGAATGTGTATCAACATCAAGCAAGACAAGAGAGATATGATGTCTCCAAGGCTTTGTTCAGGAGCAAGATGAAAGAGGGAGACTCATTTGGCACCCATATACTCACTTTGATTGGGTACATGGAAAGCCTATCCAAGATGGGATTTCCCCTAGGTCAAGAGTTGGCCACTGATGTGATTCTACAATTGTTGCCTTAATCATATAGTCATTTTTTCATGAACTATAACATGAACAATCTTGACAAGCCATTGTCAGAATTGTTGGGCATGTTGAGGACAACTGAAGCACAGAGAAGAAAGACAAGCCCAAGTCTATGATGATGATCAACAAGACAAAGGGAAAGTCAAAAGGCAAAGGCAAGGCTAAGAAAGGTTCTAAAGCCGGGCAGAAGCCAAAGTCATCCTCTCTCAAAGCTAAAGGCGTGATCTTCAAAGAAGGCAATTGTCACTAGGTTGGACATTAGAAAAGAAATTATCCTCTCTACTTGAGGAACTGAGGAAGAAGAATTAGGGGATAGAGATCTCCACTTTAGGTATATACATTATTGAGATAAACTGAAATACTTCTTCATCATGGGTACTGGATACCGGATGTGGATCTCGCATATGTTCTAATATGCATGATCTGATAAGAAGTAAACCTTTACGAAAGGGCCAAGTCAAGCTGCGGGTTGCTAATGGAGCAAGAGTTGTTGCCACCACAGTTGGAGTTATTAGTTTATCTACCTGCCATTAATAGAAATATTATTTCTATATCTTGTATGGACAAGAGTGGATTTGAATTTCACATTAAGAATGGAATTATTTCTATTTATAAAGATGAGATATTTTATGGCAATGCCCCTATGTCTTATGGTATCTACTTGTTAGAACTTGAGACTAGCATATACAATGTAAATACTAAAAGGTTAAAACTTGACAACTCAAACAAAACATACTTATGGCATTGTCGTCTTGGGCATATAAACGAGAAGCGCATATCTAGACTCCATAAGGATGGTTATCTAGACTCTTTTGATTTTGAATCATTAGAGACATGTGAGGCATGTTTATTATGGAAGATGACCAAGAATCCTTTCACTGGACACAGTGAGAGAGCCAGTGATTTGCTAGGGCTCATACATACTGATGTATGTAGACCTTTTAGATCAAATGCTAGAGGAGGCTATCAATACTTCATGACCTTCATTGATGACCTCAGTAGGTATGGCTATGTATATCTTATGAAACACAAGTCAGAAACTTTTGAAATGTTCAAGACTTTCATGAATAAAGTAGAGAAGCAACTTGGTAAGAGTATTAAAGAACTTCATTCAGATCGAGGAGGCGAATACTTAAGCCAAGAGTATGAGGACCTTCTGAGAGACCATGGTATTATATCACAATGGACTCCACCTGGTACACCAAAACATAATGGTGTGTCAGAAAGAAGGAATCATACATTATTAGACGTGGTACAATCAATGATGAGTTTAGCTGAACTTCCAATATCGTTATGGGGATATGCTCTTGAAACTGTAGCGTTTACACTTAACCGTGTACCTTCCAAATCAGTTCAAAAGACACCATATGAGATATGGAATGGGAATTGTTCCAATTTGTCTATGTTAAAGATTTGGGGATGTGAAGCTTATGTTAGGAAACAATTTCCTAAAAAACTTGGACCCAAATCAGAAAAATGCTATTTTGTTGGATACCCCAAGGAAACTCGGGGATACTACTTCTATACACCAATTGATAACAAAGTGTTTGTTTCTAGGACTTATGCATTTCTTGAAAAGGAATTTATTTCCAAAGGAAATAGTGGGAGGAATGTAGAGCTCGAAGAAGTTTGAGACCAAAAAGAAAGTAGAGAACCTGAGGAGGTACATAAGTAACATGAAGACTCACAAATTGTTGTGGAATTTCAAGTTCTAAATGTAACACAGGAACCTCGTAGGTCTAGTAGGACATGACTTGAGCCTGAGAGATTTGGATTTCTCGTGACTCAAGACAGTGATGAATTGGGCATAGCAGATGAGCCAACTTCCTATCTAGAAGCTACTAAGGGACCAAAATTTGAGAAATGGCTCGAAGCCATGAGATCTGAGATGGAATCCATGTACACCAACAAGGTATGGACCTTGATGGATCCACCTGAAGGGGTAAAACCCATAGGGTGCAAGTGGGTCTTCAAGAAGAAGACTACATGGATGAAAATGTTCAAACCTATAAAGGTAGATTAGTTGTGAAAGGATTCCATCAAATTCAAGGTGTTGATTATGATGAGACCTTCTCACCAGTTGTCGTGGTTAAATCCATCAGGATCATGCTTGCCATTGCAAGTTATCATGACTATGAGATTTAGCATATGGATGTTAAAACAACATTCCTTAAAGGGAATTTACTCAAGGATGTGTACATGACACAACTTGAGCGTTTTATCAATCCAAAGGAAGCCAATAAAGTCTGTAAGCTACAAAGGTCAATCTATGGATTGAAGCAAGAATCTTAGAGATGGAATCTACATTTTGATGAAGTAGTCAAAAATTTTGGCTTTAGTCAAAATGAAGACGAACCGTGTGTTTACAAAAGGGTTAGTGGGAGCACAATCGTATTTCTCATATTGTGTGGATGACATACTATTAATGGGAAATGGCATCCCTACTCTTCAGACAGTAAAAGGTTGGCTAGGGAAGATCTTCTCTATGAAGGATTTAGGCGAACCATCCTATATACTAGGGATCAAGATATATAGAGATAGATCTAGAAGGCTTCTAGGCCTAAGCCAGAGCACATACATTGACAAGGTGCTAAAGAGGTTTAGCAAGGACGGTTCTAAGAGAGGTAACTTGCCCATTTCCCATGGGGTTACGATCTCTAAAGTCCAATGTCCTAGTTCATGTGATGAATGGACATACATGAGTAAGATTCCATATGCATCAACAATTGGATCTATCATGTACGCGATGTTATGTACTCATCCTGATGTGTCGTATGCTTTGAGCATGACGAGCCGATATCAGTTAGATCCAGGTGAATGTCACTAGACAACCATAAAGAACATCCTAAAGTACTTGAGAAGGACTAAGGATCTATTCTTGGTATACAGTGGTGAGGAAGAGCTCGTGGTAAAGGGTTACACTGATGCAAGCTTCCAAACTGACAAAGATGACTACAGATCGTAATCTGGATTTGTGTTTTGCCTGAACAACAGAGCTGTGAGCTGGAAGAGTTCCAAGCAAGAGATGGTTGTAGATTCTACAATAGAGGCCGGATATATTGCTGCATTTAATGTTGTAAAGGAAGCTGTGTGGATCAAGAAGTTCATTTCTGAACTTGGAGTGGTTCCAAGCGTTGGTGATGGAATTGAGTTGTTTTGTGACAAAAAAAGGAGCAATTGCACAAGCTAAAGAACCAAGATCACACCAACATTCCAAACATATTCTATGGTGGTTCCATCTCATACGAGAGATTGTACAATGAGGAAATGTGAAGATTTGCAGAGTACCTACAGAAAGCAATGTAGTTGACCCGCTCACAAAAGCACTTTCACAGCAGAAACATGACGGACTTGTTCGATCACTTGGATTGAGATTCATGAGTGATTGGGTATAAGTGCAAGTGGGAATCTGTTGGTATGTATTCCCATAGAGACTATCGTTTGATGATTGTAATGGGATACTATGTAAATGATTTGTAATACTACATTGATCATATCAATAAAGGCAAGTTTCCAATCTATATGTTTGTGTTTTATATTGTGAGATGACCGTAAAACTTATAGATGTTTATAGAATAATATACTCAATGACATATGTCTTCGGGTTGATGACCTAAACAGTGAGATCATATGTATGCTAAGAGTATGTATTCTTTTTTTATCCCTAATCGGTTGTTATTGTGGAAATATCCATAGACATCAATAACACATAAGATTAGAATGTATGTTGGCTGATGGAAGAATCTCATTATCCATGATATGGAGATATCAAACCAAATACATAAATACTTGTTAGAGAACAGTGTATCGGATAGACCCACCTTGAGAGTGACACATGGATACCATGATTGGTAGTTAGAGTCATATCTCATAATGATGGTGGTGATTGTAGTTCTTAGACCTGAAGTCACTACACTTATCACATGTCGTTCTGTGTACTTTGACATCATCCACCGTGTTCCTGAATAAGGATTGCCATAAAGATGGTTCTTGGGTGCACTGTGACACATGGGGATGACTGTGAGTGATGTAGATGGAATTTGTCCTTCATACAAGAGTTTGCTATTCCGGCCATTTGATAAGCGAGACTGAGAAATGCATGGCCATGCTAATGTAAGTCAATATGTGATATTGAGCTTGGATATATCTCAGACAGTCTGCTCTAGTTCAAGGAACATGGATTGAACGTTGAAGAGGATAACAATTCCATGACTTGAGTTCAATCCAGATATCAATGACAAAGGAACTATACAATCACTGTAACACCAGTCATGAATGATAGGTTAAGTTGTTCTCTAACTTCTCCAATTACTTGGGTGGCAATGAAGTCTTGCTAGATACCAATCATTGCTTGTGAAATCATAATATGATTATGGATATCACCACCAATGTAATTTGGATCCTATCGGGTCACAGACATAGGATGTGTTGGAATAGGAGCATAATTGTGGATTTGATTAGAATTTCTACGAATCACATTGATTACTAAAATGTTTATGTAATCGATTTGAATAATATTGGAGTGATTGGCTCTAAGTGCAAGTGGGAGTTTGTTGGTATATATTCCCATAGAGCCATCCCAAGTGATTGCATGGAGTCAGATATTAATTAATCAATTAATGCAATTATTTGGTTAATTAATGAATTCCAGAATATTCTAATTAATCCATGAGCGTTTTAATTAACGCAGTGTTTCTGTTTATCGATGGGTTTAGGAAACCCAACTTCCCTTTGTCTTCTATTTAAAGAAGCTTGATGGCCGATATCTATATAAGATATTGAGAGAAGCTTTTTAGTTTATGCTCATGTATGTAAACCCTGGCCGTCATCGTCCTCAGGAGAGAAAGGAGAGCACCGCGATGCTAGCATGCTACTGCACAGAAACGACTCCTTCTTGCCGACTTAGGAAGCACAACGTGGAGTTCCAGTCCGTCTGCATGGACGAAGTAGAGATGTAGACGTTGAGACGCCTGTGTTTAGAGGACATCTACAACCATCCGTACGCGGTACGAGCGACGTACATCACCGAATGAAAGGATCACAGCCAGATCTTCCTACGATGCACTTAACAAATGGAAGAGAAGTTCCGTCCATGTAGGCCAGCATCATTGAACACCATCGTGCAGTGGGACATCGCTGGACTTGCTCCGCGATAAGGTATATCCTGCAAACACTCTTTCTGAATACATTGTTGTCGACGAGATCCTATTTTGGGTTGCGTGGAATTTTTGTTTTTCTGTCGTGCATGTTTTCTCCACAAAACCCAATAGTTTAGGATGCATAAGATGTCATTCTTAAGTCAGCTAAGCCAATCCGATAGTTCATAAAAGTATAGAACTAGAACTAGTCTAGCAAAGTGTCACAAAATAAAGTAAAGAAAAGAAAATCGAGGCGATGGGATTCTACTAATTAGAGAGAAGGAGTTCTTGGCTATGTAACCACAAGTTGGGCAGTGTATGCACCCATTCTCGAGTGTACACAACCCTTGACCACCTTAGCAAGCAACCTACATCCAAACATCGCATGTATTGTGGCATCTATTCCAATGGGGGGTCATCCCACTTGCTTTCGTGCAACATGACTATAACCCATCAATGATATTAGACCTCTCTTGAGGATGAGAAATCAACACCTTAGAATATTCCAGATACCCTCTCAGGTCTAGAATATGCTAAGGTACTAGGAATAGGTGTGATCTGGGTAGAACCTGATAGTGGTCTTGACCGTGCTGGGATGGGCCCAGTCGTGCCTACATCTATGGTTCTACACAGATCACCTTGAACCATCCTCTTTTCAGATATTGATCCAAACTACCTTCTCTTATCTATTTCTACAATGAATCTCTCGATATAGGAAGAAAAAGAAGTTAAAGCAAGAAAGAGATCAATCAAACTAACAATCATAACCAGAAAGAGAAGATAGAACATAAAACGTACTAGATTTGAAATAAAACTACTTGCTTAAGGTAAAAGTACATAAACATGCCCAAAATGGGCTACATAGCCAAGAAGGAGCTCAACTAGCTATCAACAAGAATAGTTGGCACCAAACAGAGATCGAAAGACATCATTTGTAAAGGATCAAAGAAGAACATAGAAGAAAGGAGAAGAAAAAGAGATTTAGCCCTTAAAGTAGAGGTGGCTCTCGCTCCTTAGCCTTCTTATAGGCTGAATATCATCTTTGGGTCATCCTCCTTGGTCTTCTGGACTCCTTGTCCTCCTTTCTCTTTGATTCTGCACCAAATAGTAGCTTAGTGGGTGTATGGAGGTGGAAGATGAATGGGAATGGTAGGATATGGTTGAATGGTGGTGGAAAATGATAATGAATGGAAGCAAACTAAAGATACGAGCATATGATGAGCACTTCAGCCCTTTCATACTTAAGAACTCTCCCATAGGGCTCTAGGAACAAAAATGGGTCAGAACCGCAGAATGGAACCTCCAATCTTCAGAAACCCCCTCCAGACAGTGAGGAATGGGTATTTATAGGCGAAGGTGGAGTGTATGTAATGAGTGGTAACTACACCTACTTCAGTCTCTACACTTGTCTTGGCCTGACCATTCTGGGCTCAACACGAACATCTCGGGCATAGCGGTCGAGATATGCCACGGTCGAGGTAGATGTCAAGGTAGATATGGTCATTGCAGTCGAGACGGCTGTTGGCCCTTATCCTCGGCCTGACCATGCTGGGTTGGGCACGATCGTGCCGGGTGTCTCAGTCATGGTGGATGTAGAGATCGTGACAAGTGTAGCAGTCATGGTAGTCTTTTCTGCAGTTGTAGTTTTAGCAGTCACGATGAGTGTAGAAGTCGTTACACCTTGACCTCAGCCTGACCGTTCCGAGCGTAGTGGTCGAGACAGTGTAGTGGTCATGACCCTTGTAGCGGCCAAAACTCCTTTGTAGCGGTCGCGGCCTTACTTCTTAGGGACGAACCCACCCCACGAGGGGGGTTATTACTGGTGGTTGATGGGCCCACATTGATGAACCTTCTGATAGATGCGGATGCTTTCTGATAAAGGAAAATAGGGTCCAAGATATCAAAAGTTTCTTAAGCTGGTGCACATAATGCTATGCATATTCTATAGTGGGACCACCATCTCCTAAGCTGGTGCACATAACATGACTCTTGTGGGGTACAATCTAGAGAAACAAAATCTTCTTGAGTTCAGTGTCTGCAAGTCCCAAAATTGGCTAGTTGAGCTACTCTATATTTGTAAAGATATGAATTACTAAAAGATAAGGATCTAGGGTTATTTTGGGCATATTAAGGCTATAATGACACAAAATCATAAACAAATGCTTAGCACATATGCCTGAATTTGGGTGTTATCAATGATGACTACAATATGTGACTCTATAACACTACTATTATGAGTTAGAATATGCATGATTGCATCCACTCTTGAGTTTGGAAAGATGGATCCATTCCTAAATGATCTAAGGACATTCTGGAAGAAGCAGTTAGCCTATTCTAATATTTATACAACTAGAACAATTATTTAAGGGAATGAAAAATACCTAATAGGTGGGTATAGAGGAGATACATCAAAAACTTTATGGACCCACTTAAATGAGGAAATAAAAGTGATCATTCATGTCCTTTGATCTTCAAGTGCCCCATGGCCTGAAAGATTTACGGAATTCTTCCAAACTTCTTGGTACATCATCATGATTTATGTATGTAGGTCTATTTGATGGTTTAAATAGGGGTTTGAATGTTAAATTAGGTGAACCATGATTTCGTCCATCACATACTAAAGAATATACACATAACTACCTTAGTGATATTAAAACCTATATCCTATCGCTCAATGTTATATGACATGATTTCTAAATATTTGTCAAGGAGGTTGATAGTATGCCTATTGGAGATAACATCAACAAACTCATATGCCTTCATTCATGGTGGAAGCATACCCTATTATTCTTTATAGAGTTAAGAGTTATTGATGAACTTCAATATAATGAATAAAGCCTTAAAGCTTGCATAAAATCAAATATATCTAAATCACACATTCATATGAGTTGGAAATATCTATAAATTATGATGGAATTGTAAAGAATCTCTATCAGGTGGATCAACCTAACAATCTAGTGCATAATGATAAGGTTAAACCTTGGAGCATTGTTCACTATTCTCCCCAACCCCATTGGAATGTGGTTATCTAGAGTAGGTTACACACTATGAAATGGAGTTTATGTACCTATAATGCAAGCAATGGAAGACTTTTGACGTTGGATAAACTAAATAAGTGGGGTCAGGATGGTAATATTACTTTCCTCCTTTGTAAACTACAAGAGTAATTCTCATGAAACTATTTTTTTAATTGCAACTTCATAAGTTATGTTTGGTGCATATATTCCCTCAAATGTGTTTGGGGGTTCGCCCCCTAATCTCTTGATAAGGGCATCATTTCAAGCCTTAGAAAATTTATGAGTCTTGTTAAATAGTTGGAAAATTTAAACTAGATGTAAGTTTAGGTGTTTATAACAGTCTAAGTCTCTACCATAGTTTGTACTCGAGAAATAATTCTTTTTCTTATTAGTAGTCACTATAAATCATGGTTTTATCTTGAAAGATTTGAAACTGGTGCTCCAAATATACTCTTGTTGTAGTTGGTCTTGCTCACCACCTATGTGCATATCATACATAACCATGCATAAAGGAGACATGTGTTAGAGTAAGGGGGTAAATTGAATTTCCACTTATGCATAGCATATGGGATAAAGAGAGGCACTTATCCCCCTCTTTCATGCCCATGATAGAGGCTGAACGTCTGAGAGGGTGGTAAACCAAGGTGGAAATTGGGATTTGAACCCGGGTCCCTTTGTGAGGAGACACCATGCTTGACCACTTGGGCCACTCCTTGTTGACATTTTAAAGATAGCATAACTATTGAATTGAGGAAAAATTTTATTTGTATATTTTATCTATGTGGCCACCATTATACAATAATTCCCATCTATTGGCATGAAGTGACATGGTTGACAAAAGTCAATAGGTTGACGTCAAAATGTCCTAACACTGAAGTGTAACTAGTTGATCTCAAAGGATCAATAATACACACACTATGCTTTGATGTGGTACCATGTGCCTCTGTGGCATTGCTACATCTTATAAGAATCTTGAAACTTATTATATAATGTTTAGAATTTGCTTCTCTTATTTCTTTATCTAAACTAAAAACTATATATGCATATGAATCTAATTCTGAATCTAAATTACTAAAAAAATTGAAATTGAATACACAATATCATCTGAATAATTGATGTAAAAGCATACCTTTTAAGTATTTGTTACTATATTGTGGTACCTGATACCCTTATGCAAATAACATAAGTAGTAATATCTATGAATTGAACTAAAGTAATACTATGTGTGAGTAACTTAATCGCCAAGTTACTCAAGAGATAATGTTATGGTACATGGCATCAAACTAGTTGTAATATTGAAATAAAATGGATATGAAACACTTGTAGATACCACAAGTGAACCCAAACTAAGAGGTCAAACTCCTAATCTTAAATTCCTATACAAGATCAATGATCTTTGGTTAGTTCCTTTCTTTATTCTTCATCATAGGGCACTCGGGTGACTAAGATTATAGATTAGGGTTTCTAGGCTCATACGTTCAAAAATTCATATTATTAAATTAGGGTTTACTTTAATGTTAGAGTTACAAAAATAGTGTTAGGTCACATATTATATTTGCTTTTAATTACCTCATTAGACCTACACTCAAGTTTAGTTAGGGTCTTCTTTGATGCTTTATCCTCTCATGTTAGCATAGGGGTATTGTTACATGATCATTAAGAAAATAGAGTAATTATTGATGTTAAGCCACATCAAAGTATGATAAATCATACTTAATCATATGTACATCATTTAATTATATTACTTATGTTATGTCTCTTTATATGTTTTATACTCCCAAGATTGTGAATGTGTGTTAAAATGTTTGACTTAGGGTTGACTATATTTTTCATGGCTTCTGGAACATAGGATAAAGCGACTACCAAAATTTGGTATTTTTTGGAGGTCAAGGTGATTTTCTGGGATTTCTACAAGTTTTAACCAATAGAGTAAAAGATAAAGCAACAATTAAAAGAACAGAAGAAGAGTGTACTAGCTAGAGGCTCACACAGCTGACCTGGCCCATACAGGAGCATTCTCTTGGCCTTGAACTTTTCCAAAAACTATGTGATTGGAAAACAAAGGAACATGTCTAAAGGATGGATTTTCTCTATAGCGCGTGCACAACAAAATAAAATCTAGGGAAAAATCTTGAAATTGGAACCTGATTCATCATTCTTAAATGTCAAACATGTGACCAACAATGCAAAGAATCATTGACTACATCTCAACTGAACCAAGATCCATGAGAAATAGATAACTCCCTATATTTGTGTCTAGAGAACGAGCCCAAATATGTGGGTATCTCCTGCCATCAAGGCATGGAGGAAAGACAAAGGTGGGATGCATACCAAATCACGATGTATGCAAAGATGACAGTTGGTTCATTGATATAGACATAGATATTTATGAAGATAGGGAATGACACCAAGTTGTTTGAGAATCATCTATAGGTACTTATGGCAAGAAGAAAGAGGGATTTGAAACCCGATGAAGGTGGAAACTCATTGTGTTAGAGGCTTCCCCATGACCTTCCAAAAACTATCCAGGAACTAATGAATGTATCAGATATCCAGTGATTGTAGACATACTTGAACGTGATGGTTGACACTGGTGAAGTAGGGAGATGGGGTATGGGTCAAAATCATGGGTGAAGGATGTTAGATTTGGCTTCATGAGTGCCTCAGTGTTGTGGGAGAGGCTTCCTTTATAGATTTGGATGAGTTTCACAATTAGTATGATTATCATAGAAGAGGAGAGGAGGACATGTTTGAATGGGATCCATGGTGTACCAATTGCCATTGAATCTGGGGTTGTTGGGACCTTGTAGTTATGTGAAATCTTTCAGTTCTTAAAAGAGGGGAAAATCAGAGGGTAGAGGTAGCAAGACTCCTCTAGGGATCAGGTTTCTATTCTATCTCCGGGCAAGAGAGCTTGCGAGGTAGGGGGATGATTTCCCACACCCCTAATTCCAAATGGATGTCTCCTCCATAGCACACACTTAGCACCCATAGGAAAGATAAAAAATAAGATGACATCCACTTAGATCAAATATGATGAAAACATAGTCAATTCTCCACTATAGATTTCTATAATTGTTTAAAATATGATATATTTCCAAAATCATTTGAGGGTGTAAACAGTAAGATACTTTCTAAAAATTGGCAGGTCAACTAATTTGGGGACAATTAATCCAATCATGGAATTAGTTTTCTATCTTTAGCAACATGAGTAACCATCTTCCATGCTTGGAGTCTTAGAGTGAATTATTACCAATAAGAATACACAATGAATTAAATTACCAAAAGTGAGATAACTCCAAAGGAATTTATTTGTTCTCTTAATATGAAATACTCAGAGGTAAAATTTCCTGTATGGATAATTTATTATCAAAACCTTAGTGTTTAATTAATGATTTTTCAAGTTTAAATAATGAAGGATAATCAAGGAACTAATTAGATGATACCTAAAAATGAGAATGTTACAGAAATATTTTGTTATAAATATGGGATAAATTGGACTTTCATATTCACACAGTTACATGTTATCCCTAGTTATATCTACAATAATCAACATACACATTACTTCATTGACAATATCTTGTTAATTGTGCTACATTAGAAAATATTATAGAATTGAGTTTGCAACTGATATTTGTATCTAATTATTTTTGTAGCAACAATTATTTTTTATAGAAAAGAATATGCCAAATGAATGGATAAATAGTACTATATTATGATCTGTATGAACAAAGGACATGTTCAGAGATTCACAAACTATTAGGAACAAATTAGGGGTGGTTAGCATTAAGGAAAAGTTGCATGTAGACCATATAATATGGTATGCACATGTGTAGCACATACCAAAAAATGCACCTATTCAAAGAAAGGTTATCAAGTCAATCACAATTACAAGAAGAAGAGGCAAACCTAAATTAACTTGGGAAGAGTGCATAAAGATATTTTGAATCTTGACATCTTGATCAGAGTATGCACCATAACAAAGATTATTGGAAAAGAAGGATCCATGTATCTGATGCCAACATGGTTGGGATTGAGGCTTAGATGATGAGATGATAATGGCTCTATGCTTCTTATCTTCACATCAACCAAAAAACACTTTAGGGTGGATACATTTAGTCAAAACTTTGGGAATGAACTAACCAATTTGTTCTTACAGGAAAACAAACTCATTAGTCCTAAACCAAGAAAAAATAGATAAAGTTAAAAAAAATGAGATAGTAAATTTTTGTTTAATTGGAACTAATGATCACATTGCTCTATAATTTATATGTACATGTGGCTACATATCTAGTATAGATGGTATTGGGATTTCATTTCAAAGTGGGTGTGTCCATTAACATGTTCCTAATCCTTCAAATGCATTAAAGAAGCCTAGTTTCAACACATTAAAGAATCCAATTTATATCAAAGGAATGAATGTATGGCCCTTTTTCAAACTACTACAACAACTTTAATGTAGCTCCTAATCCTAACTGAACTTATCTTCTACCTTTTAGCCAAAATTCAAGAAAATGATTGTTTGTCTTATATGATAAGAAATTATCTTTATTGGTAATATTACTATATACAATGCCTAATACACCCTATGTAGAAAATCAATGTTCAAGAACTATCTTATTGTGAATAGTATACAAAATATCATAGCATTATTTAAGTGGATCAAATACTACTCGCATGAGATACATCATTTGTATATGGAATTCAATTTCTATTATTTAAAGGGATATGATGTAAAACAACTAGAAGCATGTTCAAGCTGTTGGTGTTGCGCTCTTCCTAGATTCGTAGAAAACTAATGCAACCCCATTTTAGGGCTCCATCTTGTGCCATTTTGTACCTTATTCACATCTAAATATAGTAGAATGTAAGTTAAATTCTCCAATGTGAGTATTATTATCAAATGCACTTATAGACGTTCTCTGCATTATTTTCAGGTACTTGGACCATACTTTGGATGGATGAGAGAGAAGAAAGGAGTTCTAGGGTTCCTTCACTCATGGAGGGATCCAAAGAAGTCCTCAAAGCTCCCTCAACTTACCCCAAATGAACAAGATTTGACATCAAGCAAAGAAGTCCATTGATGGTGAAGATTGAAGTTAATTTTTCCATTGAAGACCCCAACACAACCGTGGGCATCCACCGCGGTCGTGGGAATTAAAGCCATGAATAACAGGGACGCCAATATTTTTGCACTAAAAGCACCATAGCCGTGGCCATCAGCACGACTGTGACTAGCTGCAGATATCATAGACTTGGCCATCAACATGACCGTGGCCGACTGAATACATCACGACTGTGGGAATTATGCACAAAGTTCCCCAAAATCAACAGAAAAGTGGTCCATTTTACACGTGAATGACCACAGTCATGGCCATTCACCACGACCGTGGCCCTTGAAGACCGCCTCACCCATGGTGCTCCCCATGCATGTGGTGAATTGAAGACAAAGATGACCCCCTCATGGCGCTCCCCACGCCTGTGGTGAATTGAAGACAAAGATGACCCCCTCAGCTACCATTACTCCTCCTCACCCTCTCTTGAGCATTCATTTCATTCCCCTTGCATTAATGCTCTCTGCCCATCATTTCCACCATATAAACCTATTTTTCTAGGTTTTCTACCATAAACCCCTTCATTTTCGTGCCCATCAGCCATCTTAGAGGAAAGAGGTCACCCTACAACAACTCGGAGGTGAAGAAGGAGGATCTACTTTGAGCTTCATGGAGTCCCATCCCTTTCTTCTCATTTCTTTTTCCTTTTCTTAGATTATGACCAACTAAGACCCTAGTGGTGGGCTGTTTGGGGTAAAAATGTGACTTTGATACCATGTTGGGGGAGAATAATTTGTAATGAACATAATTTCATTCTATGGTGATTTCCTTTGCTTATATCTCATTTCTTATTATCTTGCATGTGATTTTTGCTCATAAACTTAAATTGCTTGCTTTGTGATGTTTGATGACACTCAACTTCTAGGAGGAATTGGAGTGTATGTAGCAATCTTAGGAATGGCTCCTAGGTCCAATTAGTAGATCCCTAGCTAGCTCTCGTTGTTCCTACATACATATCCCCCCTTCCACAAGTGAGTGTGAGATCTAAGTGACTAGTGTAAGTGTGATTAGTGCAATTGCCTAGAGCTTTCTAAAGGCTAGATGGCTAGTAGCATGAGGTGAACAACCCATATCTCTACTCCCATTCCTACCCTTGGCTCTCAATTACCCTAATACCACTTACCCTAGAAACCTAGACTTGATAAGTCCTACTAGAATTACACCTAACCCTAGTTCTCTAGTTAGTAGTATAGTGTACATTCTAGTAGCACTTGCCTTGTTGTTTGGGTTGGTAATCTAGATTGAATTGTGATAATTTCTTGCCATGTTGACACCCCCCAACTAATATCAAATCACATTTCCAAACGGCCCACCTACCTAATCCATTGCTTGAAACCCACCTTAACCTTTTTGCTTGTTAATGCTAGTATAGCTTAATTGTCTTTGTTTCTTCTAGTTAATTGCTTAGTCTTGCTAATTAGGGTTAATCTAGATCATTACTTGCTTTAGTGGTTAGTTTAGTTCTTAGTTGATAATTTCTTTACTAGAGTAGAGTAGATCATCTTTCCCTTGCTTAGTCGATTGTTTGATCTAGCTTATTGGACCTAATTTTCTTAGGATAACCTAGTTTTTGGTAATCTAGTTTTCATTTTGCCTTTACTTGCTTGTTGCGTAGTGTAATCAAACCAAAACCCCTTTTAAACCCTTCAACCCCAGTCTCCGCTTTAGGAACATAGACAACATCAACTAAGCTCTAGTGCCCCCTCTATCCCTGTGGTTTGACCCCCTTTACTTGCCTTTCACCTATACTGTAACATGACCCCATGCGCTTGCGGGAGAAAATTTCAGTGTTGTGAGTGAACCTAGTTAGGGGAAATATTATAAACATCGAAAGATCCACAAGTGTGTTTGAGATCAGGGGTTCACATCTAACCAAACCTAATTGGTTTGTGTGTGCAACTCTGGCTTAACACACAAAGCTTTCCGGTGTCATTGTCAGGGATAGAGGCTCTCGACCTAGCTAGTTATTGTAGCTTAGCCTTTCCTATTACCCTCATCATTGCTATTCTTTATTCTTTGTTCACTTTTGCATATTGCCATTCTAACTTGGTTTCTTTTTGTTTGTTTGTGTTTTGTGTAGGTGACAGCTGTGCATGCACCATACACATTCAACTTGTACCGACTTGGTGTTGTATGACCCCGAGATAGGTAGGAGGAGATGCCAAATTCACCGCAAGCAACACAAAGCAGCGGACATGGCAGAAAACAACCCTCATGGAAATGCTCAACAACCACCTCAACCCAACCACCCCCTCCATGAGTATTTCACCCTGGGGAACTATAACTCTCCCATTGCCACCCTTGTTGACCAAAATGATGAGTCAATAGTTCTCCATTCCACCCCCACTCCCTGGACTCCTCCCTACCTACTATGGGATGGAGAATGAAAATCCCTACCACCATATTGACGCCTTCCTCGAGACTTGTTCCACCTTCCGCACCACTACTTCCACCGATGACTCCGTCCAGAGGACTCTCTTCCCTTTCTCTCTAAATGAAAAGGCTATAGAATGGTACATTTCAAAGTCAGAATTGGTGACTTGGAATGTGGTCAAAAATGACCTTCTCAAGAAGATGTATCACCACTTTTTCCCAAAAGAAAAATGAACCTTTCCACGAGGAGTGAGAAAAGTTCCAAAAGCACCTTTGCAACTGCCCCCATCACAAGGTACCATTGTGGCAGCTAGTTCAAGCCTTCTACACTGGGCTTGAAGAGATAAGCCAGAAAAATGTTGACTCATCATGTGGAGGCACATTCATGAAGAAGCCTCCTGAGGAGTCATGGCCATTGTTTGAACACCTTGCTAAAAATTAACGCCATCGAGTTTCTGCTAAAGGGGAACAATGCAGTTAGAACTACATACATCCACCTCCTCCCGTAGCTCCAGCATGTACCGTTTCCAACCCCGACATGATGAAGATGTTGGAAGACATGATGAATATGATGAAGAGCCAAGCTGGTGGTTCTTCTAGTCGATACACCATGGCAGTTGAAGTTGATGAAGCGGAAGTTCATGCTTTGCACTCTTTTGGAAACTAGAACAATCAAGGTCCTATGTCCAAAACTTACACTCATGAGTGGAGAAACCATCCTAATTTTTCATAGAAACAACAAAATGAATATGGTCAAGGACAAGGGCAGCCAAGACCACAATATCGCTCTAAGTTTGAAGATGAAGTGCTTGGAAGATTTGTTAACCTAGAGGTTATACATTGTCCATATTTTGATAATGACTTAACCATTCCATTCATATGTATCTAATATGTGTATTCAAGATTGATTTCAGGTGTTAGGTACATGAAAAGGATCAAATTTCTCAAGTCCTAATTTGATCAAGTTCAGGTCAAAAGTTATACAAGTGTACAATTTAGGAAATCCATGTAAATGACCTTATAAGATTTTTGTAATCACTTGTATTGATTGTATGGCTTGTAACTAAGATGAGAAAATTGATTGGAACACTTTGCACCAAGTTTTAATCACTTTTGATGCACTTTATAAAATTGATCACAGGCAGTCACTCTATTAAGTTACAATCTCGACTGGTCCACTCGGATCAATTCTCTGAAGAGTGCATCGGTCGAGTTGTGCATTCACAGAACTCGGCCGATGGGGTTACTGACCAAACACAACTTTCATTGGTCGGTCGAGTTTCCTCAGGACAAACTCAACCGATGGTCTGAAAATTGGGTTTGTCTTTTACCCAATCGGTCGAGTTACCTTTATTGAAACTCGACCGAATGCAATGTATGGAAATTGCAGAAAAAGTGATTGTGACCGTTGGTGACTTATTTGGATGAAAATAGATCCGTTGCCTTGGGAAAAAATGGCTATAATTCGATCCTAAGTGTTCCCTAACTCAAAGGGGCACCCTCAGTTATAAATAGGACCTCTTGGAATTCATTCTAAGGTTGCTCATTCCATATATGCTTGGTTCTTGCTTAGTTGAGAGTGTTGCACACCTTTGAGCCCCTTTCTCTCTCTACCTTCAAGTCAAATATGTGAGTATGAGTGAGATATGATCTGTTGTGAGAAAGATACCTCTTATATCCATGTAAAGCTCTCCACCTCCTTCTTCCTACCCCCTTTCCTATTGAAGAAAAGGCTGAAGATCTTCTCTGAGTGAAGGAGAAGGAGTTGTTGTTCTACAAGGTTGAAGAAAGCATGGTGTTCCAGATATCCAAGTGAAGGGGATAGGCAAAGCGAACGTTCAAGAAGGATAGGTAATTCCTTGAAGTCCAAAGACTTGAAGAAGGAGTGGGTAAGTCCCTGTTGAAGGCTGAAGACTCCATGGTTGAAGTGGGTAAGTTCCTTCATTAGGTTAAAGATCCTTGCTTGAGGTATTAAGTCCTTGGATGAATTTAGTTGTTGTCTTGTAATCTTATGAATGAATATAAGAGTATCAATATTGCAAAGTCCTAGATCCTAACCACCTCTAGGTAGTGGACTGACTCACTTCTAGTTTGAAGTGTGGAACCACTCTAAACCACTTTGTATAAGTGTATGTTCTTCCTTGTCTCTCAAACTTGCTATGCATGCTAGTTAGGACTTCAAATTGGTTGTATGGTTAAGCTTATGCACTTAATATAATTTGGTGGTCTAATTCATTTTGTGAGATTTGTGAAGCTCTATTCACCCCCTCTAAAGCCCTTGATCCAACAAGTGGTATCAGAGCAGGTCTTCTCCAAGCTATTTCCACAAGTAGGAGAAGATGGGAAATTTAGCACTTAGATCCCTCAACTTGGAGGGAAGCTTCTCCATGCGACCTCCGGTCTTCGACGACACCAACTTCCTCTATTGGAAGAGAAGAATGTAGTTCTATCTCCAAGGTGTAAGCTCTGAGATGTGGAAAGTGGTGCATCTAAAGTATGAAGATCCAAAGGGGGAAATCTCCACATGGACGGAAGCCCAAATGAAGCAAGCTCAGCTCAATGCCAAAGCCATGCGCATCATCTATGCAGCCCTCACTCCATCTGAGTTCAATCGGATCTCCTCTTGGGACACCACATATGAAATTTGGAACAAGTTATGTGTCACCTATGAAGGAACGAAGCAAGTGAAGGAAGCTAAGATCTACATGCTTGGTGGTCTACTTGAGAACTTCAAGATGGGAAAGAATGAAAGAGTGGAGGACATGTACACAAGACTTAATGTGATCATCAATGGATTGGCAACCCTTGGTAGTGTGATGGACAAAGGCACAATCAACTCCAAGATCTTAAGATCTCTTCCAAAGAGATGGGAGCCCAAGGTGACATCCATTGAAGAAGTGTACAAGTTTAGTGAATTGTCAACCGAGGAGCTAGTTGGCAACCTTCAAACTCATGAGCCAAGGCTTGATAAGCAAGAAGAAGAATAAAAAAGAGAAGAGAAGGAGTCCAAGAAGATCAAGGAGACAGACTTCAAAACTCAAATTGAAGAAATGGTTCGACAACAACTTGCTCTCAAGTCCCCTACTCCTTCCTCAAGTGAAGATGAAGGCCCAAATGAGCATGAAGCTAACTACTCCAAGGGTAAACACTTCAAGGGGAAGCATTCTTCATCAACTCCTAGATGCTATGAATGTGGCCAAAAAGGCCATTACAAGAGTGACTGCCCCAAGGCCAAGAAGAGACACCACAAGAGCAGCCACAAGAAGGACAAGGAGTACAAGAGAGAAGGAAAATATAAGAGAAAGGAGAAGTAAGAAAGAAGAAGAAAAGATGCATCTCATGTAGCTTGGGAGGAGTCTTTCTCAAGTTCTTCTAGCTTCAAAGATGGAGAATGCCACCTTGACATCATGGCCTCTACAAGTGAAGATGTAGGTGAGGTAAGTGACATAAGTGAGGTAAGTGAAGTCAGTTTGCATGAGTTGTCTAAGGAAACTCTTATTGATATGCTTAATGCTTTCCGGTCATCTTTTACTAAATGTAAATCTAAAAAGAAAAGGTTAGGAAAGATAATAGATGATCTTTATGCTAAAATTGAGATTCTTGATCAAAAGGAAAATTTGCACCTTGATAGTATTGATACCTTGCAAGGGCAATTTCTTGATCTTGAGATCCAATACAATGGAGTTGAGGTTGAGAATGGTGTCTACCTTAAGACTATTACTACTCTTATGGAAGAAAACCAAAAATGCCAAGATGAGATATATGTTCTTAAAACTGAAAATGTAGAACTTAATCTCATTGATGAAGCTAGGAAGCAAGAAACTCATGCTTATCAAAAGAAATTCTTTTCTTAAATCTAAAAATGTTAAGTTGCTTGCTCAAGTTAATGATCTATCATCTAGACCTATTTTGCAAAGTAATGAGGTAACTAACACTGCTTTAGAATGTGATTCTTTTCATACGAAAGTCGTCTGTTTAGAGGCCTACCTATTGCATGCTAGAGATGATCTTGCTAGTTTATCTTGTACTGTCATTAACCTTAGCGATGATAATGCTTGGTTAAGAGCTTCTTTGCAAAAGTTTCTTACAGGAAAGAAATCCCTTAATGTTATCATAGAACACTCTACCAAACAAATTGGTACTAGTATTTTAGGATATGATGGGACTGCTCCCAAGGGTAAGAATAAGAACAAGAGTAAGGGTAAGAAGAAGAGTGTGGAACCTCCTACCTTCCATGGAGAGACTTTCGGCTCTAAGAACTCAATGGTATGTGGTCATTGTAAATGTGATGATCATTACTCTACTTATTGTCCTTACAAGCCAAAGGAGACCAACCCAAAGATGAAATGGGTCCCCAAGCTAACCCTGGATCCCAAAGTTTGAGTTGGGTACCTACATCCTTCTTTCATGCAGGTCAAAAGAAGGTGTATTGTTGATAGTGGCTTCTCAAAACATATGACAGGTGAAATTAGCCATTTCAACAAATTCATGAAAAAGAAAGGAGGATCGGTGACCTTCGGGGACAAAAAAAAGGGTAAGGTAATAGGTGAGGGTGATGTAGGCAATGAGCTAAGTATCAAAAATGTTTTGCTAGTTGATGGCCTACATCACAATTTGATAAGTGTAACCGAACTTTGTGATAATGCATATCTTGTTATATTTACTTCTTTAGAATGTTTGCTTCTAGATTCCCTCACTTACAATGTCATATATAAGGGAACTAGAAATGGTAATCTTTATGTTATTGTGCTTGATGCTCTAAATCTCGTACTTGATAGATGCTTGGTTGTGGATAAAAATGATATTACTCTTTGCCATCGTTGGTTGCGTCATGTGAATATGCATCAAATGAAGAAATTGAGCAAAAAGGAATTGGTTTGGGGACTACCCAACTTGGATTTTGAAAATGATAAGGAATGCCAACCTTGTAAACAAGGCAAGTAAACCAAGTACTCCTTCAAATCCAAAGGAGTCCCTAGTACCAAAAGAGCTCTTAAACTTCTTCATATTGATCTATTTGGACCTATGAGAACTCAAACGCTTCGTGGTTCCAAGTAATATCTTGTGATTGTTGATGATTTCTCTCACTATACTTGGACATTCTTTCTCATTTCTAAAAGTGATATTATATATGTTTTCTCTAGCTTTTATAAATGAGTTGAAAATGAAGCTTCTTGTAAGCAGGTGATTGAAGCAGAAGATGAAGAGAAGAAGGATCCCACTCCTCTCTTCGCAAAGAATCATCCCAAAGAGCTAATCATTGGCAACCCATTTGAGAGAGTGAAGACACAAGATGCCTACAACAAAGAATAAGTGGATAGTGCCTTCATCTCACAGCTGGAGCCAAAGAACATCAAGGAAACTCTTGGAGATGATGAGTGGATCCTAGCCATGTAGGAGGAACTAGAGCAATTCAAGAAGAATCGTGTGTGGACTCTAGTGCCAAGACCAAGTGACAGAAAAACCATTGGCACCAAATGGGTCTATCGCAATAAGCTTGATGAAGATGGCAAAGTGGTAAGGAATAAAGCAAGGTTAGTGGCACAAGGATACAATCAGTAGGAAGGTATTGATTTTGATGAAACTTATGCTCCTGTTGCTAGACTAGAATCTATTAGAATGCTACTTGCCTTTTCTAGTTATAAAAATTTCTTGCTATATCAAATGGATGTTAAAAGTGCATTTTTGAATGGTAAATTCGAGGAGGAAGTATTTTTTGCTCAACCTCTGTGTTTTGAAAATGACAATCTCCCTAACCATGTTTATTTGCTACAAAAAGCTCTCTATGGACTCAAACAAGAACCTCGAGCTTGTTATGAGAAATTAAAGAACTTTTTGTTAGACAATGGCTATGTCATGGGAAAAGTCAATTCTACTTTATTTCTAAAACACACTTCTAGCAATTTTCTTATCATTTAAATTTATGTTGATGATATCATATTTGGCAGAACTGGTCTTGATCTTTGCAAGGAGTTTACTTCTCTTATGTAGAGTGAGTTCAAGATGAGTATGATGGGTGAATTGACTTTCTTCCCCGACTTCCAAATCAAGCAAACCAAAGATGGAAACTTCATCAACCAAGGCAAGTACACAAATGAACTACTCAAATGCTTTGGAATGGAGAACATGAAGCCGATGGACACAACCATGTCCAACACTGCCAAACTTGGTAGAGATGAAGAATGTGAGAAGGTAGATGAGAAGCTCTATAGAGGTATGATTGGAAGTTTACTTTATTTAACTGCCTTTAGACCTGATATTATGTTTAGTGTTGTCTTGTGTGCTCACTTTTAATCAAGTCCTAGGAAATCACATCTTATTGCTGTTAAGAGGATTTTGAGGTACTTAGCCAAAACTCAAAACTTTGGTCTATGGTACCCTAAGTCAAGGGACTTTACTCATATAGCATATAGTGATGTTGATTACACTGGTTGTTTGGTTGATAGAAAGTGCACAAGTGACACTTGCTTCCTTCTAGGACCATGCTTGGTATCTTGGTTTTATAAGAAACAGAGCACTGTGGCATTATCAACCATCAAGGTTGAGTACATTGCAGTTGGGAGTTGTTGTGCCCAAGTCCTATGGATGAAACAAATGCTCCAAGACTTTAACATACATTTTGATGCTTCTCCTATCTATTGTGATAATACTAGTGCAATCAATCTTTCTTATAATCCTATGTTGCATATAGAGCTAAACATATAGAGGTTCACCATAATTTTCTTCATGATCACACTGCCAAAAAGGATATTTATATCACGCATGTGGACAAAAAAAATCAGTTGGCAGACATTTTCACTAAACCTCTAGCTAGAGAGAAATTTAATTTTATTAGATCTAAACTGCTCATAGTTGCTTTGGATGATATTGACATGTTATCTAGCTAGTTTCTTTTATCCTATATGTTTCACTCATGCTTAACTCACCTTGCTTGCCTAACATTGCCTAAAATTTCTTAATTTGCTTGTTGACATGCTTAGTTTCACTTGTTTTTGGGAATTTCTCGAATTTCTTATTTTTATCGCTAAATAGTACCCAATGATGAGTGATATGTGCCTAAGTATGTTCAATATACATAATAGACTCAAAAAATGAATTTAATTAGCATTCATATGGCTAGAAATTAAGTTTGATGGTTTTAGGTCAGGTTAACCATCGATCGAGTTTCTCCCAAGACAAACTCGACCGATCTATGGCTAAGAGCAGTTCTAAAATGGACCAATTAGTCGAATTTCCCACTCTTAGAACTCAACCGATCAGTGGGCTGAAGCCAACTTAAGTCAGGTTCAACCGACTATTCTCCCTCTCAATCAGAGAATAGCCAACCAATTTCCCTTCTTCTAGCCCTAAGCTCTCTACCCTAATCCTTACCTTCCCTATCCTAGTTCTTTCCTAACCTAGATAGGCAGCCTAGACCTCCCCTTGTGCTCTTTGGTGGTGTTTGGACATTTTTTGGTAGCTTGCTTTGTGCGTTTGATCTGTTCTCCTCCTTCATTTTACCTCCATGGCTTGCCATAGGAGAAAGAGACCCACTCCTAGCAATGCTCCTTCGTCTTCTTCATCTAACCACTTGATTCCCTTTGATGACACCTCGTTTGTCTCAATAGAAGCTGTTAATAGGTATAAGGACCTTCTTCCTAGGAGTCCTTTCCCTTTTAGAGCTTTGTTTGAGCCTAGCCCTAGGCGTCAAGCGGTCATAGACCAAGTAGCTAAGTTGTTAGCCATCCATCACCTCTCTTCCCTGACTGTCTAGCGTGACTGCTTTCATAATTTGATGACAAGCACAAAATTAGTTCACGAATTCTACGCTAACTTGCATTGGAATTAAGACAACCTTGAACCCCCACCAAGTACTTAAGTTATCCTGACTTCCATGATCGTGGGGAAGTATTTTCAAATCTCTAAGGATATTTTAAATGTCTTCCTTTTTTGGAGATAATGAGAATGACTCTTGGCACAAGGATTACAGTGAGTATTTCAATCTTTTGGATCCTGAAGGTTTCTACAAGCAGAATGAACTTACTCTCCCTGACATTCATCACTACTTGAAGAAACCTGATGTTCCATACAAGAAGAAGAGAACCCTACCCTCCTCCTCCCTCGATCTCAAGAAGCACATCTTAGCCTTAGTGGTCAACTGCAACATCCATCCGAAGAAAAATCAAACAGATATTGCAGAGAACATTGTAGTTATCATGTATTGCCTCCTTGACAATATCAAAGTCAAATGGTCAAGATACATTCTTCACCATATGACCTATTTTGATTCCAGTAAGAACACCTGAGGCACCCATCCACCCTATCCTACCCTGATTTGTGGTTTGTTTTAGGTTGCTACTGAGAAATCACTCTTCTCTGACTATCATTACAAGCTAGCCAGAAAGGGTGTGTGTATTAGTGAAACCACAATTCAAAAGTTCGTGCCTATTTTTGCCTCTACCACACCTGGTGCTTCACCCTCAGCCTCTGCCTCTGCAACCCCTACCTCCTCCGCCCGAGCTCCACCTCCTCAGCCACCTCGACCTAGTCGTGCTTCATTTCATGTATCTAATGAAACCCTTATGGGCTACATGATGTACCAACAAACATACAACCAACATGTCCAAGAGCACCTACATCAGGATCTATGTTCCATCATGTCAAACATGAACATATCATGTGCACACCTCTACCCCACCTACCAGCCTTTCTCTGGTAGAGATTATGCTTCCTATGCATACAATCATTACTACCCTACCCCCAAGCCTTCCACTGCTGCTCCTCCACCCTTTGTTGTTGGTGGTTCTGCTCCCTCCTACCTCTCGTTGCCTCTTGGCCCCTTGGCCACCCTACTTGCTAGTCTTGGTGATTCTACTCCATCCTTCCCTCAGGACAATAAGCTCTATACTCTTGGTATGACATGGGATGAGCAGAATGCTCGTTGGCTCGGTCGTGGTTTTGGCCTTCCTACAGACAAGGAGATTCCTGACTAGGCTGATGATGTTGAGGCTGCTGTTGATGATGGCGATGACAATGGTGAGGATGCTTGACATGATGGTGACGGTTCTGGTGCTGATTCTAGTGATGAAGGCACTACAGTTGCACTTTCAGATGGAGATGAGGACTACGAGCCTGGATTTGATGATGATGAAGTTATGGACATAGATAGTCTATATGTCTAGTTTGTTTCTTAATTTTTAGTCTAGTATGTTGATCATATATATCTTTCTAGGCTATTTTGTATTAGAAACATCTGGGAACATCATCTTCAGCTTCTCATCGCTTCTTATTTGTAGTTGCTTTTATGAGAACATGCTTCTAAGTTGTAATCTATATTATGTGCACTCTAGCTCTTTGCTCTGATATATCTTATGATTTGGTGCCATATTTCACCATATTTTAATTATGACTGAGATTGTGTGTTTTGTTTATCTCTGGCTGATATATGATATGAGATTGCATGTATGATCATCTGTTTGATTGTTTTTGGAGAAGAACTGATTATTTGCTCTTCTACCCCCCTACATTTTGATAATGTCAAAAGGGGGAGAGAACTTCAATTTCTTAAAACTCAATCATATTGCTATTCTTTATCATACTGTTGTTTATTGCTTATGAGATCCTTTTCTTGTTCATTTAATGTTTTATCATGTGACTTGCATAGGACCATATAGTACTTGTATGTTATAATTTCTTTGTGTAGATAGACTAACTATTCAGGTTAAAGTAAGCATAGATTGAGGGGAATCAATTCACATTGTTCAAATCCTTAATCCCCCTAATTCACAAGGCAAATGTATAATTTCTATATCCTTTTCAATATGTTTGAGGAATGGTTTGTCATTATCAAAAAGGGGGAGAATGTTGACCTTGAGGTTATACATTGTCTATATTTTGATAATGACTTAACCATTCCATTCATATGTATCTAATATGTGTGTTCAAGATTTATTTTAGGTGTTAGGTACATGAAAAGGATCAAATTTCTCAAGCCCTAATTTTCTAAAGTTCAATTCAAAAGCTATACAAGTGTACAATTTAGGAAATCCATGTAAACGACCTTAGAAGATTTTTGTAATCACTTTTATTGATGGTATGGCTTGTAACTAAGATGAGAAATTTGATTGGGACACTTTGCACCAAGTTTTAATCACTTTTTATGCACTTTAGAAAATTGATCACAGGAAGTCAATCGGTCGAGTTACAATCTCAACCGATCCACTAGGATCAATTCTCTGAATAGTGCATCGGTCGAGTTGTGCATTCACAGAACTCGAATGATGGGGTTACTGACCAAACACAACTTTCATTGGTCTGTCGAGTTTCCTCAGGACAAACTCAACCGATGGTTTGAAAATTGGGTTTGTCTTTTACCCAATCGGTCGAGTTACCTTTATTGAAACTTGACCGAATGCACTGTATGGAAATTGGTGAAAAAGTGATTGTGACCATTGGTGACTTATTTGTACGAAAATAGATCTGTTGCCTTGGGAAAAAATGGGTATAATTTGATCCTAAGTGTTCCCCAACTCAAAGGGGCACCCTCAGCTATAAATAGGACTCTTGGAGTTCATTCCAAGGTTTCTCATTCCATATATGCTTGGTTCTTTCTTAGTTGAGAGTGTTTCACACCTTTGAGCCCCTTTCTCTCTCTACCTTCAAGTCAAATCTGTGAGTATGAGTGAGATAGGATCTGTTGTAAGAGTCCTACCTCTTGTATTTATGTAAAGCTCTCCACCTTCTTCTTCCTACCCCCTTTCCTATTGAAGAAAAGGTTGAAGATCTTCTCCAAGTGAAGGAGAAGGAGTTGTTATTCTTCAAGGTTGAAGAAAGCATGGTATTCCAGATCTCCAAGTGAAGGAGATAGGAAAAGCGAATGTTCAAGAAGGATATGTAATTCCTTGAAGGCCAAAGACTTGAAGAAGGAGTGGGTAAGTCCTTGTTGAAGGCTGAAAACTCCATGGTTCAAGTGGGTAAGTTCCTTCGGTAGGTTGAAGATCCTTTCTTGAGGTATTAAGTCCTTGGATGAATGTGGTTGTTGTCTTGTAATCTTATGAATGAATATAAAAGCATCAAGATTTCAAAGTCCTAGATCCTAACCACCTATAGGTAGTGGACTAACTCACTTCTAGTTTGAAGTGTGGAACCACTCTAAACCACTTTGTCCAAGTGTATGTTCTTCCTTGTCTCTCACCCTTTCCATGCATGCTAGTTAGGACTTCAAATTGGATGTATGTTTAAGTTTCTGCACTTAATATAATTTGGTGGTCTAATTCATTTTGTGAGATTTGTGAAGCTCTATTCACCCCCCTCTAGAGCCCTTGATCCAATAAGTGGTATCAGAGCAGGGCTTCTCCAAGCTAATTCCACAAGTAGGAGAAGATGAGTGATTTAGCACTTAGATCTCTCAACTTGGAGGGAGGCTTCTCCATGCGACCTTCGGTCTTCAACGGAACCAACTTCCTCTATTAGAAGAGACGAATGTAGTTCTATCTCCAAGGAGTAAGCTATGAGATGTGGAAGATAAGAGGAAAGACCCCGGTGATCCCATCATCTCATGTTACATTGGGGCACAACGCATAGACCAAGCCCTTCTAGACTTGGGTTCTAGCATGAACTTGATGTCGTATGATGTGTTTACTGAGCTCCAAATAGGACAATTAGGTTCAGTTCATTGTACTTTACAGTTGGCCGACCGAGCACTGAAGATGCCTAGAGTGTGTGTGGATGATGTGCCAGTTACACTGGATGATGAGACTTCTACTTTCTTCCCCACTGACTTCATTGTGCTAGATATGAAAAAAGATACAAGAAGAGTACCTATCATCTTGGGAAGGCCATTCCTTGCTACAGCTGATGCAGTGATTCATGTTAGAAGTAGTACTATGTATGTGACATTCATGTACATGAAGATCTGGTTGAACATCTCTAAATCTTCAGCTACAACCGGGGTGATAGGAGCCACTAAAGAAGATTGTTATCCTATTGAATGCCTTGTTGGGATTGTGGAGGACTTCCTGCCTGTGTGGATTCAGACTGCCACTCAAGGTAGAGGTTTATAGCTAATAGTTGAGTTCCCCGATGATGATGATGAAGAGGATGAAGTCAACGAGCTAGCCTTGGTGGCTGCAAGCGAGGACCTCCCATCAATTTCTGATCCATTAAAGAACTCTCTCGAAAAACCTCCAACTCTTGAGCTCAAGTCACTCCCTGAAGGACTGAAGTATGCTTTTCTAGGCTCAAACGACACCCGCTCGGTGATCATTTCTTCCATTCTCTCTCCAAAATAAGAAGAGGCATTGATGAAAGTCCTAAAGAAGAACATTCAAGCCATTGGATGGTCTATTGCTAATTCGAGGGGTATTGACCCCTCCATTTGTGTGCATAGGATCTATTTGGAGGATGATGCTAGGCCGAACTGCCAAATGCAAAGGCGGTTGAATCCAAAATTGAAGGAAGTTGTAACTCAAGAGGTTGTGAAGTTCCTAGATGTTGGATTATCTATCCAATTTCTAATAGAATATGGGTGAGTCCCATCCAGGTTGTACCAAAGAAGGGTGGGATCACAGTGACAGAGAATGTGGATGGTGAGTTGATGCCTATTAGAGAGCAATCAAAATGGAGAATGTGTGTTGACTATAGGAATCTCAATTAGAAGACCAAGAAGGACCGCTATCCTCTTCCATTTCTTGATCAGATTCTAGAGAGGTTAGCCAGACAAAGTTTCTATTACTTTCTCGATGGATACTTTGGGTACTTCCAAATTGATGTGCATCATGCAGACCAAAAAAAGACAACATTCACTTGCCCAATTGGTACTTTTGCATATCGGAGAATACTATTTGGGTTGTGTAATGCTCCTTCTACTTTTCAAAGATGTGTGACCTCAATCTTCACCGATATGCTTGATTCATCGCTTGAAGTGTTCGTGGATGATTCCTCAGTTTTTGGTAAAACCTTTGATGAGTGCTTGCTCCATTTAGCTTCCATTCTTGAGAGATGCATCAAGGTTCACCTAGTGCTATCTTGGAAGAAGAGCCATTACATGGTACCCGAAGGCATCATTATGGGCCACCAAGTTTCAAAAGATGGGATTGAAGCTGATAGGGCCAAGGTGGGCCTTATTTCTACTCTCACCATTCCAAAGAGTTGGCCGGATTTTGCATGCCATCTACTATTCCAGTAAGACGCTAGATGAATCCCAAAGAAACTACACGACTATAGAGAAAGAGTTTCTTATGGTTATCTTTGCTCTTGACCAGTTTAGATCATATATTTTACATAAAAAGGTAGTTATATACACAAACCATGTTGCATTGAAGTTTCTGATGGCAAAGAAAGACTCAAAGCCGAGGTTGATCTATTGGATATTGTTTCTTCAAGAGTTCTATATTGAGATTATAGATAAGAAGGGAGTAGAAAATTCTGCCGCCAACTATCTCTCTCGAATTGAAGCACACTTTGATGACACAAGTAGAATCAAAGAGACAATGCCACATGAGCATCTATTCCTACTCTCATGCACTCAAATGCCATGGTATAAACACAACTAACTTCTTAGCTAGTGGAAGGATACCAAGCACTTGGATGAGGGAGGAGAGCAAAAGGTTGTTTGCTATGGCCAAAAATTATGTTTGGGATGATCCTCACCTATTCAAATATTGGCCCAACCAACTTATTCAGAGATGTGTTCTAGAGATGGAGTAGAAAGAAATTCTATCTATGTGCCATTTCGGAATTTGTGGATGCCATTTTGGTGGAAAACATACGTCTACCAAGGTTCTCCAAAGTGGATTCTATTGGCCCTCCTTGTTTAATGACTCACATGAATTTTGCAAGTGTTGTTTGAAGTGAAAAAAGGTGGGCACTATCTCTAAGAGAGACATGATGCCTTTATCACCCATTCTTGTAGTGGAGGTGTTTGATGTTTGGGGGATTGACTTTATGGGTCCTACCCCCCCCCACTTTTGGATATGTCTACATTATGGTTGTTGTTGATTATGTGTCAAAGTGGATCGAAGCTGTTGCAACAAGGACAAATGATCACAAAGTGGTGTGTGACTTTGTGAAATCCAATATCTTTAGCTAGTTTGGTATTCCAAGATATATGATTAGTGATGGGGGAAGTCACTTCATCCATCGAACCTTTGAAGGCTTGCTTAAGAAACATGGATTGAACCATCGTGTGCCTACTCCTTACCACCCCCAAACAAGTGGTCAAGTTGAGTTGGCCAATTGGGAGATAAAGCTCATTTTATAAAAGACGGCGAGATCAGACCGCAAGGATTGGTCACTACGTCTCAATGAAGCTTTATGGGTGTATATGACTGCATACAAAGCCCCGATTGACACCACACTGTTCAAGATTGTGTATGGTAAGAGCTACCATTTTCTGGTTGAGATGCAACATAAGGCATTATTGGCTTTGAAGGCCATGGACTTTGATGGAGAGAATGCTAGAATGAAAAGAAAGTTTTAGATGAATGAATTAGAGGAGATGCACCATGAAGCTCAGAAATGTCCAAGTGCTACAAAGAGAGATTAAAGCTTCTACATGACAAGATGATCAAGAAGAAAGACTTTGAGCCCAAAAAGTGGGTATGGTTGTATAACTCAAGGATGAAGTTCTTTCCTAAAAAAATTCAGTCTAGATGGGAAGGGCCCTATCTCATAAAAAGATGTATCCATCCAGAGTTTTTTTTTTATTTTTGAAAAAGAAGGAGCTAAAGAAATCACCGTGAACGGTCAAAGATTGAAATTAGTTGTGGAAGTAGGTTTGGACAAAGCAAATCAAAGTTTTGATATAGTGATGCTAGTGGAAGAACATCCAGTTGATGAGGAGACGTGCTTGAATGCAGATGAAATTGATATTTACTACAAAGATGCTTTGGGAATCCCATAGAGATGAATGAAGTAAAGCATCAATAAGCTTGGCTGAAGCCATAAAATTTAGCACTCGTGGGAGGCAACCCACCTAGGTTTGGGAGCTTTTTCACCCAACCTTCTCTTTTTGATACTTTTTTCTTTCTTTTACACAAAATACACACATGTGTTTAATAGTTTTCTTTTAGTTTTGAGGACATGGTAGGTGTTAGGCTCTTAAGAGAGAGGTATTAAAGGTGAATCATGGCCACTAAGATCAATTTGTGGCAAAATCTTGAATAAAAACAAAGTTCTTGAATTTGAGCTAAAAAATTGAAGAAATGTCCCCCACCACGGCCGTAGAGCTTGCCACGGCCATGGACACAACAGTCCAACATGGTCGTGGTCTCTAGCCGCAATCATGGGAACTAATTGTCGTAGAAGTCAAAGGATCAAGTTGATTGACCAAGTTGTACACGAATGGCCACGACCATGGCCAACCGCCATGGTCCTGTCAAGAACAGATGGCCATGATCGTGGAAGGAGATCACGACAGTGGTGAGGTTGGTTGGGTGTGCTCTTCATTGACAACATGACCGTGGAACTGACCACAGTCATGCTATGAAGCCCTCACAATGACTGTGGCCACCCACCACGGTCATCGTGCTCCATGACCTCACAAAAAATATAACTAAAACTCCTCTCCAGCCCAACCCTCCCCTCATTCTATCTTCTTCCTTCACAAGCGCACGACTGTGGCGGTGAACCCTGACCCCCAACTCCTCCAAACTCCACCTACAGCCCCCAAATCACCTCAAATCCACCACCAATCACTCCCTAATCATCCCTCTACCATTCCCCTTACATTTCTGCACCAAATCATCTAGCAATCCACCCTCCACCACCACTCTCACCTCCATTTAGTCCTACAACCACCCCTACCCAAAACCTCCACGAAAACCTACATTTTTCATACAAACCAAAAACTAACCATTCACCCACCATCCAAACCTCCATATCCTTCCATTCCACCCCTTAATCCACCTCCATATCCAAAAACAATGAAGGGAATCACTAAGATAGTGAACAAAGGGGCTCAAAGAGAGGTGATCACCGGAGGCAAGGTGCGCACAAAGAGAGCCTCTTACTAGGTCTCCATGCCTTCACACACTCCCTCACCATCCAATTCTATTGCCCAATCACTCCCCCACTCAATGTCTGTTAGTGTATCTCACACACAATCATCTGACAGCCATCACATCACTGATGAGACATATAGGGAAGAGGAGGAGGAGGACAACATCGAAGACTTGATCGATGAGGCCAAGCCATTGGTTGCAAAAAGAGGCCAAAGATCCAAAGTAGCTCTGTCCACATCACAACATCCGCTGAAGCCTGCTCCAGCCTGCCATTCAACATCTTCAATGGCAGAGGGGCACGGGCAACAGCCTCAGGCAAGGCGTCAATTGTATCGGGAAGAAGAACAATTTGCACAGTGGTATCCCGAACAGCGGGTACCACTCAATCATGATACAAGTTATGGGTCTCAATCGTACATGTTGGATGAAGAAGAGGATGACAGTGTTGATGAAGAGATGGAATTGTCAGCTGAGGCAGAGGATATACTGGCACAACTAGAGGATGATAGATTGAAGGCCTTGGGAAAGGCCCCCGCTGGTGTGTCCTTTAGAAGAGGACACAGAGAAAGAAAAATTTCCCTCACATACCTTTAATGCATGACAAGGAGAGTCGTCTCCACCAGGTATGGATGTGAGAAGGTCATTGATGAGTTGGGAATCAAGGTGGTTGTGGAGAGTAGTTTGAAGAAAGTTGGGTTGTGGAACGTTCTTTTCATTCCCCAACCAACTTATACCACGTTGACTCAAGAATTCTTCACCACACTTGAAAAGACAAATGTGAGAGGTGATGAAGCAAACCAATTTTCCATAATGGGAAAAATGCACACTCTCACGACAGCTGAATTGAATTGCATATTCGCTGCCAACCCCGATGAGGCCAAGAAAATGGATGAAGGTCTGCTTGAAAGAGAGGTGGATTTTAATTATGCACATTTCTAGTACCTCTTGACAGGATGAAGGAACTATTATGCAGGGAAGTCAAAAACTTTAGCTATAAGAAATCCCCTATTCTGTTCTGTGCAGAAGATTTTGGCCAACACCATTGTTGGCAGATATGATAATCAAGGCACAATTTCTTAGAAAGACATTTTTGTCTTTATGGAAATGCACAACAAATGATATTGACCTTGGATTGCATTTGATTGATCATTTAAGGTTCATACCCTCCAAAAGTAAAACACTTTTTTTCATGTGAGGGTTTGTAACCTCAATTGCATTAGCTTTGGGGTGTGATGTTTTTGGGTTAGAAGACACAGATGAAGCTCAATTTGTTAACTTGAACTATCTCACTCACTCCCACATTATCATGATCAAGAACAAAAGAATGATGTATCATGCTAGTAGTGCATCAAAAATTGACCTTGAGCAGCCATACCATGTTGTGCCACTTCTCTCTATGTTGGGAATCCCCCATAAACTAGAGGTAGAATTGGATGAATGGAATCATAACAACCCAAGGGAAACTTACACCAGGGGAGCCACTACCGCATGAAGAAATTGCTGAGTCCAATGTGCAAGGTCAAGAGCAAGAAGCTGACAAAAAAAGGCAGCCCAAAAGTAAAGAAGAAGGGATAAAGGAACATCCCAGCTGCAACAACCCTCAACAAATGCCTATGACATGTCTGCCATCCAGGCACAACTTGAGGGCATTCACTAGACACAACACGACATGCAGTTGATCCAGCAGTACATGTGGCAGGACCAACAACAAATGCACCACCACGTCAACCACATGTACCATTACCACCATGCCCAAGTAGTAAGAAACCCCAAACTGGGTGGAGACTACGTACCCTCCACTCCAAGATGACTATTGGGGGCACTACTACTAGCATCCTCCCTCAGGCTCAGCTCCTCCTCAAGATCATCCTCAGTCATCCAACCAACCACCACAACAACCATGACACTTCCCTTATCTACCCTAAGCTATAGTTTCATGTTGAGGACATCATGATTCTAAAGTTTGGGTTGGGTAGGGCGGTATGCACCACCCTATCTCTATCTCTTTGTGATTTTTGTTCCAACTCTGTCATGCCATGCGTATCTAGCTTAGGTATGCACCACCCTATCTCTATCTCTTTGTGATTTTTGTTCATCCTATGCCTGCCATGAGTATCTAGCTTAGTTTTTCGTGTTCTTACTTTTTCTTGCATCCATGTATAGCATGTAGTTAATTTCATGCATTTTTGCATAAATTTTCAATTTTTTTGCTCATTTTGTTCCTCCATAGCATGCATTGCATTTTCATGTAGTGTTTGCTAATTTGTAGCTAGATTTTACTGCTTTATGTTTTCAGTTTCCCTAAAGTTAGGTTTAGATGTGATGGAATGCAAATTGGCACCATTTTGGTCAATTTTGCCCAAACTTGAATGTTCTTCACTAAAAGCATGTTTTGACTTAATCTCCACTGTTTGAAATGAAAATTATAGTCTTTTGACAAATGCATGACATTTTCTTAGATTTTATTGTTATTTGGTATTAATTGTTGACTCTTTACATGTGCATCACTTCTCTCAAGTTTGTGAATGTTTCGGTTGAATTGTAAATTGAGAAAGCTACAAATGATTAGAGCCTATGAAATCACTTGATATAAATGTGAATCTCATGTTGTTCAATCATGTAGTGTGATATCATTTGATGAAGTATTGGATTAGTTTTCGTGCAGGATACCTTATGTTGAGAATCACACCAGTGAACCCTCTTTGACCTGACTATTCACTCACCATCTTCTTACCCCTCCGCCTCATGAAAGGTTTCTAAAGTGCACATATCAGCCATGGCCACCACCAAAAGTTTGGGGTGCACATCTACATCTTTGCTTCACTCTCATCACCATGGGCCCTATCTACTCCAAGGGAAAAGAAAAGAAAAAAAAGCAAAATGAAAATAAACATGATGCTCCTATTTAAGAGCATCTAAATAAAAAAGATGAGTGCTCTATGTAATAGCACTCCAAAACCTTTCTGCAATCCTTTCTTCCATTTCCATACCTATTGAGCTAGAAAACATCAAATCTGGCTCACTTTACCCTTTTCTACAATCATGTGGGTCATTTGGTGTGGTTTGAGACATAATATTGAATGCATGAAAGTAAAACAACACTCCTAGTCATCATTGATTAATGCCAACATGAAATGGTTTACCCAGAATGATATGAAGGACATATGGAAAGCTTGTGTATTCTATGGTTTATATTTGAAGTTTTTATGCTTAGTGCTTATTTCATGATTGGTATGTGAAAGAGGAGAGGAGAGGGGTGGAAAACATGCACTTAGTCACATCTAAGACCTCTTACTCAATAATCATCCATTTCTATGCATTTATCATTCTTGTTTATTGAAAGAAAACTGAAAAGAGAGATTATGTTGGAACATACTTGAGGACAAGTATGTTTTAAGTTTGGGTGGTGATGAAGCCCCATTTTAGGGCTCCATCTTGTGCCATTTTTTTTACCTTATTCACATCTAAACATAGTAGAATGCAAGTTAAATTCCTCAATGTGAGTATTATTATCAAATGCACTTATGGACGTTTTTTGCATTATTTTCAGGTACTTGGACCATGCTTTAGATAAATGAGAGAGAAGGAAGGATTTCTAGGGTTCCTCTACTCATGGAGGGGTCTAAAGGAGGCCCCAAAGATCCCTCAACCTACCCCTAATGGCCAAGATTTGACATCAAGTAAAGAAGTCCATTGATGATGAAGATTGACGTTAATTTTATCACTGAAGACCCCAGCATGACCGTGGTAATCCACCATGGTGGTGGGAATTAAAGCCAAGAATCACAGGGACATCAATAATTTTGCATTGAAAGCACCACGACCATGTCCAATTGAAGATATCACGGTCGTGGCCTACTAAAGACATCACAGCCATGACCTCCCACAATAGCCATGGGAATTATGCACAAAGTTCCCCAAAATCAACAAAGAAGTTGTCCATTTTACATGTGAATGACCACGGTCGTGGCCATTCACCACGACTATGGCCCTTGAAGATCTCCTAGCCCATGCTGAACTGAAGACAAAGACACCCCCCAGTTGCATTACTCCTCCTCACCCTCTTTGAGCATTCATTGCATTCCCCTTGCATTAATGCTCTCCACCCACCATTTACACCATAGAAACCCAGTTTTCTAGATTTTCTACCATAACACCCTCCATTTTCATGCCCATCAGCCATCTTTGAGGAAGGAGGTTTCCCTACAACAACTAGGAGGTGAAGAAGGAGGATCTACTTTGAGCTCCATGGAGTCCCATCCCCTTCTTCTCATTTCTTTTGCCTTTTATTTGATTATGTCTAGCTAAGCCCCTAGTGGTGGGCTGTTTAGGGTAAAAATGTGACTTTGATGCAATGTTGGGGGAGAATAATTTGTAATGAACATAATTTCATTCTATGATGATTGCCTTTGCTTCTATCTAATTTCCCATTATCTTGCATGTGATTTTTACTCTTAAACTTAAATTGCTTGCTGTGTGATGTTTGATGACACTTAGCTTTTAGGAGGAATTGGAGTGTATGTAGCAATATTAGGAATGGCTCCTAGGTCTAATTAGTGGATCCCTAGATAGATCCCTTTGTTCCTACAAACATATCCCCCCTTCTATAAGTGAGTGTGAGATCTAAGTGACTAGTGTAAGTGTGATTAGTGCAATTGCCTAGATCTTTATAAAGGCTAGATGGCTAGTAGCATGAGGTGAAAAACCCACATCTCTACTCCCATTCCTACCCTTGGCTCTCAATTACCCTAATACCACTTACCCTAGAAACCTAGACTTGATAAGTCCTACTAGAATTACACCTAACCTGAGTTCTCTAACTAGTAGTATAGGGTACTTTCTAGTAGCACTTGCCTTGTTGTTTGGTTTTGTAATATAGATTGAATTGTGATAATTGTATGCCATGTTGACACCCCAAACTAATATCAAATCACATTCCCAAACAGCCCACCTACCTAATCCATTGCTTGAAACCCACCTTAACCTTCTTGCTTGTTAATGCTAGTATAGCTTAATTGTCTATGTTTCTTCTAGTTAATTACTTAGTCTTTCTAATTAGGGTTAATCTAGATCCTTGCTTTCTTTAGTGGTTAGTTTAGTTCTTAGTTTATAATTGTTTTGCTAGAGTAGAGTAGATCATCTTGCCCTTTCTTAGTTGATTGCTTAATCTAGCTTCTTGGACCAAATTTTGCTTAGGATAACCTAGTTTTTGGTATCTAGTTTTCATTCTTCCTTTACCTACTTGTTGTGTAGTGTAATCAAACCAAAACCCCTTTTAAACCCTTCAACCCTAGTCTCCTCTTTAGGAACATAGACAACACTGACTAAGCTCTAGTGCCCCCTCTAACCGAATGGTTCAACCCCCTTTACTTTCCTGTCACCTATACTATAACATGACCCCATGCACTTATCAGAGCATATTTTAGTGTTGTGACTGAACCTAGTTAGGGGAAATCTTATAAATATAGAAAAATCCACACATACATGTGAGTTCTTTGGGGCTCATCTAACCAAACCTAATTGGTTAGTGTGCCCATCTCTTTCTTGATGCACCAAAAACCTATGCCAATAATCCAAATTGGACTGGTGATTTGATTATGTTGTCAAAATCCTACACACGTTGCACTTAACATATCCATTTTCTTTCAATCCTAATCCCATCATATAAAATACTAGTTCCTTTTTAGTTTTTTTTTCAAAATGTTTGGTTGCCCTATTTTGGAGAAGATGCCTGGTTGGTCATTGTAATCATTGAGATTTCTTATTTATACCTTCTATGTGATTTATAACATATTTGAATATTGGGGTCTTCTCAATTAAATATGTGACTACCCAATTGTCGAGTTGGGATTAGGAAATCCAGAGTCAACTAATAGTTTTTCTCATGATTGCTCTAAGGAACTCTAGGTAACTAGGGCACCATCAGTCTCTTTGTTACTCTCACCTGAGGTTATCGTTAGTTTTTTGAATGTCTAAAAATGTTAATATAATATTCATTTCTAGGTCTTTGAAAGAAGAGTTATACTACATTCACCTTCCTTGCATATTTATTAGCATATTTCCAAGTATCACTTTTATTTTGCACTAGTGAAAGCACTACTATTTTATGGAAAGATTTATAGATTTGAACTCTAATAAAATATATTTTGAAATAGATTGATGTATTGACATGTTATATCTTGTTACACATATCTAGGTTGAAGAACAATTCATTAAAATCTAAATATAGGGGCAAAACTAGACTTCCCTTAACATAAATATCATACTACACTTTCATAACATGACTTTTGTACAATTTATTGAGCCCAATTCCTTGTAAGTTGTCGATATATGTTCCATTGGACCACTACTATATGTTTCTAGGATGGTTGATGGAATTTGTCTTTAAAACTTTCATAACCCTAGAATAGACTGACTGGTTTTTCTTCTTATAATATTAGGAGAAACTCACTAAGTGTTTGGGTAATTCAAAGGATTCGATGATTCAGAATAGGTGAAAATTACAAGCTTAGATATATGTGAATTTGCAATGACACTAAAAATCTCATGAACACACATTTCCTAAATTTAATAAGTAGTATTTTCTTTGAGTATTGCAATAATGTATTGAAATTAATCGGGAAAAATCTTTCTTAATCCAACCTGCTATTGAATCCCTCTTTAACAAACATTTCATAAGAGTAAGAAGTTATAAAAGAGTTATTTACAATATAGGATGTTGGAAAGTCTTCACAATGAGAAAACACTTTCTACAATTTGTTCTTGATTGGATCCAAATTCCTTCACCCCTTCATTTTTTTGTGGTACCACATTTTATTGGAACATGCAACAACTCATGCCATTAAGCCTTGCTATTGGAGAAGGGAGTGTTAGGCTCCTATAATGTTTACTACCACTATTACATTCTCCTCGGGGAGAGGAAGTGAAAATTAACTTCATTGTTGCTACTTCTATAAAACCACATTACAACTGAGTGATTTCTTTGATGATCAAGGAAGATCATCTTCTAGCCTTGCTTTCTTGATCTTCTTGACAAGTATCACATCAAATTCTAGGTGGACTTTTATGGCATTCATTTCAGTATAATTTTTGTGACCTAAGAGCATAACTTCTACCTCAACCCAACCAACATTATATATAAGCACCTATTTTCTCTAGTATTAGCATAATAACTACAATCACTCCTCTAGCATTTCTAACTACTACCCCAGTATGTAAGTTCTTACATTTTTTTTCCTTGTAGCCTTTGATCTTGTTGGTTTTCTTCACTTCAAGCCTCCTTCAATTTCCACCTTTTTGTTCCTTATTATAGTTGTTTCCTACACTTATATTTGTTCTCCATCCTACTTGATGAATAAGTTTCACATCATATTCATTGTTGTTCTTTCGCACCAATGAGGCATGTTCTTCTAAAGATTACGTTGAACGTCCATATTTCAACCCTATTTGTTTAGACATTTAGTCCCCTCCAGCTGCTTCTAGTGACTATCCCTCTCTCACATTGGGTGCACTAATAGAAGAGTTCTCTTGGTTAATAAGAGGGTCAACGACTTTACCTTGAAGCAAAAATAGCGGTTGTAAGTCAGTGACGCATTGGGTGCACTAAACAGAGCAACTCTCTTAGTTGATAAGAGAGAGAAAGTGAATTTGTCTTGAAGCAAAGTAGTAGTTGGAGATTATAATGATAGTGTTGCCATAGCGGCAACAGTCTGAACCGGTCAGCATCACAATCGCATCAAGTGGTCCCCAACAACAAAAACAACATCATGAAGCGATAAAGTAATGAGGGAAGTTTCGTACACACTAGGTGTGATTCTCTTCTTCCTAATATTTGTTCTCGTGTGGGATAGCTACCCATATTTAGGGGTAACTAAATCTGGGCAGTGTGAGTTGTAATCTTAATTATATAGTATTTATTGTTCAACACTCCCTCGTGGTTTTTTTCTTCTTGTCTTGAGGAGAGTTTTATACATTAAATCTGGTGTTTCTTCTTTCGGTTTGTGTGCTTGTCAGTAACACTACGACAACAAGTTTTCATCACATCCAGGACCGTATAGGTAAAATATCCCCAACAAGTGGTATCAGAGTGCAGGCAGTAGATACTGGCCCAGATGGAGAAGGATGAAGATGTGAGGATGAAAAATTTGACAAGCACAAATTGGAAGATTTGGAAGCCCAAGATGGATGATATTCTCTATTGCAAAGATCTGTATGATATATAGAGGGACAAAATCTAGAGAGTACATCTAATGCAGACTGTAAGAAATTAAACAAGAAGACCGTCAGAATAGTGCGGAAGTGGCTCCACATTTCCATGTTCCAACATGTCTCATAAGAGACCAATGTCAAAGATCTCTGGGAGAACCTCAAGAAATCATATGAGCGGAAGACTACCACAAATAAAACTTTCTTGATCAAAAAGTTGGTGAACCTCAAGTACTAAGATGGTACAAGCATCACTGAGCATATGAATGAATTCTAAAGCCTTGTAAATCAAGTGGGGTCCATGAAGATAGTTCTTGATGATGGAATCCAGTCTCTACTTCTTATGGGATCATTACCTCACAGTTAGGAGATGCTCGTACTGATGTTAGCAATTCTACACAGGAAGGTAAGTTGATACTTGACAAGGTGAAGAGAAGTCTAATGAATGAAGAGACTCGATGACGAGCCTCAAGCAACAATGTATGAGAGATGCACTTCACATAAAGCAGAGGTGTTGATAAAATGAGACATTGTGGTAGATGCAAGAGTCATGGTGAGTCCCAATATCATGAGAAATCTTATGGTAGATCCAAGTCAAAGAGTAGTAGAGGGTGATTTCATTGCATCAAGCTAGGTAATTTCAAAAGGGATTTCTAGGTTTGGAAAAAGAAACATGGGTCTGAAGCCAAGGACAAGCGAGATGATGAAAAGAATACTACAATGACAATCTCAGATGATAGGGACGACGATGATGATGTGGTCTTGCAAGTCAAAAAGTAGTGTTTGCAAGCTGAGGATGATGATTCAGAGTGGTTAGTGGATACTACAACTTCTTATCATGCTTCACCAGTTAAGGAATTCTTCACTTCATACAGGCGGAGAGACTTTGGGAGGGTGAACATGGGAAATTCTAGCTTCTCTAGAATTATTGGGATTAGAGACATTTGTGTTCAAACAAGTCTCAGTTGCATGCTCACACTGAAGGATGTTCATCATGTTCCAGATTTGTGGCTGAGTTTGATATATGGTTCATTCTTTGATAGAGAAGGTTGTCATATGGATTTTTTGGTGGGAAATATTAGATCACCAAGAGGGATTTAGTTATTGTACGGGGAAAATTGTGTGACACATTGTACAAGACCCATCTTAAGGTTCTCAAAGGTGGACATATATATATGCAATTGAGAATCACCAGATAGATCTATAGCATAGACGGCTAGGACACATGAGTGAGAAAGGATTGAAGTTTTTACCAAAGTAGAGATTGATTCCTTTTGGCAAGGACACTGGTTTCAGTTCATGTGATGCATGTCAGACATGAATAATTGACGAGTTTCATTCAAGACAAAATCAAAGGTGATGGCACAACTTCTACAGTTGGTTCATTCGGATGTCTATGGTCCATTTGAGGTGGGTTCACTGGGTGGTAATAAGTATTTTGTCACATTCATTGATGATTTATCTAGGAAGGTGTGGGCCTACTTGCTCAAGACCAAGGATCGGGTTTTTCAGTGTTTAGAAATTTCATTCCATGGTAGAGTGGGAAATAGAGAAAAAATTGAAGTGTCTCCTCATGGACAATGGAGGATAGTACACCTCTAGGGAGTTCTAGGATTACTACATGCAACATTGAATATGACATGAAAAGATAGAGCTCAACACACCACAAAACAATGGTACAACTAAGACATTGAACCATACCACAGTGGAGAAAGTTAGATGCATGTTGAAGACTGCAAAGTTGTCAAAGACATTCTGGGGGCAAGGCAGAGCGTACTGCCTGCTATCTGATTATTCAATCTCCATCAGTTCCTTTGGGGTTTGATATACCTGAGAAGATATGGGCATGCAAGGATGACTATTATGCTCATTTGCAAGTATTTGGGTACAAGGCTTATGCACATGTTCCAAAGGAAAAGAGACAAAAGCTGGATGATAAAGCAGTGACATGTATCTTTCTTGGTTATGGAGATTAATAGTTTGGATACAAGTTATGAGATACTGTGAAAAAAGATTATGAGCAGACATAGAGATGTGACATTCTATGAGAGTCAGAAAGTTATAAATCCTGAGAGTGATGATGCAGAGGCTGTAGGATCAGGTGATAGTTCTTCTGATGATGAATATGAGGATGCTTCAACCTCTTCACAAATGCAATCTTCAAATGATGAAGAAGAGTATTACAACCACCCTAAGCAGCCGAGTGATTAGCACCTTGAGTGATCCTGTTCTAGATTCACAAATGAGTGATTCAGACTCATAGTTAGAGAATTTTGGTAAGGAGGAGAAATATCTTCACCAGGTAGAGTCCTCAGAGAAGCTATTGAGGAGGCTTGATTGCATTCGCCATCTTCATCCAGATATCCATCATCTTAGTATATTCTCCTTACTGATTAGGGGGAGCCATATACTTATCATGAGGCACAGACTCATAGAGACAGAGTGCGGTGACATGAAGTGATGTAGGAGGAGATGCCTTCTTTGCAGAACAATGATACCTATGAGCTTGTGGAGCTTCCCAAGGGATAGAGAGCACTAAATAACAAGTGATTCTATAGGATGAATAGAGATGACAACAACAACAATCAAGATTCTAATGAGGAGCTTCATGGACATGGGGAGCATCATCAAAGGGTTTTTGAACCTTGGTACATAATGTCAGATAAAATGGTTTTTATCTAGTATGAATTGACTTACCAATTAGGGGGATCCAGCAAAGTTCTAGGTGTGGGCATGGAGAGAGAAGCAACACTACAAGAATACTTCTTCTCAGTTACTTGGTAACAAAGTGAACTCAAGACAAGACTTCAGGAAGATGGATGAAAATGACAGGTTGATGAAATGTTTGAGGAGAATGGATCCATCACATGTGGTGATGGGGTCCACAAGCTACTCAAGATTATTGATGAGGACAATGTCTTCCTCATGGGCCAGAGGGGGAGATTGTTGGGAAAGGAAAAGAATCTGGTCCATGTCCTGGTTAGATTTGGACTTGAGTAGGAGTTGGCTTGTGCTACAGATCCTAATAGGAGTCAAATCGAAAATAGAAAGAGGATGGCTCCCTATGTGTAATTAGGAGTTCGAATCAAAGTTGGACAAGGATTTCTAGTTGCAACCACATGCTATGGAGGCCTATAAATAGAGGCCCTAGGGGAGGTCATTGAGACATACTACTAATTGAGTTGTGATCCCTCCAATTGCTTGTTAGTGCCTTCTATGGTAGAAGCGCCAATAAACAAGAACAACTGGAGGATCTCTCTTGATTAATAAAAGAGGGTTAGTGACTTTTCTTTGAAGTGAAGTAGTGGCTGATAGTCGACACTGACAGAGGAGCTCTCTTAGTTAATAAGAGAGGGTCAACGACTTTGCTTTGAAGTGAAGTAGCGGATGACAATCGATGACACATTGGGTGCACCAAACAGAGCAACTCTCTTGTTTGCTAAGAGAGGGAGAATGACTTTGCCTTGAAACAAAGTAGCAGTTGGCGGTTATAGTTATAGTGTATCCATAGTGACAATAGTCTAACCCAGTCAGTGGTCACAATGGAATCAAGTGGTTCCCAACAACGACAACGGCGTCGTGAAAAGATAAAGTAACATGCAAGGTTTTGTCACATTGGATGTGATTCTCTTCTTCCTCATATTTGTACTTGTGTGGGGAGAGCTACTCAGATTAATAGGTAATTAAATATGGAAAGTGTGGGTTATAATCTTAATTACATAGTGATTGTTATCTAGATATTGCCTCATGGTTTTTCTCTTCTCATCTTGTGGAGAGTTTTCCACATTAAATCTGATACGCTTGTCGGTAATGATTTCGCAACAAGTTTTTGTCTCATCAGGGACCATATTAGTACAACGTCCCCAATGCATAGAATCCAACATAAACTCATATTTTTTTACTCACACTGTAGTTAAAAGATTATTAGAAACTTTGTCGATAATTCTGATGTTGTAACAATATTGGTTATTAAATATATTCCCATCATAGTTCTATTCGATCACACATTGTGGCTCATGAATAAAATGAAGCAATTTGATAATACATTAAAATCATGAATGTTTATCTCTGTAGACTTTGAGAAACTTTTATGATACCTTCTTGAAATCTTGAGTGATGGCTAGTCATCGATCCATATCTAAAGCCCGTTGTCCAAGCAAAGACCACAGTGTGGGGTTTTCCTTGATCAAATTTCACTTTCCATCTGTATTGATGGTTTGAATTTCAATCATGATATATTAAATTAAAGTTCATATGTTTTAGATTCCACATAGATTCCTGTAGTTGTTCCTTTTTTAGCCTATCTAGATAATGGGCCCTAGAATTTTATTAAAATCACTAAGAATTCCACCAATAATATATGAAATAATGCACATATATGTCTTGGTGTAATATAAGGAATGAACATGAGTAGAAAGTAAACAAACCACTCTCATGATATCATATTTTTCTTGTCAACAAAGGGAAATGCTAATGTGTACCTCCTATAATAGTGGAATTGGATGCCAAAAGAACCAAATGAAATATACAAGTGCCATTTTCATCCATTATATAATCATAACAACTATTAGTAAAACATCCTTGGAATATATAGTGACAAAAATTCAAGAATCAGAGAAGGTTGTGGTCTAAGTTTTCTCAAACATAGAATTGTTTTTATATGTCCTTCCTCCTTATTAGATATGCTTTCCTATATGACATGTTCAAATTTAGCTCAATATTGTCTTTGTCATGAAATCCATGTATATCTATCTTTGGCACTACAATCAACATGATCACATAAAAAACATAAGATGTTCTGCATTGATGATGGTCATATCTATAAAACAATTTGGTAAGTGTCTTTTTATATATAATGATTGATCTTCCGCATACCACATACTCTTCTAGAATGACAAGCATGCAATATCCATCATGATAGTTGATCTTATAGATAAATAAGAGTGAGAAATTATCTCCTAGAGTTGTGAGTAAGATAGTGAAGATTGTTCAACATGTGTAATGTGTAAATCTTCTCAATCATGGGTATTATGTTAAAACATCACCCTTGTTGATTTCACTATTAAAAGAAGAGTATTGAGTTCAATATGATATAGAAAGTCATCCACCCAATCTTAAAAGGATGCATAGTTTATATATACATTTTGATATATCTAATCATTTACAAATAGGATAGGTAGGTATCTCAAGGCAGATACACTATTTGTAAGGTACCTGACCTTCGTTTATGGTTTACCCTGTTTGCTTTACTTAACCTTGATGCTTTGGTGCTTGCTAATCACCTTTAGTGGTGATTAGGGTTTGGTTATGCTTTGTTGAGAGTTAGAGGTGCAACTTGCAAATAACCCAAGTCTAGGGTTTTGTGGGAAAGGTTTGTCACCTTATGAGGTGTTCCTCTCTCTCTTTACTTCCTCTAGTTTAGAGAGGAAGGCTTGGGCTCGTTGCCTAAAGTTCTATTTGGCTTGGTTGAGCTTGTTGGGCCTTGAGGCACCCTGCTTTGGTTTGGTTGAGCCTTGTATCGGGCAAGAGAGGAGTGTATCGGCCAACCATGGAGGTGTGTCGCCCATGGAGGTATGTCACCCATGGAGGTGTGTCACCCTAGAGTCTTTGACCAAGATTTGACCTCGTTTGTGTCACCACTAGTGGACACTTGGTGCATGATGCTTGCATGTAGCAATGACCTTGGACATGTGTTTAGGGCTTGCTGGTGTAGTGGCTCGTACACTAGGACAAGTGTCCCTAGGTGGACGACACCTTGCTTAGTTCTACCTTGTTTTCTCCTCCCTTTTCTTCTATATAGGCGTATCCTTTCCTTTGCTAGGAGTTCCTTTGGTTCTTTAGTTTCTTCTCCACCTTGGTGTGCACGACACCCCTTCTCCTTTGCAAGTTGGTGGCTGATACCCCTTGGAGGAGCAAGCCTGGCGGCCGATAGCCTTGGAGTCTCCTTCTTCCTTGCTTGGTGGTGCTTGGAGCTTTCTTAAGGCGGGTTACATAACTCCTAACCCTAACTACTCTATCTCTTTCTATGATCATGTTTATATGTTGTTAGATTAGTATCTTGCCTAAGTATCCATGTTGGCCGATCCTTGTGGTTTATTGTTTCATGGTGAGCAATACTCCTTTCTCTCTCTGGTCTAGAGGAGTGAGCTTGAGATCCTAGTTTCATGAGCAACACCCCTCTTTCCTAGTCAATTGAGGTGAGCTTGTGGTCTAGTTGCTTGAGCAACACTCTCCTCTCACCATGGACTTGAAGGGTGAGCTTTGTGATAATGGTGACTCTCCCTAGGGTTTTAGGTGTCCTTGTACTTGAGGTAGAAGATGATCTTGTGAGTTGTAACTTGGACAGGTGTTGCCCGACAACCCTCTGGACCTAATTCCTAGGATGACATGGAGCGTTGGTGACAGGCGATATCCGTAGTTTCTGTGACGGGCGTCGCAATATCACTTTACCCTTATGACGGGTTGCTAGCAGATGGTGGCGGACGTCACCTTGGCTTTGTATCGGTCGATATACACCCTGTAACGGCCGTTGTAGCTGAGATGCCCGACACAACCATTGCCCGATAGGCAAGGTGCACGGTAGACCCTAACACAGTGTTGCGTGTTTCTTGGTGACAGCCGTTATATGATGAGCGTTATGAGATGAACAATAGCTGAGGGCATGCTGCCCGATATAGCCTTTAGTGAGGATTCTTGGTGCTTCTAGTGAGGGTTCTACTCACATATATATGTCATTTTACTCAATGGCAATGGTTATGGTAGCGCTAGACCTGTTTATCTAACATGACTATATACATGGACTTGATCATCATGATTATCTATATAAAACTGAGATAATAATAAGAATGTAATATGGTTTGCTTAATGATGTTCCTTGTGCTCATGATCATAAGTTGAAGCATGATTAATAAAGTATAGAATCTATAATGTCACTCTATTTTGATAGCATGGTCTTCTGTTAATCCTACGATTATTGTGTACTCTAACCATGTAGGTATTGCATAGCCAAGTATAAAGGGCTATGAAGTATATGTATATGTTGAGTAACTCTGCTGTGATGGTTACTCTTGATATTGAGATAATATGTATAATGTACTTGACTAAAGTATTGGGGATTGCTATCCCATGATGATGATGTAAGCCTTGAGAGGCAGTGGCACTATGTGATGAGAGATTGAGATCCCATGGTATGTGATGATCCTTGAGATGGATCTGGATGATTGGCGAGAGGCCAAGTGAGAACATGTGATGTTGGATCCTTGTGATGGATCAGGATGATGTTGATTACAGTGAAAGCATAATGTTGAGTTTTATGTTATTTATTTCTTGTTATAGTTTGCATGTTATACAACTTGGTTGAATCTTGCAATCCATATAAAAGATACTAATTAATCATAGTGGAATATATCATGTAGTTTGCCGTGGCCATAGATCCATCATCATCAAGAGCTGGTGATGGTGAAACGGGTTCTCTTACGGGTTAACCCGGAGCACATATTGTTGAGTATGCGAGGTTTCTCCTAGCCTAAAGTGAGGAGGTAAGAGTGCAACTTCGGTTGCAGACTCGGGATATGAACAGAGCATGGTGAACAGGCCCATGGATCTGGATATGTGAGATGAGGAGCATGAATGTGTTCATGGCTCAGAGCACGGTGAACAGGCCCGTGGCTCAGGTATACTAGCGCCGTGACCTGTACCGAGGTGGGCTAGAGGATGGGTAGCCTATGGAGCTGACCCTGTGGCTGAGGCCACTTAAGCATGAGACTACAGTCCTGCTTGTGTTGTACTCGTGTACTGACCACGAGGTGGGAGGTCGTGGAGTCCGGCTCTTCCATTTGACCTTGTATGGCACCGGCTTTGAGTTCCACAATCGAAGGTTGGATTTGAGCAGTACGGCACACTTCCTCAGGGCAAAAAAATACATAATCCAGCCGCATAGTATTTATTGCTTAAGGAAAAACACGAAGCATTGGTTGAGGCCTTGCTTGAGTAGTTAACCTTGTTATACATGCAGTTACTTATATGTTCCTCATATTATGCAATAAGATCTTATAATCTGATGTTCCATAAAGAGATAATTGATGATATGTCTTCCATACAGCCTGGTAAGCTCGATGGTACGAATAGCCTTATAGATTGTTATTATTCTACATTTTACTATTTATCTTCTGTTGTTGCTTTATCCTTCTAGTTTTATAGTTTCGGCGGGGAGTTATGTTTCTCAATGGGACAATGTTCGATTGTCTCACCCCGCTGGGTTTTCAGGTGTTTGAGCTAGATGTGGTGGTGGTCGCGGAGTTGCAGCCGAGCAGCCAGACGAGCAGTAGAAGGTAAGAGATGGATATGCTGCTGTTTTGGTGTTTTGTAGTAGAGTCTAGAGTCATCCTTGTACTCTCAGGTCCTTGGAGGTGTTTGACGTTGCTTCACAATGTATAATCGTCGATGTTTTGTATATCCTATTGCGTGCCGGATGTGGGCCTTTATATATATATATATATATATATATATATATATATATATATATATATATATATATATATATATATATATATGAGATATAATTCATTGCCCGACGGGTAACTTAGATAAAAGTACCCGGCAGAAGACACGGTGGCATAGCCCCGTAAATACTTCAAAAAACAAAAACAGCAGACAGCGTTCGAACGCGACCTGCCCTAAACCCTCGCTTAGTCCGTCGCTCTGCCTTCCCGCTGCTGTTGCTCTGCCTTCCCGCTGCCATCGCTCTGCCTGTCGTGCAAAAATCACCGGCGACCCGAACTCCTCCGTCTCTAATTGCTCCTCCATCTCGCTGCATCTCAATCCCGACAGTTACCTCTTCCGATATGACGAGAATAAAGAAAGCGTCAAGGAAGACCTCGACAGGGCCGCCGTGGCTAAGGCGTCAACGACCAGTGATTGAAGAAGATGATGACTTCGAAATGCAGCCCCATCAGGCCGAGGAGAAGATGGCCAAAGAACCAGAAGAAGCGGCGGCCGCAGAATCACATACTAGCCAGAAAGGGGATGCGAACACCGGTGAAACGGGACACGAGGAAGCTGCTACTCTGAAAGGGGATACCGAATGGGCTACGATGCCCAAGACAACAGATGTAGAGGATAAAGGGACATCGGTTGCTTCTGCGAAAGGGGATGCGAACACCGGTGAAACGGGGCAAGAGGAAGCTGTGAAAAGGGATGAGGTTGCTCTTGCGACTCCTCTGTCAGAAATGAAAAGGAAGAAAAGAGGGGCTGCAGATCCCCTGACGAGCAAACCGTCCGAGAAAAGAGCAAAATGAAGTAAGCCAGTTACGGCTGAGAAAGAAGGCAAAGGATCTACCAAGACTGGAAAACCTCGGAGTGACAAAGCGGAGAGCAAAGAACGACAAGGTAATTTATGATAACATGTAAAAGAGTAATTGTTATAAGAAGTAGAGTAACTGATACAGAACATTAGAGTAACTGTACGATAGCCTAGAGTAACTAGAGTAAATGCTGGAGTAACTGTGCACGATACCAAGAGTAACTGATACAGAACATTAGAGTAACTGTATGATAGCGTAGAGTAACTAGAGTAAATGCTGGAGTAACTGTGCACGATACCAAGAGTAAATGTACGATAGCCTGGAGTAACTAGAGTAAATGCTGGAGTAACTGTGCACGATACCAAGAGTAACTGTACGATAGCCTGGAGTAACTAGAGTAAATGCTGGAGTAACTGTGCATGATACCAAGAGTAACTACATGATACCAAGAGTAACTGATACAGAACATTAGAGTAACTGTACGATAGCCTAGAGTAACTAGAGTAAATGTTGGGGTAACTGTGCATGATACCAAGAGTAACTGTACGATAGCCTAGAGTAACTAGAGTAAATATTGGAGTAACTGTGCATGATAACTAGAATAACTTCATTCCTATGCAGGAAAAGAAAGTGAAAGGAAAGGGAAGGCCGAAGAAACTAATGATACAAATAAGGCTGCTGACGAGATAGAAGAATAGGAAATAAGGAGGAAGAAAGAAAAGGGAAAGGAAAAGGCAGCTGAAGGTAATATTGAATGGATTTGTAAACTTATTAAATTACTGTTACTATCATATGACACTTTTCATATGTTTGCAGTGGGGATAAAGAGGCTATACCACAGGTGTTACCTAAAGAGCTACATCACCGCCAGCAAGAGCCTGGTGTATACAAGTAACCAGATAAGAATGATGAGGGCGACGACATTTGCAAACATGATAAATATGCCAAATCTTATGGTTGATGTATGCCTCCTGGAAGATTTGATAGACAGATATGTAGATGATGACAGGTTTTTGCTGGCCAGAGGGGTGGAAAGAAGGATGACGGTTGAGGATGTAGGGGTAATTCTAGGTATCCCAAGCAAAGGTATGGACATCATACCTAGGAAAAATTCTGAGATTGTGAAATCAATATGGCAACAATTTGCCAGCGCAACAGGTAAAAAAGGAAATGAAGAGGACACCGGTAAGAGGTTAAGGGAAAAGGATGTCCTGCACAAGGACAACTTAGCAAAGCTTTGGCAACAATTTGCCAATACCGACGATCCATCGGACTACCAGAACATGTGCCGTGCATGGATGTTATACCTGCTGGCAACATTCCTACTCCCAGACACCAGCTATTGCACACCAATCTACATACTGCACTACCTAGACGATGTTACTGAAACGACGCAGATGAATTGGGCAAAGCTGGTGCATGGGAGCATCTTCAGGAATATGAAGATGCTGAAGCAAAATGTCCAGCTGAGGAGGAAAGGGGAGAAAGGGAAAACCACCCTCTACACAACAGGGTGTGTGATGTGCCTATGTGTAAGTGAACGAAATTAACTTCATCTACAAAATTGTTACAATAATGACTATGGGGGGCAGTTACATATGCATTGAATTTTCACTCTGTTTAAATGTAGGTTTGGGCATATGAGATGACAAACATGGCAAAGCCAACGTTCCTTGACACAAAGCCAAGGATAAAGAAGTGGGCTGCGCCGGTTGAGAAGATGATGGATTTGGGGGCTGTGAATCCTAAGGATGTAAGAATATTTATTATTTGTTAAAAAAACTAATATATAACATAATCCTGAAAGTTTGCATTGTTAAATACTATTTTTGATTTTCTTATGGACAGGTTTGTGAAGGTATAAATATAGACCAGGGGGATAACTGGCAAGCTGCAAGAACAATGAAAGACATGCCCTACTACCTTGCGGATAAAAGGGAGAAAAGTAAACAAAAGCCAGACAAGGCACCAACAAAGCCAGTAATCCAAGAAGGAGTGCCTGCTGATGACTCCAACCTGGCGAGAAGAATACAAATACTCGAGGACGAGCTAAAGATGCAGAAGGAGATATGCACAAAAATTGCTGTTGAAGCATTCGCTGAGCTGCGGAGAGAGAATAAACGGCTAGAAAATAGAATAGCCAAGCTGGAAGAGGAGAATAAAAAACTGAGGAGAAAATTTGGAGATTAAGGTGACAAATCACAGTCACCTGTCGGTGGATTAGACCAATCTGCTGAAAGGTTCTCGTCGGGGAATGTTCAAGAACCCAATAAGGATGTTGCTTCGACGAGCAAAGTATATAATGAGGGTATGGATAAGGACGACAAGCCGATGAAGCGAGGCAGGCTGAGCCTCAAAAGAAGATATGTGCAACAGAATGACTCAGAAGATGAAAATGATGGGAAGAAAAATGATGAGGAGGAGGAGAAGAAAGAAAAATCAGCTGAAGGTTTGGACAAGCAGAAGAATATAATCGATGAAGAAGGGCAAAAGGAGGAGCCCAAAAAAAAATTGTCAAAGATAGAACAGAAAATCATAGGCAGCATCGAGAAAAACGTGAAGAAGAGGAGGGAGGAAAAGGTAAGGTTGCATCTCCTTTAAATTATATCAATACTTGAGTAACTGTGTAAATACAGTAGAGTAATTGTGTAATAGAAGTAGAGTAACTGTAGTAATATAAAGAGTAACACTAAGAGTAACTCAGAACGCACTGAGAGTAACTCTGATAGCACCGAGAGTAACTGGTAGAACACTGAGAGTAACTCAGAACGCACTGAGAGTAACTCTGATAGCACCGAGAGTAACTGGTAGAACACTGAGAGTAACTCAGAACGCACTGAGAGTAACTCTGATAGCACCGAGAGTAACTGGTAGAACACTGAGAGTAACTCAAATAGCACTGAGAGTAACTCTGATAGCACCGAGAGTAACTGATAGAACACTGAGAGTAACTCAAATAGCACTGAGAGTAACTCTGATAGCACTGAGAGTAACTGATAGAACACTAATATTGATTCTAACATGAAGTGCTCTTTTGTTGTTGACAGCACAAGTTGTCAAACTTTATTGGTTTTAAGCATTTCAAAACAAAACAATCCAGGGAAATTGTCCACCACTTCATGGACAATATAGAAGAAATGTAAGAGAATTTGTTATTTTGCCAAGTGTACACATATAAAACATCGCTTATTCAATATCCAAAACTAATATGTATAACATCTATACAAACGATTGACAGGTCAAAACAAGAATGGAGATTCAGTGATGACACTTGGTGCACGGGGAAGGACCTCGCCACCCTACTGTACAAAGATCAAATGATACAATCACCAGTAAGAAACTCATAAATAGTAGTGTAACTCTTCGAGAACTTGTCGTTTTTTTCTAAACAAAGAAATCTTGTGGTTATTTTTTCAGGTTATGGACTGCTTTGTACAGATGCTCAAAACTACCACAAGTAAAAGGAGAAAGAAAGGTCTGTCATGGCACTGCTTGAGCACATATGCTCCGGTAAGAAGAACAAAATTGGTATACAAAATTACATCAAAAATACAAAAATACATATAAAAAACTGAAACTTATAGATGTGAATTTGCATTTGCAGCAGAAGTTGTCGTTTGACGTTGAAAACATAACCTTGGAGCAGATCGACATGCTATCTCCATTATTCAATGTCTCGATGAAGGATTGGGACACAATGGACTCGGTGTTCACCATATTGAACAATGACAACCACTGGCACTTGTACGAGGCACGTTTCAGCGAAGGAGTACACCGGTCTTATAACTCAATGAGTGGAAATAGTAAGTCAAAAAGGGAATTCCTTAGATGGGTAAGCAATCTATAAAAAGAAACTCTATTTGTAGTGGATTGATATGATTAATGTTTGTTGATAGATGATTAATAAGAGTTGTCAATTTTTAATGCAGGTGGGTATTGTCCATGAATTCTTCAGGGGGGGCAGAAAAAGGTGACCAACTGTCACAATGGGGACAGGAGTACCCGCTATGTCCACAACAGGCAGAAGACTCACTTGACTGTGGGATCTTCGTCATGAAGTACCTAGAATGCCTGGTAAATGGAAAACCCATGGACTTCACCTGCAACGACATGCCGGCCATAAGGGCTGATATTTTTCAGAGAATGATGGCGAGGGGGGAGTTGCAACCTGTACAAACACATCAAAAAGATAACAATGACGTCATCAAAGAAGGTCCATCTGAGCAGAACAAGGAAGGAATAGATGAATGTCAAAAGCAACAAGAAGAAGAGAAGACAGAAGCACCAGCTGAAGAGAAGAAAACGGATGAAGAAGCTATTTCAAGCCTAGATAAATGGCTGGATTTAAGCTGAAAGAGTGAATTATTAATTGAAATGTAAAATTTGAACAGTTTGCTTCTGGAATATTGATGTGTAACCACTATGAGATACATTACTTGTGTGCTGTGAACATCTTATTGCAAATACGAGTATTTCTGGGTATAATATATAGCGTTTTGTGCTTTGAATGTTGTGTTCTTGAATGTAAATCTGTTGTGATTTTGTATGCAGATATATACTTTGAGTTAGACTCTTTTGGTTTTGCATATCATAGTTACTCTCAGTGCTAGCATACCTGTATCGAGATATGTCTGCTTCTGAGAGTATCTGTGACAACACTAAGAAATAATTGAGACTCCACTAAGAGTAACTCTGATACGCACTGAGAGTAACTCTGATACGCACTGAGAGTAACTCTGATACGCACTAAGAGTAACTGTGACATCACTAAGGAGTAACTGCGAGGACACTGAGAGTAACTGCGAGGACACTGAGAGTAACTGCGAGGACACTGAGAGTAACTGTGACAGCACTGAGGAGTAACTGAGAGAACACTAAGAGTAACTCTGATACACACTCAGAGTAACTCTGATAGCACCGACAATAACTGAAAGAACACTCAGAGTAACTGTGACAACACTAAGGAGTAACTGAGAGAACACTAAGAGTAACTCTGATATGCACTCAGAGTAACTCTGATACGCACTCAGAGTAACTCTGATACGCACTAATGAGTACTGAAAGAACACTCAGAGTAACTCTGATAGCACCGAGAGTAACTGAAAGAACACTGAGAGTAACTGTGACAACACTGAGGAGTAACTGAGAGAACACTAAGAGTAACTCTGATACGCACTGAGAGTAACTCTGATACGCACTGAGAGTAACTATGATAACACTGAGAGTAACTGTGACAGCACTAAGGAGTAACTGAGAGAATACTAAGAGTAACTCTGATACACACTGAGAGTAACTCTGATACACACTGAGAGTAACTATGATAACACTGAGAGTAACTGTGACAGCACTGAGGAGTAACTGAGAGAACACTAAGAGTAACTCTGATACGCACTGAAAGTAACTGCGAGGACACTGAGAGTAACTGCGATAGCACTAATGAGTAACTGTGATAAACAAAAAATTAACTCTAGCGTTCAGGAGTCTGTTGTACACAATTCTTTATTAAAGAAGGAACCAGAAAAGTGAAGAAAAGAGAGCACAAAGCTATAAAGATATGTACAAGAGTCTGCTGTACGATGTAAATGCACATACACACAGCATAGTGCACTGCTATGTTGTCAGAATAGAACAGTACTGTTGGCATCTTTGCAACGCAACAGGAAAGAGCAGTGCTGTCAATAATTGCAGCACCAACAACACAGACCATTACTCTCACTGCTGTCAATAATTGCAGCACCAACAACACAGACCATTACTCTCACTGCTGTTAATAATTGCAGCACCAACAATATAGCGGGGGGCTTTTAGATCTGCAACATCTCCATCATCCACGACACTCTCTCCTTCCATCTCTTCTTCATCAGCAACTGCTATAGTTTCAAACACAGCGGGGGGGGGCTTTCAGATCTGCAACATCTCCATCCTCCACGGCACCATCTCCTTCCATCTCTTCTTCATCAGCAACTTCTACAGTTTCAAACACAGCGGGGGGCTTTCAGATCTGCAACATCTCCATCCTCAACGGCACCATCTCCTTCCATCTCTTCTTCATCAGCAACTTCTACAGTTTCAAACACAGCGGGGGGCTTTCAGATCTACATCATCTCCATCCTCAACGACACCCTCGAGGTCCACTTCTTCATCTGTGACTGTTACGGTTTACATAAGGTACAGTTTTACATTTCTTCAGATCCCCTTTTACATTTATTCATAAGGTACAATTTTTCAGTAGCACCCCCTTTGACCATCTCCTCAGATCCCCTTTAACATTTCTTCACAGCCTACCATGGAGCCATTCATCCAGCCAATCAACTACACCCTTGATGACAAGACAGTGCAATCCATTCTACTTCCTATAGAATGGAACCATCTCCATTTTCAGATCAAACCAGGAAAAACCACCTTCCTAATCGGAAACCAGTCTTTCCAGATAACCCTTATGCAGAATAAAAACGGGTCACTTTCAACTGCTAAGGGCTGGAAAAGGATGATCGCACAGCTCAGTCTTCGTAAAGGTTGGATCATCTACCTCAAGCCAACTGATCACCAGACCATCACAGCATGGATCACAGATCAGTTCTTAGAAACACCAACTGAGCTTATCCCTCTCTTCAGAATGCCTGGCGATGAAGTATACTCTGGATCGGAGAACTCTGCAGATCAGCTCTTCGTTAGGGACATATACCAAGCAGAACCGGGATCAGCTGTAAATCCCATTCAGTTTGCAGAAGACAGTGCTTCTTCGTCTGTCCAACGTTCCTTTCACAAGTAGGTGTCGCCAGGGATGGATCCGACCCCCTGAGCTATTTGATTTTTATGTTCAGTTAATGGACCTACTTTATATCTGATCTGGTTGTATTTTTCTGTATTTTTATGTTCAGTTGAAGGACCTTCTTTATATTTGATCTGGTTGTATATTATATAACGTTTTATGCTTTGAATGTTATAATATTGAATGTTTAGCTGTAGTGTTTTTGTCTGATTATATATACTTTCAATTAGCACTAAGAGTTACTGAGAAAACACTAAGAGTAACTCAGATAGAACTGAGAGTAACTCTGGTAGCACCGAGAGTAACTCTGATACACACTGAGAGTAACTCTGATACGCACTGAGAGTAACTCTGATACGCACTGAGAGTAACTGCGAGGACACTAAGAGTAACTGTGACAACACTAAGGAGTAACTGAAAGAACACTAAAAGTAACTCTGATACGCACTCAGAGTAACTCTGATAGAACCAAGAGTAACTGCGAGGACACTGAGAGTAACTGTGACAGCACTAAGGAGTAACTGATAGAACACTAAGAGTAACTCTGATACGCACTGAGAGTAACTATGATAACACTGAGAGTAACTATGACAGCACTAAGGAGTAACTGAGAGAACACTAAGAGTAACTCTGATATGCACTCATAGTAACTCTGATACACACTGAGAGTAACTATGATAACACTGAGAGTAATTGTGACAGCACTAAGGAGTAACTGAGAGAACACTCAGAGTAACTCTGATACGCACTGAGAGTAACTCTGATACGCACTGAGAGTAACTCTGATACGCACTGAGAGTAACTGTGATAATATAAAAAGTAACTCCAGCAACCAGAAAGTAACTCTACCAGTGTATGGCATAGTAGCAAAAATCATGAAAAAAATTGTACTAAACCAAAAATTTATGTATTCCAAAAGAAAAGAGTATTCAATGCACACTAAGATAAAACAAAAAATATTATGCAAAAGAGTAATAACTGATCAAAACAGATTCTTTGAAGCATATTCAAAGTATACATATATCTGGTGGAGTTCAACGGAACACATAAAATACATTACAAAACACAAAAGTAAAAATACATGGATGGTTACAAAATCACTTTCACAAAAACTACAGACAAAAAGAACAACCCATTACATGTTTGAATATCCCTCACTCACACGCTAATCAACTACAAACTCAACTAAAAAACGTCCAACATCAACAGACCACACGATCAGCAACAGGGATAATCATTGAATAGCAAACAACAACAACACATAGTCCATAATAGGAATGGACTACTTCTTCATAGGGCAGTTCCTGCTATCATGGTTGACCCCAAACTCTAAGCAATTCTTGCACTGCCTCTCTCTTTTAGACTGTGCAATCTCTACTCCAGATTTAAACCTCACATCGGTCGATCTAGGTCTTCCCTTAGTTTTGCAAATACTAGGTATATAGACCTTGACAGCAGAAGAGGAAGCTGTATTAGAAGCGGTTGCACCAGCGCCTGCACCAGGATCAGGGAGATCCAAATCCAAGAGCTCCTTTTGCAAAGCTAACAGTTTTTCATGGCAAAGATCTACAACATTGTTCCTAAACGCTATGTTGACAATAGAATTGCAGGCAGAAACAAGATGAAGTGTCCTCCCAGTGGATGGGTGCTTAACTGACGCTTTGCCAAATATCAAAGGGTGTTCTCTGTACCCTTTCATCCACCTCTTCAGAATGTAAGGCTCGGGAAGAGTGCAATAGTCACGGCTCTTCAAATAAGAGAGGATGTGCCTGCAAGGGATGCCTTTGAATTCCAACATGAAGCAACTGCAGGAAACAATGTCACTAGATAACTCTTTCTTCAATATACGGGGAGTTCCAAGTCCACCGACGCGATACACCTCAAAGACACCTTCTGAAGCTTGCTTTACATTATAGACCATACTTTGGTGAACCTCGGACTGGAATATCTTAAATATGGACTTGGTGTATATACCTCTCATCTGCTCCTCTAGGGGCCACAGTGATGACAAAGGGAGGTTACTGTACTCGTCATCAAAATCTTTGAAATTTTCAATCTCTCGCACATGAGAGTACGCAGTCTCCAACGAACATACAAGTTCAAATAGAGTCTTCCTACTATTCACATGGCTCCTAATGAACGCATTCAGGCTCTCGCTCCTTTGAGTCGTCCTCATGCCCGCAAAGAAGGAGGACTGCATATAGCACGGAACCCAATCGCAACGCATCGCATACATATCAGAAAGCCAGGTGATGGACAACAAATCATGCTCCTGTATTACAGAATCCCACCTCTCTTCAAAAATGTCGACATCATCCACATTCCAGACACAATCATTCAACAAGATTATGATCTGGTCCTTGTTAGGAATGCCACCAAGCTTGGAGGGAAGCTTCTGTAGGATGTGCCAGCTGTAGAAGCGATGCTTGCAATTGGGAAAAACAGAGATGATAGCAGCATTCATAGCAGGGTCCTGATCGGTTATGATGGAAACCGGCTCTTTGCCAAAACAAAGTAAGTACTGCTTGAAAACCCAAACAAATGAGTCATACTTCTCATCGACAGCAGAGCAGATGCAAACAACACTGTCTTGCGATGGTGATCAACTCCACCAAACATTCCAAAAACCATCGAATACTTGTTGGTGCGGTAGGTGGTGTCAAACACAATCGCATCCCCGAACAGCCCACAGTCTTCAACAGAGACGGGATCAGCCCAAAACAGATGAGTAAGGCAACAATTGGTGTCTTTTTGGTAGCTATAGAAGAATTTCGGATCAATGCCTTTGAAACTAGAAAAGCGATCTAAAACCATGTCGACGTCGTATTTGGCCAACTCTTTCCTCTTGCTACTAATGTGTCCATGAGCTTGTCTACTAGTAAATGTCATATTTTCATAGCCACCAGACTCGGATGCTATTAATGCAATTTGTCTCGAAACAGGTATGTTAGCTTGGCTCATGGAAGAAAGGATATCTTTTTGAGTTTCATCAAGAGATGAGTTACACTTCAGGTAACGGAGATGAGCAACGTCAACAAGTTCATGGTTGTGTTCCTCAACAAATGCAGTCACGACCCACATGGATGAGGACTTGTCCAGTGAGAAACGTATCATGGCTTCACAACCACACCTCTTCACAGAACGCCTATGCTTCTTTGACAACTTATCCTGCAAGTTACGCATTTCATCACAAACGGGGCTCAGAAGCACTCTAGACCTCTTAGAACGACCAATCTTACCCTGCTTATCACAAACCAGATCTTTAGCAACCAGAATCTTACTTCCCCGTTCATATCTATTGTCGTCTTTCCTGATGTTAAACCCACTCATTCCAGCATAACTTGAATAGAAGGATATACCTTCGTCTAGACTTCCAAACTGAAGGCCAACTCTAGGAACTGCAACTGTGGACGAAGAAGAAACACCAATAGAATGAGAAGACTGAGGATTATTATCATCATGGCCGACACTTGCATTAGCAGCATCCGTATCAAGGCTGGGATCCATGACAGTGTGTTGGAGTGACTCTGAAGATCAGAAGAGTAACTCTGTAACACAACAAGAGTAACTCGGTAAGTCAAAAGAGTAACCAATTATAACAAGAGAGTAACTCGGAAAATCAGAAGAGTAAATCTGTAACACAATAAGAGTAACTCAGTAAGGCAAAAGAGTAACCAATTATAACAAGAGAGTAACTCGGAAAATCAGAAGAATAACTCTGTAACACAACAAGAGTAACTCGGTAAGGCAGAAGAGTAACCAATTATAACAAGAGAGTAACTCGGTAAGGCAAAAAGCGTAACTCTGTAACACAACAAGAGTAACTCGGTAAGTTAAAAGAGTAACCAATTATAACAATAGAGTAACTTGGTAAGGCAAAAGAGTAACCAATCATAAAAAGAGAGTAACTACGCAAAAAATAAAAACATGAATGCCAGTTAGTACTGCAAAAACGACAATGCAGAAACAAAAAATTGGGTTTCTTTCCCACACAATATAAAGGGATGAATAAATATTGAAATGATAAGAAAAAAATAAAAAAAAACAAGTATAACTGAATGAATTTACAAAGAGAAATAGAAAATCTACCTGAATGTAGCTTGAAAAAACTGTTGCTCGTACAAATGCATATAGAACAGTGAATTCTCCCACCACCTCCACTCCCTCAACAGCAATTTGCTCCTGAATATGCAGATAGAGCAGGGAATTCTCCAACCACACCCACTCCCTCCTCCTCAGCAGCGTGAGCTTTAGAACAGCAGGTCTAAACGATGGAATCAGCTTGGTGAAAATCGATACCGTCACAGGATACACAAACGACAGTGGGAAACACCTTAATCGTCCTGCTCTGCAAGATTGATAAAAGGGGAAACCGTTATCAGAAGTATTTCTCAGGAAATGAATGTAGGTATTTCTGAGGAAGAAATGTAAAATGGAGATTGAAATATGCCAAGGAAGTTGGAATCAGAGGCGGAATTACATATGCAGAGCGTTAAGCGTCTGATAGAGGGTAGATGATCGGCAGATGGGAGGAAGACCGGATGTATCAACCTGGAGGCGGCGCAGACGACCGCGAATGACGTAGATGATCGGCAGATGGGGGGTAGACCGGATGTATCAGCCTGGCGGCAACACAGACGACCGCAGATGATGAAGATGATCGGCAGATGGGGGGCGACCGGAAGAATCAGGATGACGGCGGCAGAGACGATCGCGAATGGGGGTAGACCGGCTGTATCAGCCTGGCGGCGGCACATACGACCACGGATGACGAAGATGATCGGCAGATGGGGGGAGACCGGAAGAATCAGGCTGGCGGCGGCAAAGACGATCGCGAATGGGGGTAGATCAGCTGATGGGGGGAGACCGGGCGGCGGTAGAGACGATCCGGTTTCTTTGCTGAACACGTGCTACAGTAACTTGGAGTTAATTACATACGCCTGCCACCGTTAACATGCTGCCGGGTAACTTAGATAAAAGTACCCGCCGGGTAACAAATAAATAGCCTATATATATTTATATATATATATATATATATATATATATATATATATATATATATATATATATATATATATATATATATATATATATATATATATATATATATATAAACAGGTGATGAACTCATGTGATAGTTAGACAGCCGTTCCTCTAAGCTGTGGACACGTATCAGATCTTGTATATGTTTATATAACATGTTTCCTTGCAGGATGAGGAGTTGAATGTAATAGTTTCTCAGTTTATCAGTTTTCTACAATCGGTTTTAATTAACTCGCATTTTTTTGTAATCTGTGGTTATGGTGATTTCAGCACGTTTTTGCGTAACACCTCACTGTCTGTGTGATAGCGGGATGTGTTGCCACAAGCTTTGGTATCAGAGCTCTAGGTTCGCTGAGTCAACAGGGATTTAGGACTAGGTTGAGTCTGTTCTTGTGAAGTTTTCTAGATTTTCTTATGATCGTCTTCTGCCCTCAGTGGAAGAAAAGTCAAGATGTCTGGAAACCATGAAGAACATGCTCCTGAGTATAGAGATGATGCATCAGTTGATGGAGCTTTTGGGCAGGCACATGAAGATCGGGTGCCTGAGGTCCCCCAACCTAACCCAGCCATTCTTGAACATCCTACCTATCAACAACTTATGGAGCAAATGATGGCTACGATGAATCTCATGGTTGAGAGATTTCTAGTGCCTCCTCCGAGAGCACATGATCCCCATGGAGAATCATCGGGTATTGGGAAGACCTTCGAGCAGCTTCGCCGAGTCGGAGCTTCGGATTATGCTGGAACGGTTGATCCAGTGGATGCAGATTTGTGGCTGACAAGTCTTGAGAAGGCTTTCCAGATCCTCGACATCCCCGAAGAAGACAAAGTAAAGCACGATGTCTACCTTCTGAAGGGTAGTGTTGGTCACTGGTGGACCATCAAGGAAGAGAAGCGGTCTGGTGAGGTGATTTGTTGGGATGTTTTTCAGCATGAGTTCGTCAGCAGATACTTCCTGAAGACGTATCTGGATGAGAAGATCAGTCAGTTCGAGTGCCTGCGACAAGGAACGATGAACATCACCGAGTATGAGGCCAATTTCATGGATCTATTGAGGTTTTGTTCTCATATGGCATCGACAGATGAGGAACAGATCAGACGTTTCGAGAAGGGTCTGAGTTCCGAGTTGACAACACATGTTTTTGCGTTGGAGAACAGAGAGCAATTTGCTACGTTTGTGGAATCTGTCCGGAGGATCGAACGGTCAGTAAGGGAGAAAAGAGAATCCATGTCTAAGAAGAGGCCTACTCAGTTCCAGGGACAAAGGTTTGGTGGCTTCAAGAAGCCAAGACTTTCAACACCTTTTGTGATGAGAGGTTCCAGTGCCCGTCGCAGTGGTCTCCGAGTAAGGGAAGATGTTATGTTTCTTCGCCTTCTAAGGCACATAGTACAGCTTCAGTGGCAGTGATAGGGCCATCTAGGCCACGGTTTGAAGATAGGGCATGCCATCTTTGTGGTCATACTGGGCATATCAAGTTACATTGCCCGAATAGAGATATTGAAGTGACGCAGCAGTCAAGGTAGAATTTTCAAGGATCAGATTGACAACAGCCTAGTGGTAGCAGAGGGTGAGGGCGCGGTCAAGCGTCGCAAGCTGGATCGTCTTCTCAAAGGAGCAAAGGACGTGGACAGCAAGCAACGGCTCGATTCTACGCTATGAATCAGTCGGAGGCGATAGTCAACCCACGAGTGGTGACAGGTCAGATGGAGTTATTTCATTCTGATATGTCTTCTTCTTGCTTTATATCTATTCTGGTTGACCCTGGTGCTACACACTCTTTTATCGCCTATAGTATGCTTGAAAATTGTCGTTTACCTATTAGTTGTAAGAAGGATAGTTTGTTGTTAGAAACCCCTCTTGATGGTTCCTTGATGCTTCAAGAAGAGTGTCCATCTTGTGTCTTGTCTTTTTTGGGACATTGTATACAAGTGGATCTTATACCACTTGATATGCATGGTTTCGATGTTATCCTTGGGATGGATACCTTAGAGAAGTATAAGGTTGTTTTGGACTGTGGTTCCAAGCAAGCTGTGTTTGATGATGCGGGAGAGAAGTGGATCTTCCAGGGAGATAGGAAGATTCTTCCAACATGTTTGGTATCAGCCATGGTGGTAGAGAAGTTGCTACGACAAGGATGTGAGGCATTTCTAGCTCATGTTGTGGATACCGTTGTGGCTACCAAGGCGAAAGGTCCTAGTCTCGAGGAGGTGTCAGTTGTCTGAGAGTTTGCCGATGTGTTTCCTGATGAGTTTCCTGGTGTTCCTCCACCCCGGGAGATTGATTTCGAGATCAATCTGGTACCAGCAACGTAGCCAGTTGCACAGACACCGTATAGAATGGCTCCAGTGGAGATGGAAGAGCTTAAGAAACAGTTGCAAGAGTTGTTGGAGAAAGGTTTCATCCGACCGAGTACGTCGTCGTGGGGTGCTCCAGTGTTGTTTGTCAAGAAGAAGGATGGATCGATGCGGTTGTGTATAGATTACCGACAGTTGAACAAGGTCACAATCAAGAACAAGTACCCGTTGTCGAGGATAGATGATCTGTTCGATTAGTTGCGTGATGCTATAGTGTTTTCGAAGATCGATCTACGGTCCGGTTACCATCAGTTGAGGATTAAGACGGATGACATACCAAAGTCAGCTTTTCGGACAAGGTATGGTCACTTTGAGTTCGTGGTTATGCCGTTTGGGCTAACCAATGCACCTGCTGCTTTCATGGACCTGATGAACAGAGTGTTCTGTCCGTTTTTAGATCAGTTTGTTGTAGTCTTTATAGATGACATTTTAATCTATAGCCGGGACAAGCAAGAGCATGAGTGATATCTTCGTCTAGCGTTGACTCTTCTTCGCCAACATCAGTTGTATGCCAAGTTCAGTAAGTGTGAGTTCTGGTTGGAAGAAGTGACTTTCTTAGGACATGTGATATCTACTGAAGGAGTCAAAGTGGACCCGAAGAAGGTGGAATCCGTTGCAAACTAGGAGCAACCGAAGACACTGACAGAAGTTTGTAGTTTCCTGGGTTTAGCAGGATACTACCAGAGGTTTATCAAGGACTTCAGCGCGATTGCGTTGCCGATGACGAAGTTGACCAGAAAGGATGTACCTTTTGTTTGGGATGATCGATGTCAGCAAGCCTTCCAGAGCTTGAAGGAGAAGCTGACCAATGCTCCAGTGTTAATCCTGCCAGAGTCTGGAAAGGGCTATGTTGTTTTCTGTGATGCTTCTGAGAAAGGTTTAGGTTGTGTATTGATGCAGGAAGACCATGTGGTTTCTTTTGCTTCGTGACTGCTTAAGAAACATGAGGAGAACTATATGACTCATGACTTGGAGTTGGCAGCAGTGGTTCATGCATTAAAGATTTGGAGACACTATTTATATGGGGAAGTGTGTAAGATCTATATAGATCATAATAATCTGAAGTACATCTTTTCGCAGCATGAGTTGAACATGCGACAGCGTCGATGGATGGAGATGATCAATGATTACGACTGCACTATCGAGTATCATCCTGGTAAGGCGAATGTGGTAGCTGATGTGCTTAGCAGAAAGTCTTCTTCTCTTTCTTCAAAGAAGGCACAGTTGAGTTCCCTGGTATGCCATAGATGAGATATGTTTGTTTCTTTGCGGCAGATGAATGTACAGATGGAAGTTTCCTTATTAGCTGGACTTTTAGCACAGATGCAAGTCAAGCCTACATTGAGATAGCAGATCAAAGATGAACAACAGACAGATAATGCGGTACAGTCGATCAGATCAGAGTTCGACAGTGAAAAGTGTGATGGGTTCCATGAGTCTGAGGATGGGCTAGTTTGCTATCATGATAGGATGGTAGTTCCAGATGTTGATGATCTGAGGAAGTTAGTGCTTGAGGAAGCACACATGTCAATGTATGCAATGCATCCAGGTGTCACCAAGATGTATCATAGTCTGAAGGACTTGTATTGGTGGCCCGGATTGAAGAAAGATGTGGTTGAGTTCATGGCTAGATGTGTGGTATGTCAGCAAGTGAAGGTTGAACATAAAAAGCCGGCAGGTACGTTGCAACCTTTGCCGATACCACAGTGGAAATGGGATCATATAACCATGGATTTTGTAGTTGGTCTACCCAGGACAACTAGGAATCATGATTCCATTTGGGTGATAGTGGACAGATTTACGAAGTCTGCTCATTTCCTACCAGTAAAGACAACATATACAGCCGAAAAGCTTGCTCGAGTATATGTGGATGAGATAGTACGTTTGCATGGTGTGCCAGTGACGATAGTTTCTAACAGAGGTCCCCAGTTCACGATTCATTTCTGGGAACAGTTGCATAAAGCGTTGGGAATGCAGTTGAGGTTCAGTACCGCCTTCCACCCACAGACAGACGGAAAGTCTGAGAGGACTATTCAGACTTCAAAAGATCTCCTTCGAGCTTGTGTTTTGCAATTCTTAGGCAATTGGGACGTGCATATCAGTTTGATAGAGTTTGCCTACAACAACAGTTATCAGCGGAGCATTGACATGGCTCCTTATGAGGCTTTGTATGGAAGGAAGTGCAGATCACCTTTGTGTTGGTATGAGTCTGGTGAATATCAGCTGTTAGGTCCTGAGTTAGTTCAACAGACAACAGAAAAGATCAAAGTGATACAACAACAGTTGAAAGCGACACAGGACAGGCAGACGTCTTACGCAGACAATCATTGACGACCTTTGGAATTCCAAGTAGGAGACAAGGTGTATCTTAAAGTCTCGCCATGGAAAGGTGTGCTAAGGTTTGGTCGAAAGGGTAAGTTAGCACCCAGGTATATGGGGCCTTACCCAGTTATAGCACGTGTTGGCAAGGTAGCTTACGAGTTAGAGTTGCATAGGTTACATCCAGTGTTCCATGTTAGTATGTTGAAGAAAAGTCATCCAGATTCGGGAGCAGTGATACAACCAGTTGAGTTTGAGCTTGATGAAGATGTGACCTACGAGGAAGGTCTTGTGGCGATCCTTGACAAGAGAGTTAAGAAGCTGAAGAGGAAGGACCTAGTTCTTATGAAGGTTCTTTGGCATCATCGTGGCATTGAGGAAGCCACATGGGAGCTTGAGAAAGAGATGAGGAGGAAGTATCCCTCGCTTCTCTCTTTGGATTTCGGGGACGAAATCCCTTAAAGGGGGTTAGCTTGTAAGGACCCTGACCTTCGTTTAGGGTTTACCCTGTTTTCTTTGCTTAACCTTGATGCTTTGGTGCTTGCTAATCACCTTTAGTGGTAATTAGGGTTTGGTTGTGCTTTGTTGAGAGTTGAAGGTGCAACCCTCAAATAATCCAAGTCTAGGGTTTTGTGGGCAAGTTTTGTCACCTTGTGAGGTGTTCCTCTCTCTCTTTACTTCCTCTAGTTTAGAGAGGAAGGCTTGGGCTCGTTGCCTAAAGTTTTGTTGGGCTTGGTTGAGCTTGTTGGGCCTTAAGGCGCCCTGCTTTGGTTTGGTTGAGCCTTGTATCGCGCAAGAGAGGAGTGTATCAGCCAAGCATGGAGGTGTGTTGCCCATGGAGGTGTGTCACCCATGGGGGTGTGTCACCCTAGAGTCTTTGACCAAGATTTGACCTCCTTTGTGTCACCACTACTGGACACTTAGTGCATGATGCTTGCATGTAGCAATGACCTTGGACATGTGTTTAGGGCTTGCTAGTGTAGTAGCTCGTGCACTAGGACAAGTGTCCCTAGGTGGATGACACCTTGCTTAGTTCTACCTTGTTTTCTCCTCCCATTCCTTCTATATAGGTGTATCCTTTCCTTTACTAGGAGTTCCTTTGGTTCTTTAGTTTCTTCTCCACCTTGGTGTGCACAACACCCCTTCTCCTTTGCAAGTTGGTGGCCGATACCCCTTGGAGGAGCAAGCATGGTGGCCGATAGCCTTGGAGTCTCCTTCTTCCTTGCTTGGTGGTTCTTGGAGCTAGGAGCTTGGATCTTTCTTAAGGTGGGTTACATAACTCCTAACCCTAACTGCTCTATCTCTTTCTATGATCATGTTTATATGTTGTTAGATTAGTATCTTGCCTAAGTATCCATGTTGGCCGATCCTTGTGGTTTAGGGTTTCATGGTGAGCAATACTCCTTTCTCTCTCTGGTCTAGAGGAGTGAGCTTGAGCTCCTAGTTTCATGAGCAACACCCCTCTTTCCTAGTCGATTGAGGTGAGCTTGTGTTCTAGTTGCTTGAGCAACACTCTCCTCTCACCATGGACTTGAAGGGTGAGCTTGGTGATAATGGTGACTCTCCCTAGGGTTTTGGGTGTCCTTGTGCTTGAGGTAGAAGATGATCTTGTGAGTTTTACCTTGGACAGGTGCTTCCCGACAGCCCTCTTGACCTAATCCCTTGGATGCCATGGAGCGTTGGTGACGGGCGATATCCTTAGTTTCTGTGACGGGCGTCGCAATATCACTTTACCCTTGTAATGGGTTTCTAGCAGATGGTGACGGGCGTCACCTTGGCTTTGTATCGGCCGATATACACCGTGTGATGGGTGTTGCAGCTGAGATGCCCGACACAGCCGTTGCCCGATAGGCAAGGTGCACGACAGACCCTAACGCAGCGTTGCGCATTGCTTGGTGAAAGCCGTTATATGATGAGCGTTATGAGATGAACAATAGGTGAGGGCATGCTGCCTGACACAGCCTTTAGTCAGGATTCTTGGTGCTTCTAGTGAGGGTTCTACTCACATATATATGTCATTTTACTCAATGGCAATGGTTATGGTAGCGCTAGTCCTTTTTATCTAACATGACTATATACATAGACTTGATCCTCATGATTATCTGTATAAAGCTGAGATAATAATAAGCATGTAATATGGTTAGCTTAATGATGTGCCTTGTGCTCATGATCATAAGTCAAAGCATGATTAATAAAGTATAGAATCTTTAATGTCACTCTATTTTGATAGCATGGTCTTCTGTTAAGCCTACGATTATTGTGCACTCTAACCATGCAGGTATTGCATAGCCAAGTATAAAGGGCTATGAAGTATATGTATATGTTGAGTAACTCTGCTGTGATGGTTACTCTTGATATTGAGATAATATGTACAATGTACTTGACTAAAGTATTAAGGATTGCTATCCCATGATGATGATATAAGCCTTGAGAGGCAGTGGAACTATGTGATGAGAGATTGAGATCCCATGGTATGTGATGATCCTTGAGATGGATCTGGATGATTGGCGAGAGGCCAAGTGAGAACATGTGATGTTGGATCCTTGTGATGGATCAAGATGATGTTGATTATAGTGAAAGCATAATGTTGAGTTTTATGTTATTTATTTCTTGTTATAGTTTGCATGTTATACAACTTGGTTGAATCTTGCAATCCATATAAAAGATACTAATTAATCACAGTGGAATATATCATGTAGTTTGCCCAGGACATAGATCCATCATCGTCAGGAGATGGGGATGGTGAAACAGGTTCTCCTACGGGTTAACCCAGAGTGCATATTGTTGAGTATGCGAGGTTTCTCCTAGCCTAAAGTGAGGAGGTAAGACTGCAACTTCGGTTGCAGACTCGGGATATGAACAGAGCATGGTGAATAGGCCCATGGCTCTGGATATGTGAGATGAGGAGCATGAATGCGTTCATGGCTCAGAGCACGGTGAATAGGCCAGTGACTCAGATATACTGGCACCGTGACCTGTACCGAGGCAGGCTAGAGGATGGGTAGCCTATGGAGCTGACCATGTGGCTGAGGCCACTTAAGCATGAGACGGCGGTCCTGCTTGTGTTGTACTCATGTACTGACCACGAGGTGGGAGGTCATGGAGTCTGGCTCTTCCATTTGACCTTGTATGCAACGGCTTTGGGTTCCGCAACTGAAGGTTGGATTTGAGCACTACGGCTCACTTCCTCAGGGCATAAAAATACATAATCCAGCCGCATAGTATTTATTGCTTAAGGCAAAACACAGAACATTGGTTGAGGCCTTGCTTGAGTAGTTAAACTTGTTATACATGTAGTTACTTATATGTTCCTCATATTATGTAATAAGATCTTATAATCTGATGTTCCATAAAGAGGTAATTGATGATATGTCTTCCATACAGCCTGGTAAGATCGATGGTACGAATAGCCTTATAGATTGTTATTATTCTACGTTTTACTGTTTATCTTCTGATGTTGCTTTATCCTTCTAGTTTTATAGTTTCGACAGGGAGTTATGTTTCTCACTGGGACAATGTTCGATTGTCTCACCCCACTGGGTTTTCAGGTGTTCAAGCTAGACGTGGTGGTGGTCGCGGAGTTGCGGCCGAGCAGCCAGACGAGCAGTAGAAGGCAAGAGATGGATATGCTGTTGTTTTGGTGTTTTGTAGTAGAGTCTAGAGTCATCCCTGTACTCTCAGGTCCTTGGAGGTGTTTGACGTTGCTTCAGGATGTATAATCGTCGATGTTTTTTATATCCTATTGCGGGCCGGATGTGGGCCTTTATATATATATATATATATATATATATATATATATATATATATATATATATATATATATATATATATATATATATATATATATATATATATATATATATATATATATATATATATATATATATATATATATATATATATATATATATATATATATATATATATATATATATAAACAGGTGATGAACTCATGTGATGGTTAGACAGCCATTCCTCTAAGCTGTGGACACATATCAGATCATGTATATGTTTATATAACCCATTTCCTTGCAGGATGAGGACTTGAATGTAATAGTTTCTTAGTTTCTCAGTTTTCTGCAATCGGTTTTAATTAACTCGCATTTTTTTTGTAATCTATGGTTATGGTGATTTCATCACGTTTTCACGTAACACCTCGCTGTCTGTGTGATAGCGGGATGTGTTGCCACACTATCACCAATCAAATAACTATCCTAATCAAGAACATTCATGTTGCAATGTCATCAGTTTCTTTTATTGCATCATCATCCTTATCATTGTAGCCTTCTTCCTTATTTTGACCACTATATTTATTATCATTATTAGGATTCTAAAAATATTCAAGATGCTCCATATTTATACAAGTTATATTATAATTAACCATTTTAAACAAATTTAGAAACTCATATAAGGTATCTCATTGATTGGTTCAATTGGTAGAAGGATGATCTCTGATGGTGAGATACTTAATGAATAAACTCATCAATATAGCTATATAATGAAATAATACACAAAGTTTTGAATGATTCATTATCATCAATTTGAATGACTTGTAATTTTCTCCCTCTATAAGTATTATGTGACCAACGGATCCCCCTCTGATTAGAATATTGGTTTTATAGAAAATCTATACAGCCAAACATGATTTATGGGAGTGAATGTTAGGAAACAAATAAACAAGGCCTCAATAGAATGAGTGTGGCCAAAATGCATATGTTGAGATTGATGTGTTAGAAGAGAAGAATAGATTTCTTGAGAAATTATTGTAGCAGAAATAAAGTGGAGGCGACAAATATCAAAAATAAGTTGCATGAGGGCAGCCTGAGATGGTATGGACATGTGCAAAATAGACTGACAAACTTACCTATATGAAGCAATGTTATTGATTACGCATAACTAAAAGAAGTAGAAGTAGGCCTAAGTTAACATGGGAACAACTTATAAGGAGATATTTTGAAATTTTACATCTTGATCAATGATGACCCTTAACAGAGTTGATTGGAAAACAACGATCCACGTAGCTGACCCAACATGGTTAGTATTGAGGCTTAGATGATGATTATGATGATGATGATGCATTTTATCTAGATTAGTGATAAGATTGATTGATAGAGAAGCGATTAGGTCTAGTGACAAGTATTTTGTGGATGTAGGACTTCAATTAATATATTGATGGGTCTAATAGAGAAACTGGAGTGATATCCATTAAAGATAAACTGAAAGTAGTGTAGGTTCATAATTTGTGTACATGAACTAGATGCCATGTTCCAAAGAATAAAAAAGGAACATATTTTTCACACACTTAAATTATGATCAATATTTTTCATTACTAAAGTTTTTATAATATCTAAAATATTACAGTGTAACTTCTACAAATGTTTACAACTTTCATGTTTATTTAAGGTATATCAAAGCAATTCGGTTCATCTAAGATTTTTGATAAAAAAAAATGAATTTAAATTCCAAGATTAACATTTAAAATAATTAGTTGTTGTGATTCAAAAAATCATACTTTCTCTAAATGATTAGATTTATCAGTAAGACATTGCAAGTCGACCTACTTATCTAAGAACACATATTTATACTTAAAACTTATATTATAATATAATCTTACAATGCAAGACCTCATTTTAGAAATTTACTTCTTATAAATGAACTAGATTTCTAATCACAATGAAATTTACTGTAAGACTACTTTGAAATTCAAAACCAGTAACTACTTCTTACTTTTATTCTAACAAAATGTAGTTACTCCAACAATATAACTAGTCGATTATTAACAAATAATGTAGTGGTCGTAAGATCAAAACTTGAAGTTCGCATTCATGATTTTATTAAATTATAAATAAAATTGTAAGTTAGAAATTAGAAGTGAAATACATTTCACAACCATTTTTCCATAATGGAGAAAATATGTCCCCAATTGTGATACATTGACCAACATCGCTATCACATGGTGTGATGTATTTTTGTTCGACATGTATTTCTTCAAAGTAGAGCAATGTGCCCCTCTAAGTGACACATTATAATGTCACATGATTTGAGGTCTTACATAAATTCATCTTAAAAGGAATGATTGGACTAGCTATATCATCAAGGTACACCTCCTTTTCAGGGAGCCTATCACTAAAAATTATAAAGTTGAGCGTGTTTGGCTTGGAGTAGTGTTAGGCTGGTGACCTGTCAAGAAGTTGATCCCAGCTTGTGCATCATAAAACATATAGTTCAGGCCAGTGTTGGTCTATCGAGCCAGTCATATTTCTTAAAACTATACTATAGCCTTGGGTAGTGGGCTCAGGGGTTAAAAATGGTACTACAGCCATGGCCCCTCCAGTAGGTGGGTTCCACATGGACATGTGGCATGTCAATCTTAAGCCATGTAGTCCAAGTATGTTGGAAATGGCTATTAATGGTGGCGTAGCAACGCTGCACTAGTAGCCATGAGATAAAGTTGGATGCCAATAGGCCATTCTGAGTCTGCATGAAAATGGGTAAATATTGTGAGGCCATATAATCGAGCCTTGATGAGGAAGTCAAGAGTTAACGAGGGAGATTTCAACATTTCAATATTTTAGGTATTGGATAAAATTATCTTAAAAGGAACAATTAGACTACCCATATCACCAAGCTTGACCTCTTTTTAGGAAGCCCATTTTTAGTAACTCTAAAGTTAAGATTTCTTGTCTTGGAGTAGTGCTAGGATGGACGATCAGTCAAAAAGTTGATCCTATCTTATGTATGAGTGAGGACAAAGTGTGTAGTTAAGACCAGTCATAGTTTGTAGGGCCAGTCGTCATTCCTAAAACTCTACTAGAGCCTTAGGTAATGGGCTTAGGTATCACGATGTTTGAATACATTCAATAATTGAGAGAAAGTACTTGAATTTTTAAGAGAATGTCACGTAACAAAACTCACCGCAAATAAATAAATAAATCATCATACACTTTCTTATAAAGTTTAATACATTATTCATTAGATATGAAAACTATAACTAACTTCTTTATCAAGTCTAAGATCTAACATCTAAATATGAAATAACTAAAATATAAAAGAAAATATTCTATATATTAAGATCCTCTAAGGTAGATGACATCCCATCAGGTTGCACCTGAAGGTCCAGTAATCCTTGATTTGCTCTTCTTTAGTCCTAATTTAATGTAATATGTAGAACATTGTGTCCCCAACCATGCAAAGAGAAAAACAATTACATTAGTAAACAATACTGACACTTCATAATAAAAAATAATAATAATACTTGATACAAATAAATTTTGACTTGATCATTAACTTAAGCATTCTTAAAATAAATTCTTGATATAAATAAAAATTGAATAAGTAAAACATGTATCTCTCTATAGTTTACCCACTTAAGAGCACATAATTCTAGGAGAGTTCATGATTCTTTAAAAGCCCTTGATTAACTATGAAAGACCATGATTGGTTATAGAAGTCCATAACAACCCCTTGAGGTGCATGGAAGTGAGAGAACATAATACATAATTAAATCCTTATAACACGGTTTATATGAAGATTAGCGTAATCTTGAACTTGAATCTTTAACACGATGAAATATCTCTCTCTTAAACTTGAATCTTAAATCTATTAATAGTTAACTAGAATCTCTAATCTTAGTGATCATGGTAAGGGTAAGACATAATTCGCCAAACAATTGATATAACAAACACGATTTAGAACATTGACCTTGAAATCATAATTTCTACTTTATATATAACATTCAAACAATCTTAAATAATTGTATACAACAACATGACTAGACTATGACATGAATAATATACACTCGGGGAATTATAATAAGGTACTCAAAAAATGAGGATGTTATATTATACCCAACTTATAGAAAACTTCACCCTCATAATTTAGTTTAACTAATACAATTATCCACATTAGATCTTATTTCTATGTTGATATTTGACTTACTCGTCTATGTTAAATTATCTACCCTTCGTATGCATCACTGGGCTTACTATTTATCTGATTAGATTTAGGTGCATATATGTAACAAACTTTTAGTGTCAACTCTTATTTTCTTTGTCATATTTGGTTACATGTCGACCAATCATATATATGGAGCTGAGTTGCCTTATCACACATATCTTAGCGCTTCTCTGGTCCACATGTCCCATACTACATGCACTTGAAAGGGCGCGACAAGTGTGGTTATATTTTTATGTGCATATAACATCCTCTCTAGAAAACCTCATAAGTTTGTATCCAATACAACAAATATGTGAGAAAAAGAGAGAACATGTTATATACAATTCTAGAGTTAGCACAAAATCCAAGCCATCTAGACACATAACCCTAATCGTTATCTAAACTTCTGACCAGATCTCCACTTTGATTTATAATATTTTTCACTTCTTCTATACCCAGTGTTTGAACACTTGAATCAAAATTTTACCTGATGACTATCTACTTATTCACTATGATGTCATTAATGTACCACTCCACTTTTGAATACATATAATAACTGAGCGGAAGCATTGCCCTGGTTTTATTTGGTAAACTTTTTTTATAAAATGTAATAAATTAGATATCAAAGTAAGTAAAAAGTGACATTTGGATTTTTGACCTATATTATAGTCTCATGCATGTTGCAAAGTTAGTCAAAATATTTTAACTATCGCAACAAGGACGATCAACAATTGGTTAACATTCTTTATTAATTTTCTATATACTTGGCAGTCTCTTCTACTCAATGCGTTGTTTAAAGGGTTATCTATATAAAGCATGGTTGACAAATGCCAGGCTACTTCGTGTGCCTCACACACGATCTGATCACTTATTGGTCGATTACTAAATCTCATATAATTTTGGAGTTTTGAACAGTGTGTCAGTCTATATTATTTTTCCATTTGCAATAAGTTAGTACGCAGAACTGACATACCATAAGTTCTCAACACGCCCCAGCATGCATGTTCTCTTGTCACAGAAAATATCATGCACTCAAAATGTACAATTCAAACCACGACCTTGTCTCATACTGCGTTGCCATTACAATTTGGGAATACATATAATAACTGAATACATATAATAACCTACAATGCTATATTAAATAAGCAGATTGGAAGCATCCACTAAACGTCAACAGCAGTTTAGGTTAAATATGTTTTCCTAAACCATGGGCGGGAGTATCCTCAACTAAATTATGAATGCCGAGACTTGAAATGTCTTTGTGTTGTGTGACCTTTATAACGCAAGCCAACATGGATCCATGTACAAAGTTCATGTATTGTCTTGATATCAGCTAAAATGTGGGCAGAATGAGACCGACATGGAATTATTAAGAGTTTTTCCAAAAAAAAAAAACTCCCTTTTAAAGAAATCACTAATAACTCCTGAGGTTTTTAATAATTCCTATGAAATCCCCTCCCCTCACTCTGTCATTGCCATTCAGTTAATGTTGGCCTCTAACTTTGTTTCCGGTGTAGCCAAACGCCTAGCTATTGATGCAATACTTTTTATTTATTTACTTGTGTTAATTTTTTTATATTTTTCTCATGGCATGATCATAAATAAGTATATGATATCAAGAATTCGGTTGTTTTCATATTCTGAATTTAAATTCGGTCTGGATTGGAAGGAGTGACAGAAATTCAGATTCAGTTGATTCGATGTCTGACTGTCAGAAAACCAGTTCGGTATTCGGTATTTTTGACACAAACCAAACTCGTACTCAAAATTTACATCTAAAATTCCCATATGTCCACTTTCAAGTGTAGAACAAGTTTCTTTCTTATTCTATTCAAATTAAGAACCGGGTTGATTCCAGCACTACTACAGAAAATACTTTTTGCAATAGTTCCTTTTCTCAATTTACAACAGGTGTTAACCGTTGTATTAGATCGCGTGGTCTTATGAGCGGTGTTTTACACAACATGTGATCGCATGTTGTAATAGATGTATTTTATACAACAGTTGAAACATGTTGTCTTTTAAGGAATGGCCTGTTGTAATATGAGTATTTTATACAACATGTGGTGCACCTGTTATAATATATATTATACAACAGTTGAACGACGTTGTCTTTCGCGAAACATCCCCGTTGTAATAGGGGCATTTTTTACAACATGCGGTTCACCCGTTGTAATATATATTATACAACAGTCGAAGCATGTTGTCTTTCACTAAACACACCCGTTGTAATAGGTAGGTCTATTACAACATGCAGTGCACCTGTTGTAATATACATGTTTATACAACAGTTGGAGTATGTTGTCTTTACATACATTTAACTGTTGTAATAAGATTGTTTAGACACCATGGTGTGTGTCTGTTGTAATATACACAATTTATACAACAGGTTATGCATGTTGTAGTTCACTAGAAACACATGTTGTAATAGGTGTATTTTTTCCTGACAAACCTGTTGTAATAGGTGTGGATAACACAACATGTGTTGTTTGTTATAGAATCATACATTTTACAACATATTATTAACTATTATCTTTGATTAGAGTTTGAAAGGTCATATATCGAACCAATTGTATTGATCAAATTAATCATATTATTAATAAATTATAATAAATATGCAATTATACTTTTTCATTTCACAAACAAACACATAGTTGAACAAAATTTCCATCAAACCTTGAAAGGAACTCGTACTAAATTTAATTAATATTAAATCATCCATACAATGATTCAATAATACAAAGTACTGAGTATCCACTCTAGAATCGAACTGAAAACTAACTAAAAAAGTTTCACACATTGGTCTATGGTAAAGAACAAATGACTCCCCCACATGTCACATAATCTTATGTGTGCTCAAGAACACATGTCGCCCACTCATTTCAGACCTCATCGATTTCTTCTTGGTTGAAGCAACGACCAATATACTTCAAATAATACTGCAATCATATGACAAATATATCAACATATTGTGATATTTTCAATTTATTTAGAAATTTGAACAAATTAAAAGAATATAATGTTAAGTAGCTTACACATTCAGGAATATTTCTATTTCTTGCATCAAAGATGTCTTTCATATACTTTAGCACATAATACCCGCAATCTGTATTGTTCGGCTGCTTTGGACACTATACAAAATAAATATTAATTTGTTATCCAAATAATTGTGAGAACTTATTAGCAAATAAGAGGATGGAAAGGTATAAATAGGCAGAAAACATAATAAAAGGTATGTTTAAACAGAATCAAAAATGCTATAAGAGTGAAAAAGGCATGGTTTATTGGTGAAGAAGGTGTGGTTTATATGCCATATTAGATGATGAAAAACTTGCTCTTGCAAGAGGGGGATTTTGTAAGAGTGAAGAATGCCACCCTTCCAAAAGGAACCTTTGTTAAACTGCAGCCTCACACAAAAGATTTTTTAGATATATCAAACCAAAAAGCTATTTTAGAAACAACTCTCAGGAACTACTCGTGTTTGACAACTGGCGACAGTATCATGGTAGCTTATAACAATAAAAAATAGGGTAAATTTTAGAGAAATACATTATGTTTCCTTATCTTAACAAATCTATCACCACGTTCTGATAATTGCATCCATATCACTTGTGGGTATATTATTTTTCATTTCTACCAAACTGTTAACTCTGTTACTCTACCAGTCAACAGGCCACTCAATCCTTTCTACATTTTTCAGATGAACATGTGACCCACCTTCTCTCCCCTCCCCACATTTTATTTGTGGTCATCATTGTCCTGCCACGGCATGACAAGTATGATCGTGCTGCTACGGAAGATCTTATGATCGCCTGTAGGTCATTGCTAGATTTTTTATCGCAATGCCATCAGCCACATCTTTCCAGGAACATAATTTGGTACTACTTTAAGGTCACATACAACTGCAAGGCAGAGGTTTCTCCTTCTCTAACTAGATACAATGCCACTAAATAACTCATGGCAGAAAGCAATGGAACCCATCTTTGTGCAAGCCTTGTCGTGGGAAAAATTGTTCCAAGTCACTACAGTAGGATTTCCTCAAAGATCACATCAAGAGAGAGATTGCATCATCTCTATTTAGGTGCGTTGGTGTGGAGAACTAAATATGGCAAATGCATCATATTTGTCTAAGCATGAAGAAAATTGATAGGCGCTCCATCTCCGTCAAAGTCTCCATGTTTAAAAGGCAAAGGAGACCCAGTTCTGTCCAGACTCCAAGGCATGAGGAAAGATGTGACAATATATAGGTATAGTTGTTGCTCCAGACGCCAAAGACAGTGTGCAGAATTTCTTTGTATAGCCAACTCCCTCATTAAGAGAAGGTGGTTGTGGAAGCCTACCTCGTTGCATCTTCAATGAATGTAAATCAATCTAGATATGCTATGGCCCTTTAATATAAGCCTATTTAGCATCTAGACATTTTACATATATAAACTAATATGCGGTGACCCATTGCTGCATTTATTTTTCCTGATTTGCTATCTGAATGGATGTTCTTGGCAGAACAAAAAGGAGTGGAAGAAGGTAAGGGAAGTAGGCATTCTCAAAAAAGATCCCGAAGCTCTGAAAGAGCAGATAGAGAAGTTGGAGATTATGAGTGAGCACTTTCCTCCTATTTCATTAAACATCATCACATGCAGCTTTACATTTTTTCTAAGAAAGAGAAACGATTACTTAATGAAAAATATTGCAACTTTTTTTTTATGTTTTCCAATTAGTTGCTTCTGTGTTATGATATTCAGATTTTTTAAATAAAAAAAATCTTAACTTAACAAAATAAATGCCTATGGTAGGTGAGGAATTCATCTCACAAGCAAAGGAAGAAAACACAGAATGTTTAATCACTGAAGTCACCAATTTTCAGCTCTACTCTCTACTGATTGTTAAAGAATGGTTAAAAGGGAGGGCATTACGTTCCTTCTATGATTTAATTGAGGCTAATCTAAAAAGAAGAATATCCAAACTATATGTTAGGATGACAACAACAATAATAATTTTAGGCCAGAGGTGCGAACTCCTACAACTTTGGTAGGAAAATACTATCATACTAAAAAGTCATACATGCAGCTTTGGCAGGAAAATACCATCAAACTAAAAAAATCATACTTGCAAGCATGACCTACGTTTTAAGGAGCGGGCCATACTCGGATATGAAGCACCGGGTCTCAAACCTTTGAAATTTGAGGTTAGGTGGGTTTTGAAGTGGGGCCTTTATGTTGTGGTAGTAATCCACTCTGTTCTGCTTTAGTCCCTCTTTTTTGCAAATTATATTCCACTTGAGTTTTTTAACCAAAAAATAAAATAAAAGCATACATGTAATGTTTATAAATACATTATATGTAGCCAATATTGATATTACATTAAATATGTATCATAAATTTCTATATATAACACACACGCACAGAGTATCCAAAATTGGATTATTCGAAATCCAACCCGAATTCGGCTGATCTTGGATTAAAAATTTTGAACTCGAATACGGATTGAAAGTGCGGATTCTGGATATCCATTCACAAGCCTACATAGCAACCACATAAGCAAGAATATACACATCTGCAGATTTAGAAGTCAATGTATAATTGTTGCAAAATTTGCTAGTTATTCTTTCCTTTTTTTGATTAATAGACGAGAGGGAAAGAAGCTAGAAGTATGGTCTGCATTCTCTATGGTATACTACTCTTAACTGATTTCATTTTTCTTTTAGTGTTAACTTAGTCTTCATCATTTTGGCTTTTAGAACACCACATTTTTTTCATTTCTTTCAATATCAACGTCGCTAGATCTCTAACACAAAAGAGTAAAGCTTTGATATAACATTAGACATGCTAGTAGAGAGTGTTCAGATTTGCGACACACCTGAATGTGACTGCAATTCTGCAGTATTCCTTCTTACAATGAAATCTGAAACAGTTTGTTTGAAGCTGACTTGTTATTAACTATTGCACAATGTTGTTCGACTTTATACTTATGTCACAATTGATATATAACAGCTTGTTATTGTTTATAATGCAAGCCATACAAAGCACACTTTCAATAAAGATATTCACAAAGTACTTTGAGAAAGCAGTATAACCTGCTTCCTTTCTTATGTAGAGGCTGCAAGTCATACAAAACACATATTCAATAAAAACATTCACAAAGGAAAAAGATTCTCATGAAGCTAAAAGTAAGTCTATAAAGGATGGGATATGGGATGGATGTCTTCACTAAGGTTGATGACCTCAAGATGATGTTGGCACATCAAGAGAGACAAATTACATTGTTGTATGACATAGTTACTTTTGCGATATGAAGTACCACCCTACATTATAACACTGATGCTCTGTAATTCTTGGCAGCACACAGAAGAAGTTTATGGTGAAAATTCTAAAAATTATGCATTTGGATTCTATTCCATTACATTGTTTCTGTAATATACTTGATTTTATGACTCTTTATTACCAGTTTATTAAATGAAAAGAAGATTTGTAAGAGTGAATTCATCTAGGCCATGGTCTGCTATAACCATATGTAGCATAATTTTGCTTCTTCACTTATGAAGGCATGGGTACGATGATAGTTAATAAACTCATGACTTTTATTTTCACCTTTGATCATGTACCAACATTTCTCATGGAATTCTTTGCCACACTCACAAACCAACCCGAGGTGTCAATAGACCAAGACCATTTCTTTCCATAATTTTCATCTTTAATGCCACTTATTGTGTTTCATACTATTTTTCATACTAGATTTCCTCCACTTTTTCTCTATTTTTCTCTAAGAAATTGTAGGTGTCTGGCTGCATACAATCTCCAACATCATTAAACCCATGAAGTACCCCAATTGTAGAACATGAGGATGGAACAGACCATCGATGCCTTCTAGAATCATGGTTTGGTATACAGGAAGCAAGGTATCTTGGTTTTGAAGCTGAACTTATACACTTTGGTAAGTACACTTCTATCTAGATTATGTACTTGATTTTCAATGTGTTTTACTGGTCAAAGACAGTTCATTTCATACTCATATATACTAATGCAATTTGTGATAGATGCCAAGAGGAGGAAGAAACCAGTGTGCATGCTTTGCGCGATTGTAAGTTTGTAAAGGAAACCTGGACACAACTTCTACAAAGCGATATGCCGCCTAACTTCTTCAATATATACCATGCGGAATGGCTGCGATGGGGACTAAATGGAAATAACAACCTGAGGACCATGTTTATGATTGCATGTTGGTATCTTTGGCAATGCTGAAATGCCCACGTATTCGACCGAAGAGTCAAACCTGTCACGCACATGTCGTATTACATCAAGAAGGAGGCTGATTGTTCACGGCAAGCATGGTTGGACGGAGAAGGGCGATGCAGTCAGAACAACAGCTCAAATTTGCAGTGGAGACGTCCGCCTGAAGGAGTACTCAAAGTCAATGTCGACGCAGCAGTGTTGAGAAAGAAAGCTACGGCCGCCATGATTATCAGGGACAGTAAAGGCAATTGGATTGAAGGAAATGGCTGGATTGTAAATGTCAACTCGGCGTTGCAAGCTGAAATGCAGGCGATTCACTACGCAATGCAAAGAGCAGTTCAGCTGAACATAGACCAGGTGGAATTTGAGACAGATTGTCGGTAGGCTGTATATATTCTGAATCAAGATCCGAGTGCACAGCCCAAGCACATGAGGTTAAGTCATGCTATTCACTGCCTTATGGAGAGTAGAGTTGGCTGGCGACTACTGTTTACACAGAGAGACTGCAACAAAGCTACTGATGGCCTAGCTAAGTTCCATCTAAGGAATAGATCTGGTCACTGTTCTTATACTAGGCCACCGGAGGCGATTATTGATTGGTACATCATAGATAGATGTAATGGTAGTAGTACTACCACGTTTAATTCTGATAGCAACTCGTGTACCTTTCCTTTTGAATATTTGCCTGCGCGAGGAGAGCGGGATGAATAGATGATCTCCTGACTTTTCCAAAAAAAAACATCTTGAATTCCTCACAACAAAAGAGTTGGAAGATACTATTATCCTCTATTAAGAAATAACTTCTACCTTAGAAGAAAAACATCCTATCTATAGCTTTAAAATCAATAAAAAGTATAAATCATGCATCAACACTCCAAATGAATACAAGAAGACCTAGCATTAACAAAGACCACCTACCATATATAGAAAGTTAGAAATAGAGCACATGAATAACTATTCTTCAAGGAGCTCCATCTCTGCCACATTTGACACGAAACTACCCATTATATCTCCTAGACATGGACTTGCATCCTGTATCAACCAAAAGATGTTAATTTCATAGTTGGGAAGATCAATATTTGTGAACTTAGACCTGCAGTAGCTATATTTTCTATCTAAACTAGTACATAATAGTTATTAAGTCAATTAAGGATAATATGAATTACTTATGTTGAGTCAATAACATGACTAGTACATTAATTACCTAGTCCAATTTCCTTGCAAAATGATGTCTCCATGATAATTATGGCTACTTCTTTTCATCTTTTTTGTTTGTGGTGGATATTTGATTTTAGATCTGAATTTGGATTTTCATTTTTGTAAACTAGAGTCATGGAGGGCTGAGTTTTAGATTTTTTTTCCTTACAGTGACAAATATTTTTGTCTTGTCTATATTTAGTTGGATAGTGAAGTATTGTTTCTATAGTTCTGGTTGAATACATGTCATTCTCTTTGGAGATTTACTTTGTACATATATATCTATAGTTTTAGAACTTTTTGTTGTTCTATGCTGATACAGAGCGATTTATAGAAGTTAATTGAATTGGGCAGGTTGTCAATACAGAGTTTTATGTTGATACAGGTTGTTGAGTCTTGTTGTTCACTTTCTACAACGATTATTCCTCACTATGTTTGGAAATTATTCATTCATGCATGACAAAGCTAGCCAAGAGGATGAAAGTATGAGGCCTCATGAATTTCCATTATGCCATTTTACCTTTGGCTGATGTTTATATTCTTGTGGAAAATCCACTTGCTTCTCGTACAATGCCTTTTCTATCAAAAATCTATTAGCAACCCTTTAGTTGGACCTTCCTTTTGTAGTTTAGATGTTGTCTCCTCTACTTTGGATCACCGTCAGTTTCTACAAATATTTCATCTAAACTATTCTTTCATACATGATTGTACTCTTTTCCTATGAGGAGCCTATGTATTCAGCGCTAATGACTAAAAGATTGATTTTGTTTTCTAAAATATTTGAAGCTTTTGTTCTGAAGTTTATTTCACTATAACGAACAATATATAAACCTATAATGACTAAAAGACTGATTTTGTTTTCTAAAATATGTGAACAACAGTTTAGATACTGACAGCAGCTAGCAGCTAATAGCCACATTTGTCACCTATAATGCTATCATCAGTGGATGTGAACAACCTAGGAAGTGTTGCTTTTGAGTGGTTTTATCTCATTAAATTTCAGAATGTACGTCCAAATCAGATTACATATGAGATGCTCTTTGAATCTTTCCCAAACTTGCTTATGATATGTGTGTGCGAGGTAACAGTGAAGACTTACAAGCGTGCCATCTTGTGATTTGCTTACATTGAAAAACAGAGAGCTTATGTTGTACGCCTATACATTGTACTACAATAGGGTGTCCTACTTTTCTAAGGGGAACAGGGAGAATGAAAAGAGAACAGCAGGTAAAAGGCTAAGGGAACAGGGAGAAAGGAAGAAAAAAAGGGAACGTACAGTAGGGAAGAGGCTAAGGGAATAGGGAGAAAGGAAGAAGGATTCTGGAGTGTAAAAGGGAAGAGATTAACAGAATTTGGAGAAGGGAAGAAAGAAAAGGGAGAGTGCGATCACAGAATAGGGAGAAAAGAACAGGGAGAAGGGGTCATATTAGAAAATGATGCTAATTGAACATCAAGTCAGTTGATGGTGATGAGTAAATCAAAGCTGATTCTATGCACATTATTGACCTAAAACTGATGTTAATTAGAAAATCTAGAATAATATTGAGTATGTAATCAGTTGCTATCAAATAACCCTATAACCAGGTAGGTTGATGCTGCTAACCACATCCGCAAACAAACACATTTTTAATATGGTAGCATTGAAGAAAAAATAAAGACTTGGTGCAACAAAAATGAGGTCTTGTTTTATTGAGTGCAAACGATGACACTGCCAATAGAATAGTACGGTGACAGTGAATATAAAAAGACAACTACACTCATGTATGTGCATCTCAACAACAAAGTATATCATATTGTAGGTACCCATGAAAGAATAAACCAAAAAGAAGTCGACAATAAATTTGTGAGGTAGATTGTTTTGAAATTTTAGCCGATGGGTCAACACTCCATCTATATTCACCTAGTTGTCTTTCAGTTTATTATGTGAGAAGGTAGCAAGTAGACGCAACACAACAACCAAAAAGACAAACTGATGCATCTGAATTATCAGAAAGAAAAGAGGACTCTATCATGGCAGGGACACCAATAGAGAAATAGATAGTGAATCCAATAAATAAGCATGTATATGATTTTTGAGCATGATTGGCAGTTAAGCATGTCCATAACATCATTGGGCAAAGAAAGAGTAGTGGGTGGGCTGCCCTGTTTTGGTCCTTCCCTACAATCAATCAGCAGAAGAGGAAGAGAATAGTTTAGAGATGGGAGTTACATTCTCAATCTCGCGGGAAGGGGTCTCTGCTAGGGACTTGATGTATTACAACCCTGGTAGACAATACTCTCGTCCTCGATTTTAAGGTATGGATGAACAAATGATACATGACTTTTTATTAGAGTTTGGAACAACTGCGATCTATATTAACCCCATCACATAGTGGAACCATGGGTGGATAGTTGGTATGCAGAAAGGGAAGGAAGTTTGTAACAATATAAAGGAATAAATAAAAGCAAAATGAAGAAGAAAAAGTTAGAGGAGAATAATTTTGAAGTTGATTTTCTTTAGAGAAGAAATCAAACAATAAGAATCAGTTTTTGACGGACTTACATACATGTAATAAGAGAATCACACCTTTTCAGTATCTCTACCACCTTGTGTTGTTATGCTACTAAATCCTGTGTGGCATGTTGGGCTTATTATTAGAGTATATAGGCAATATCCACAAACTCCCTCTTGGCAGACATGCCCGCGAACAGGTGCCTCCATTGCGCTGCACCCGTCGTGGAGCTGACAAAAAGAAATGTATCCACTCCATTGGTGTAATTGAGGGGGCATGATTGTAAACATTGGTGTGAGAAATTAAACCTATCTAGCTGAGAAAAGCATAGCCTACAGGTAATATCATATAATAGGTGAAACAGTATGAGAAAAGGTCTAGTAAGTTGTATTTGACATAAACTATAATATGGAGTATGGCCACAATATAAGTATGAACCGAAGAGTGATGCAATACCAAAACAATTGTGATACCAGAAAAAACATAAAGAAGTGACAGGACACTTGATAATTTCCTGGTCATCCTATGAAGTGAAGGAAGAAACACCTAATAATATCACATACAACAATTAACAATTGCCCTTGGATGCCCTTGATGATATTGACCCGAAGAAGATATAATCGATATATGTAAAAATAAGAGCATTTGTAAAAATAACACCATATCAAATCAAGTAGTAGAATCTGGAGAAACTAGAACAACACTTCTATTGGTGAATAGAAAGCAGTATTTTTATGGATCAAAATGGTAAATTACCTTGATAATTTCCCATTTCAAATTCTTCCTATATTGCACATCTCTCTTTTGATAAACTTTATGAGTCCTATTCAAATTCATATCAAGAATTCTATGCATTAGTAACTATATATGGAACTTTCAATACATGTATTATGTAATGGAAATTGTTTTATGAAGTACTTACAACTCCATGAGTTTTTCCACGTTCCCACGTAATTTTCCTCATGACGGATCAAGATAGTGGAACTTACCCCACATAGGGTCGAAGATGCAAAGTATCCAATGTCCCCTTTCTCGATTCATGAGTATTACATTTTAAGATTAATGTATTTTTAAGAAACATTTAAAGTAAACAAATAACAGACAATCGACAAAATGTATGCGTACCCCACATTATAAGGTATAAAGAACAATTCTAATATTTGTTTCTTCCCTCTAATGAACTGATCTGCTATGTACTGCGCCCGAGTCTCCACTTTATCATTGTATAACAGATCTATAAAATGTGGACATATAAATCCAAATATATTAAATATATTTCCGGATGTCACTTTGTTGAACAAATGCCTACAAAAAAACACATATTTAGTCTTTGTACTTTTATAAAAACACATAATTAGTCTTTGTACTTGTATAGAAACTTGTATAGAAACACATATTACTCGTATAGAAACTTACTTTATGTACATTGATATGTGGGAGGCTTCTAGTTGGTCTTTATCATGACATATTTTAACCAATTCCGGTGTGATAATCAGCTCATGTGTGTAACCTACTACATCTTCAGACATGTGAAGAGAGATGTTACGATTCTCATCATCTTCCACATACACCATCAACAGTTTCTGCTTCGTTGGAGGCTTTTTGCATGTTGTCTTGACGGGACTTGAGACTTCATCACAATTTTTTCTAGTTTTTGAATTTCCTATTTGTGTGCTTATTGATTCCCTCACTTTTCTTTGAGACAATGAGTCTTGGGATTCCTTGCATATGATTATAAATAAAAAATATAGTTTATTAATATACATGATTCATTTCAATAAATTAATAAAAACAATGTCAAGTTATCGCATATACCTTCATATTTATTTTGATCAATTCTGCAGGCCAAGGAAGGTAGGTGCCTATGCCTTGACAAACTTGATAAACTTCATCCATATCTAAAGGTATTTGCACACTTTCTTCAGGCATCAACGGGGTATCAATTATCACCTTTTTGTGTTTTGGATCCAATGCCACATTGTGAAGGATAATTGACTCATTTGTATGAGATATATACACCCTTCCATCAGCTACTAAACGTAATGGATTATCCAACATCAAAATACACTTGTGATAGCCCTACAAAAATCAAATATAGATATTGTCAACATGAGAAATGACTATCTATAACATTTACTACATAACAAACTTGTTGATTACCTCGGGTAGATGTGAGAATTGTGCAAGTAGACAATTAGATTTGGAAGTGGGGTATTGGTCTGTATCCCCAACATTATCGAGATCCTTGCCCGTATTCTTCCCTTCAAGATACTTGATCTTCATGGCCAAAGCTTTAATGGTCTGTTGCATTTGTAACAACATATGGGATGGTTGATCATCTATTCGAGCCACACTTTGACAATATTTTGTAATTGTTATTCCTGATCCGGTTTCTCTCGCATGTCCTGGGTGATCTTTTTTTCCCAATGCCATTGTTAACACATCATTACATCCCTTCTCACTAATGAGTCCCTCAGAAACTTCCTGAGATAGAGCATCCTTGCAAAATATAAAACATACATATGTAAAAATAATAAAAACTATATATTGTGATGAAAAATCAACGAGATAAAAAATTAAACTTACAATCTTGTACATCACTTCCTTGACCTTGTCACTAGTAACAACACCAGTTTTGTCCATTCTAGCTCTTTTCCATAATTCTGCTCTAGAAATCTTTGAAATAACTGGATCTAAACTGTTCTCACTAATCTGTTTATAATATGATAAAACCACAATACTTTTATACCTCTATATGAAATTTCACAAATCGCTTTAAAATGAATCAAATCTTACAATTTCTTGCTCTAGGCCAACATATCCCTTACGAGAAATTCTAGGCTGATACTCATTCTTTGATGATAATTCTCTTCCAGCCTTACTTCTTCTCTGGTTATTTATACGAACAATAAATATGAAAATATATTTAAATGTCTTACAAGAAAAACAACAAAAGTACACTAGTTTATATTATCACCTTAAATTCTTCGGTCAATCGACTCATGACAAAATCCTCCCATTGATCTGCAGATATAAAATCATATTCTTTGGGTGGGTGTTTGCATATGTTTCCATCTTCGTCCCTCATGAATTTTCTTGATAACCGAGATTTGAATTCCCTCCATCTATCATTGGCTCTTTGTAATACCCACTGCTTTCTGACAGATCCAATCGAAAAAACACCCTACAAATAATAAAATCACACACACATAAAATATAATATAAGATAATATTTTCATACAAAAATATACAAAAAATATTAACGTCTACATACTCACCTAAATCTCTTCTCAAATAAGGTCCTTGAGACCTTCTCCCACATCACTCCAAGTATCAATGTTGATTGGAAATCGCTCTCGGGATGCGACTCCAATATAGCTGTTGAAAATGTTTCGGGTTTTCCCAATTGGTTGTCCTTCTGAATTCCATTCCAATTGATTTTTTTTTCCTTTACGTCTCTTTCTCGGAACATTAGGCATTATGGTACGGCCCCTACTAATCGTTGTGGTCATTGAGTCGTCTTCATTGGAAGACATCTACAACAAAATTTGGTACAAAAAAATATTAGCAAACTGCATATAAAACAACATAATAAAATCTTACAAAATTTAAGACATATTTACATTCATTACAAAAAGATATTAGTGCACATCAAGAAAATTCTAATACTTACTCTCACTTATGTGTATGCTGTTTTTTATTTTTATGCACACTGACATCATCAACAAATGTCCCGTCATTATGATCTTCTCGAGCACATATCTCTTCTTCTTCAACAACAAGATCATCATTTACAGACATAGATGGAATGATTGAAGACAAAGAAGTTTCTTCTTCTAAAATGATGTCATCGTCATCATCATCTCCTTCATAGGGCCTTCTTCTATGAGATAAGACTACAAACCAACCCTTGTTAGTTGTGTCTATCACATAGAAAACTTGTTTTGCCTGTAATGCCATTATAAATGGATCGTGTTTACATCCCTCCCTATCTAGGTTCACTAAGATCAATCCATCTTCTGTGCGTACACCCTTATCATTTTCAGCCCACTTGTGATGAAAAATAGGAATCTGAAACGTGTTGTAGTCCAACTCATATATATCTTGGATCACACCATAATAGGACATGTCACACCAGACTGGATTTTTGTCTTTAGCACTAGCAATGTGCAAAGCTTCGGATACCAAAGACACCCCACTATTTTGCATCGTGCTTTTGTCATCTTGACATTTTGTATAGAAAGTATATCCATTTATAAAATAACCAGCAAATGACGACACAGTTGATTTAGGCCCCACAGATAACCATTTCAAGGTCTTTGAAACAAAATTTGGTGAATGATCAATCCGTTCAGTAATACAATTCTTTAACCATTCGGCGAAACAACGAATGTGTAAGTTCATTATATCCTTCTCATTCTTAGATCCGTAACGAGTTTGTAAATAATCCATGTGTTCTTTAACATATGGTTCAACCTCGGTTGTATTACGAAGGACATACACATGTGATGTGTGTAATTCATCAGTTGAAAGTCGTACAAACTTGCATCCTGTACTGCCTTGTCCATCAATTTTTCTGACATGCCGTGATTTAGGAAGACCAATGGCTTCAACATTGGATAAATGTTGGATACAAAATTCAATAGCCTCTTCTACTATGTAGCTTTCCACCATACAACCCTCGGGTCGATATCTATTCTTCACATACCCCTTTAATAGCTTCATATATCGCTCGAATGGATACATCCAACGTAAAAATACCGGACCACATAGTTTGACCTCTCTAACCAAGTGCACAGTCAAATGAACCATTACATCAAAGAATGAAGGAGGGAAGTACATCTCAAGCTGACACAAAGTGATGATGATATGATTTTGCAATGAGTCCAACGTCTCAAGGTCAATGACTTTTGAGCATAAAGCATTGAAGAACATACAAAGTTTAGTGATTTCATTTCTAACCCGCTTAGGCAAAATGGAACAAATAGACAACGGTAAAAAATGTTGCATTAAGATGTGGCAATCATTTTATTTCAAGCCCAACAGTTTCAAATCTTTCATATCCACAAATCTACTCATGTTTGAAGAATATCCCTCTGGAACCTTAACTCCTTTTAGGAACCCACAAAATACAGCTTTTTCAGACTTTGAAAGTGTGTAACATGCTGGGGGCAAGTAGGTCCAACTTCCCCTCATTTGTGGAGCCAATCTATCTCGAAAACCCATGTCAACCATGTCCAATCTTGCCTTGAGGCCATCTTTTGTCTTCCATGGGATATTAAGTAATGTTCCAATCAGACTATCACATATGTTCTTCTCTATGTGCATCACATCTAAACAATGCCTCACATATAAACACTTCCAATAAGGAAGATCAAAGAATATAGACCTCTTCTTGTAGAGACCTTTGAGAATTGGGGATTTATTCTTTTTTCTGAATTTTACTTTGAACTATTTCACCTTAGTGAAGATTTCTTGACCGGTTAATGGTTGTGGAGCTCTTCGTAGTTCTACTTTTCCATTAAAAGCTTTCTTCACTCTACGATAATGATGATCCTTAGGCAAGAACATGCGGTGGCCGAGATAAACAGTTTTCTTCCCATGTTTCAGTTGGCAGAAAGAGGTCTCGTCTTCACAGATAGGGAAACCAAGATGTCCTTTGATACTGTACCCAGATAGATTTCCATATGTCGGGTAATCATTTATCATACAAAATAGCATCACCCTCATATTAAAATTCCTTTGCGATATGCATCATACAACTCAACACCCTTGTCCCACATAATCTTTAAATCTTCAACAAGTGGAGCCAAGTAAACGTCAATATCGTTTCTAGGCTGCTTTGGTCCTGAAATCAGCAAAGTCAAAAGCATATACTTGTGTTTCATGCATACATCTGGATCAAGATTATATATAACCAAAATTACAGGCCATGTACTATGACTTCTGGAATTATGGGGATTCATTCCACCTGCAGAAAGTGACAGTCTTAAGTTTCTAGGATTACCACCAAATTCTAGAAATATATTATCGATTGTCATCCATTGCGGAGAATCTACAGGGTGTCTAAGAAAACCATCTCCTTTTCTATCCTCAGCATGCCAAACCAACTTCTTCCCATCATCAGCATTATTAAAAAGCACCTAAATCTCGGTATTATTGGTAAATACCACAACACCTTACTAGGGCTGCCATCCTTCTTGTATCATGGTTCTCCACAGACTGGACAACTATCCTTCAAAGCATGATCATTTCGATACAAAATGCAATCATTGCAGCATGCATGTATCTTTTCATAATCAATGCCCATGGATGAAAGCACTTTCTTTGCCTCGTAAGTGCGACGAGGAAGCACATTATCCTCAGGAAGCATATCTTTCAAGAGATGTAGCAAGGTCGTAAAACTTTTATCAGACCAACCATTGCTCGCCTTCAGGTGATATAACTTTTAAATAGCAGATAATTTGGTGAACTTGACACAACCATTGTATAATGGTGTTTCAGAGTCAGTCATTAACCTTTCAAAAATTTTAGGACAGTCTCGTATCTTGTCTTCTACATTGTAAGCCATGTCCTGCAATGTGTCTCCTTCGCCTCCCTCAAATTGTTCACTCTGATCTACAATATGAAAATCTTCCCTCTCGCCATGATGTATCCATCGTGTGTAAGTCGTATCAATGCCGTCTCGAAATAAGTGATGACGCGATGCGTCTTTGTTAATCCGCTTACCAAAATCACACTTTGTGCAAGGACAAAGAAGTCTAGTATCATTTCCTGCAAGTTCAATTGTACACCTTACAAATTCATCCACTCCTTTTTCATACTCTTCAGATAAGCAATTTGAAGACATCCACTTTCGATCCATTGTTGCACAACGATAAAAAGGGTGAGTACAAATATGTGGATAGTTCTTGTAGGGAAGGCATAGTTGCAAGCAAGACGCATGGACTGATTTTAGATCTGTGTTATGGCGCATGGGGCAAAATTTCAGGAAGGCATAGTTGATATTCTGGTTGTTAACCTTGTGCTATTTCAAGTTTCTAATCATCCCCTTAAGTTTTTAGTCTTCCCTTCAAATTATTACTTTCCTAACAAATTTTCAAGTTCTATATAACATAGAAATCAATGATCAGTGATAACCTGGCACATTTCAACCATAAATATATGGTACTTGAATTTTTTCATACTATTATGTTGTTTTTATATTCTCATCTCCGACTTCTGATGTTTCTTTTTATCTCTACTCTGTTGTAGGTAATATTTAATCCTTTGTAGTTGAATCAATGTTCATCGACATACATTTCTTATTTTATTTTTTTGTTGTGAATATATGTTGAGGAATCAGTATTTTTTTGTATTATTTCTAGTAAACTTTATGTTCTTCATATGTACCATTACATGAATGTCATAAACTTTTAGAATGTCAGGGATCACATACATCATCTCATCAACAATGCAAGTGGTCGGTGCCCCTATCATAGTGACTAGACCCATACAAACACAAATATGACATAGATTGTTAGAGTTCTCCATCTCCATAGCCTGTTATGCTTTTGTGCCTACACATGGTAAGGTTCCTAGTTCCTCTAGTTAATATGTGGAATGATTCTTCCTGTGATCAATGGTTTTGTGAGAGATGTCCATCAGATATTTGATTGCAGGTAATTTGGTTCTGGATAGGTAGTTCGAATAGGCATTATGCATCTTAATTACAAAATTGTTTCAATCTATTCTGATCTCATATTGGTTTCTATGACTCTTTTCAGATGTTGTTCTGATCTCAGATAGGTTTCTATGACTCTTTTCAAATGAAGATTCAAATGATCATTGATAAACTAAATCTAAAATGTTATAGGAAATTGTAATTCTTTTAAGTAGGCCATTAGAAAGTGACCACAACATCTAAAACATGTCTTCTTTAAATGAAATAGAAGCTTGTGTAATAAGTGGTCCTCCTTACAAAATCTTCTAGTTCTCATTAACTAGATCGGTTTGTTTGCTAAGTTGGTAGCTTTTTCTAAATGTTATCAACTTTTCTCTACAAGTGGGCCTCCTTACAGAATAGTCTAGTTCTCATTAGTGTGCATGATTTCTCTTTATTGTTGTGAGGGTTGAGTAGCCTTGATGTTAGTTACTTGGCTTGGAAACAATTCTGTCTATTTTTATGTCTGATGCATCTTTAAAGTAGATTAATCTATTATGCACTTTCCTTCTATGCATACTTGAGTTACTTCCTACAAACATAACAAGATTTTCATTATTGACATTAGTTACTTGGCTTGGATTTCTCTTTATTGTTCAAGGCTAGAAGATGGTCATAAGATAAATGTTTGATTGTACAATTTCTTGGACTCACTAATCAAATTGATGAGTTTAAAAGCTACCTTTATTAGTAACCTTACTATTAAGTTTTACTTCATTACCTTCAAACAAATGACATAAATGATTGTTTATGGTTATGTAATTGTAGATAGGTTGGTATCTATTGGTGTGATAGTGGTGATGTTGTATTTAAATAATTTGAATATGATATGCGTATTACTGTGTTGTCTTTTGGTGATTATTCCACCAGAGTGTTTTGTGTTATGGTTCTCTCTTATTATTTTTTACTTCAAACAAAACAAGTTGCATCATCAGACCACAACAGCAGCCATCAAAAACAAGAGTGAGCTCTACCACTCCTTGATGGATAAGCTCACCACTCAAGAACAACTTTTCATATCCGAGCTAGAGAAATCTCAACTCTGCAAATTCCAAGAAAAGGTCAAGGGCAGACTCCAGAAAAGATCTGTAGCTCTACCACTCCATGAATGCAACTCTGCAGACTCCAAGAAAAGATCGACATCAAAACTAAACACAAAGCAAGCTTCCTGTTGAACCTTGGGAGAACCCAACCACTCCAATCAAAGGAAGAGATAGACCACTAAACGAACTATAGGAACTCAGCCACTCAAGCAACGCAGGTATAACCAGAAAAGATAAGAAGAAACTCTATACAAAGGCCAACCAGGAAAACCACCAGAAGAAACATCTTCCCAACTAGGAAAGAGACTAATTTCAAGGCAGACTAGCTCAGAAACAACATTTCAGACGGACCAAGAAGAACATATCAAACTAGGAAATAGAAGAAATATCAAGAAATCAATTCCAGTACCCATAAAAGTCAAAAAGGATTTTCTTGTAAATAACCTCAACAGAAGATATATGATTCATGTGCACTCTAGAATTTCTCTCTAACCAAGAATGGTACATAGTACATAGAAGAATGAATTTTAGGTTACCTTGGATTTAAGGGAGCTCAAAGTAGAGGCAGCGGAGTCGAGTCGTCGTCCATCTCCCCAGGGCAGTGGAGTCGAGTCGTCGTCCGTCTGGCGAAGAGCAGAGGGCAGTGGCACGTCTGACGAAGAGCAGAGGGCAACGGTGCTTTCCGGAGTATGGCGGCGAAGTTGTCGTCGAGCGGTGAGCTCTGCGGCGCTCTGGGGCGGGGGAGCTCTACAGCGCTCTGGGACGGGGGGGTTGTGGAGAAACTGCTGAAGCTAGTCAATTTGGGGGAAACAGCGCGCGGAAGAAAAGAGGAAGCGCGGGTGTTAGAATTTTTTTCTGTGGCACCTATTTATTAATTAGATCTATACATGTATTATACATGTACATGTACATATATGCAATGTATATGATTCATGTAGGTTAATAATTATTCTGCAATAATATCACATAAGGGTGTTAAATAATTGTTAGTTCTGGGTAAAAAAAATGAACCGGCGCAGTAAATCTCAGACTCAATCTAAAATTGAATTTTTTTTAGCAAAATAATTCAAAGGCTATTTTATATGTAAAATATTAGATACACATGTATAACATGTAAATATAGAGGTTGATTAGTTATATGTTATAATATCACACATGGTGTTAAAAATTGGTTTTGAGTCAGTCAATTTCGGGACAAAATATGGCCCAGTTAGACAGTTCAATTGTCAGTGTCGGACCCAAACACAAAACTAGATTTTAATTGTTCAAATGATGTCTCAATTGAGAATGACCCAGATTGAAAATATTAGATTCAAAAGAAAACTCTGAGCCAGATTTGACAATGAATATAAAAAAAATCTCTGATTAGATGTTCATGATTATATTTCGTGTGATATAATATTGGGTAGTCAGTTTCGGGTCAAAACATCTACCCAGAGTGAAAAAATTGTCATTCTCATGATCACACAAAATTAAATTTTGTTCAATCGACCTCTCAAACTGAAACCAACCCATATTAAAAAATTAAAGTCCAAAAAGAACTCGGACCCATATTTGACAATAATTTTATATAAAAAAATAATTATTTGATTACATGTTCATGATAAAATTCTCGAATAAAAAAAATTGGGTTTAGCTCAGTTTTGAGTATATAAAATAAGTCAGAGTCTATTATATAATCTTGGCATATACCAACGGATTATAGCGTATTTTGTGACTATGGTCTATTACAACATGTAGCTATTACAACGGGAGACTAGATAGAAGAAGACTTGCAGCGCACAAGGAGAGGGAGTGCTTGTTCTGGTTTTGGAGGTGGGACTTTGGCGTCGTTCTATTTCCGGAGCGGGAGTGAGAGCGAGAGCGAGGGTTTGGTGCCATTGTTTTGTTTTCGGAGCAGTAGATATAGAACAGAAGGGAGGCATGTATTGGAAAGTAATCCACCGTCTAAATGAATTAGGATTCAACAAGTTACAAAAAAGAAAACCGCAATTGTTGTTTAAAATCAACGATTGATCCATTTAAACAATTATGATTATCTAAAAAGAAAAGGATAAATGTCCACAATCAAATGGATCCTCTTCACGGAAGTAAAAGAGATAATGGTTGGTTTAATATAGTTAATATTGGTTAGGAAAAAAGTTAATGAGGTTCAGGAGCAATCCTTAGGTAAATTAAATAATAGTCTGAGATACATTTCCATAAGGTCAGGGATAAGCCTTTGGGAAAATTTAATATACTCATCAAGGACAGCATCACAAGGGTCAGGGATAAGCCTTCGGAAAAATTAATACACTTGTGAGGGATTCTGTCCTTGAGGAAAACTCATTCGGCCTTGTTGAGTTTTGTAGTAGTGATTGAGGGGAAATAGTCTTTAGAAAATACTAAAACATGAAACAATGTTGAGTGTGTATTTTTTTTAAACAATTCGGAAATAAATTGTTTTGTTCGGAATATGTGAAAATGCATAAATGACGAATAAAACACAAATAATTTGTAAAATTCGGGGAAAATACGAGTTTAATACGAAATTCAGGTGTACCATACATTTAATAAAAAATTTACATAATATACGCGAATAATTGAAAATTTCATAGAATTATGTAAATATGACGTGTTATTTAACTATGGTCTTTTACAATATGTAGCTATTACAACAGGTGATATCATGATGTGTAATTATAGTATATTACAATGGTTTAGTTTACATTGTGTAATGGAGGTCTATTACAATGATGTTTTATGTCTGGATATTACAACATGTTACAACATGTTGTGTAATATATAACAACAGGTTGGAGTCTGTTGTCTCATGTTGGGATATAACAACGAGTTTTAATATGTTGTATTATGGTGGTTGTGATAGACTGAACTTTTGGAATCTTCAAATGTTCAATGACATAGGTCAATTCATGTGGGTTTGAGTAATTTAAAGTAGTTCCAAGTAATTTGATAAAGCATGGATATTATTTGGTATTGAAATCATGATGGTAATTCTTAAGTTTATGACTTTTTCGGAATTTAATTGAGTGGGAAATGGTTGAGTTTTGGGACCAAGATTTGGGGAGATTGTATGGTATGATAACAAAAGGCTATGTTCATGGTTTCATAACTCTTGATATTCCTAGATGGAGTTACTTAGGTACGAATATAGAGATGATGTGCTTTTTAGATACCATGCATCAAAGTCTAATATCTTCCAACCATAAGTTGTGATACACCTAGTTTGGTTAGGTGGTTGTGACCTGTGCATGAACTAGCAATAGATCGACCTTCACGAGAGCTCATCTTATCCCTTAGATATCATCGGACGGTGTTGCACTCTCCTCTTACCTTCAGTCAAACGTGAGATGTGGGGAAGCACAAGGCAACAACTTCCCATCACCGCACGATGTGGTCATGGCTTTGAGAACGTGGATAAGAACTGAGATGAGGGAGGGAGTCCCACCTCCCCATCTGTACTAGTTATCAATCGCACCTCATAGATGGGGAGCATCATGAGAGGAAGCCGTTAGAGTAGAAGACTAGAAGCGTGAAGAGAGGACCAAACGACCAGTCACGATGGCGACAGCAACGACACTGGATCTGACAAGCGCATTATTGCGGATGTGAGAAGACTTGAGGCAAGAGAGGAGGAGCTACTCCAGGCTTGCCCACAGCGGCGTCCAGAAGTGCAGTTCATGCTGGAGTAAGTGAGAAGAGGAGGAGGTGAGGATCTGTAGCGACCCTTGCCAGAATCTGTCTAGTCCCGACGGCGCCCAGGTCGTGTGGTCATACGGTCAGGAACTAGAGACCATCACACACCGGGATTGAGGCCATGTGAGCGGAAGCCTTGCCAGTGGAGAGCCTAGAGATGGAGGCGGCTATGCCCAGGTGATGGAGGTGGATCCATGGTGATGGAGGCGGATGTGCCCAGGTGAACAGATTGTCGTGGCCGTCGGAGCTAAGGTCAGACTCACACGAGCGTCGTGCGGCTAGCTGCAAGAAGGAAGAAATGAGAGGAAAGGAGGCACAATCGCATCTTGAGGAGGTAGGATAGCACCCCTTTTCCTCACCGGAGAGGCTGTGTGTGGCGGCGCACACGGAAGACAGGGGATGCGGGGTTCACGTCGTCCGTGACCAAGGGAAAAGAAAGCCCCAACCGGCTAAAAGAGAAGAGAACCGGCCGACTCAATGTCAAACTAGCGTAGAACTGAGCCGAACTGGGGAGGATCGGACGGATCAAGCCTGGAAGAGAAGCGCCCTCCAAAGTGCCATGTGGCGGCTAGTAATTGGCTGCAAATGGTAAATATCTCAGAAATGCTCAGATCTTCTTTAATTCACAGTAATTAGCATGTTCATCAGAAAAATACAAGTAAGGTATCGAAATTCTCAGAAAAATGCATAGCACAAGATGGAACAATAATATCAGGCTTTTGATGCATTAATATCAGTGATAATATGTAAGATGTGAAATGCTCATAGGATGGATAATAAATATCAAACATCGACAAAAAATTATGAGAAAATACCAGTAAGTGACAAATCATATTTGTAATCCATCTGATGTCAGTAATCATGATGTTGATGCACGAAATCATGTAATTTACTCCATATGGCTAGTTAGGGCTAATAACCCTAAATAATATGTAATTAATGCATACATGCTCAATAAATGATGAAATTTACAGAGTAAGCTCATATCAGTATCTGGAACTTCAGAATTAAATATGAGATCAATATGATACACATAATCTATGTTATACGATGATGTTTGCTCTTAATGTGATATAAACCCTAATTTGAGTAATGCATGTAACCTAGGGTTAATGTGTGACATAATGTTAATATGTTCAGATGATGAACTTTGATAATGAGACATGATCTGGAAAGTGACATCAATATGATAAATCTAAGATAAGAAGACAAGTAATAATATATATTACATAATGAGATAGGCAAACCCTAAAATGGATATAAATAGGGTTAATGATGATGAGAACCTGATGATCGTATGTGATCTTATCTTTATCAGGGTTTGACCTGGGATATATAGTTGACTTGAGGAATATGTGATTATAAGGTTTCTCTTGATCAAGGTATGCTATTACCTCTTACTTGGCTTATTATAAAATATGCTTGTGTTATATGAGTAGTAAAATAATTGGCATATGGTATTGACTGAAATGATTGTTCTTGTATGCTATGTTGCTTGATTCTCCATACTTATTGTTATGAACACATGAAACATAATATATTTGTTCCATTATATCTAAGCACTTCAACTCTTTGGTAGTAAAGTGCTGGAAATAAATACTTCAACTCTTTGGTAGTAAAGTACTTGGAAGTGATCCAACTCTTTGGCAGTAGATCACATTGTGAAATGATCCAACTCTTTGGTAGTAGATCATAAAGGCCTTAATGCATTCAACTCTCAGGTAGTAAGTGCATGGATGATATAATGGAAAATGTGCTTAAAATATGTGTTCTCTTTTGTTGATGAATATCTTTGTGCGAGTATACGATTTTCTTATATTTATTTATAACTTCCAAGTATTAGTTTTATCTTATTGCCAAGATATGATGAGAGGTAAATAAAAGATAGGTAGGCGTACTCAGTACAATATTCTTGAATATTGTGCTGACGTGTACCGCATGTAATCTTTTGTTTAGGTTGTGGTTATGCTCTTGAAGATCCAGGATAGTTGGGAGTTGTATGGCGAGTTGATGTACAGGTGGACCTATTGTCTTAAGATCCTGTAGTATAGTGGTAGTACATGTATATGTAGAAGTTTGTTGTTCAATATGTAATATCAAATGTTGTAACAATTCATGTTGTAATTATATATTGAATGGTGAACATGTGTCGTATGGTTTTATTATTGTTCATCTGCATGTGCTGCTGATTGTTTCCTTCTGACTTCCTCTGACTTTCTTCTTCTTAGCCTAGTGTGGGATGTTTAAATTGGGATTCTCGTTGAGGTGATGTTTCAATTTGGACGTCGCACATCAGATTAAGTTTTAGAAAATTCGGGGATGTCACAGTGGTCTATTACAACATGTACCAAATACAACATGAAAGGCCTATTGTATAATTAATACATACTACAATGGGTGAGTCTGCATTGTGTAATGATGGTCTATTACAACATGTGACTATTACAACGGGTCAAAATATGTTGTGTAAATAACATCTTTTACAACGGTTTTGAATATGTTGTGATACTACAACCTATTACAACACTTTAGCAGTTGTAGTAGTATCCCCCTATACTACAATAGGTTTGGCATGTTGTAAATGACTTGTGCTGTATAAAATATATAATATACAACACAAAAATGGGCTTGTTGTGATAAGTATGCTAACTACAACACAATCATCAAAACTGGTGTCTATCTCCCGTTGTAAAAAGCATTTTCTGTAGTAGTGCAGAGTCGAAAAAGACTGACTAAATTTTCATTCAATAGCATTTTTTATGTATGATCTTATCTTTCTACTTTATAAAAAAGACAGTCTCAGTTGTCTGTTAATCGGACCAACGTGCTTGGCTGTTTTTTTTATTTCTTTTTGAGTGTCTATTTTCCTGCCGCAACAATGAACAGAAAAAATAAGATACAGAATCAACCGCCCAATGAATAAGTAGTGCATCCATGAGGAGGTAGAAAATTTGTTGACGATTGCTAACCATATGTTACATACTTATGTGCTACTTCTTGGGTTGTTTCTATATCCCTATAATAAAGCAAGGTCTTCTTAGCTCATTAGGCCAGGTTGGTTGTATGTTTATGTTTTTTAAATATATCATTTTTATCCAATTACCGTCATCTACGAGCTTCATTAGTGTGTTTGTGAGTTTTGTCTGCATCTATTAGCAGTACATATGCATATTTCATATAGCATTGTAGGTTGCATGATCGAATTGTTCTCTTTCAAAAGATTGTATGTAAAATATTTATTATATATTAGTTGTCGATGGGCATGTATTTAAAAAGGAGAGAGCATGTAACTTCAGGAGACAATTCACAGATTGGAGGGAGAAAGTTGGTAATCAATCAAATTATTATATATCTTTTACTAAGTTATTAGTATTAGTTACATAAATTTTTAGAGAAAATGCAATTTTGGTTATCACACATACATGTTGGAGGGAGTCAGTTGGACATTCAATCAAAGTCTTCTCTTATACTGTGTTTATTTAAGTTTTTTTAGTATTATATATATAACTTTCTAGAGTATAAATAATTTTGATAATGAAATGAGTCGAGTTATTCTTTTTTGGTGAGTTGTGAGTATTAGTTACACACTTTTTCAGAGTTGAGACAATTTTGATAATCACACATAAATGTTGAAGGAAGTCAGTTGGACGTTTAATCGAGTTATTTCTTTTAGTGTGTTATATTTAAGTCATTTTACTATTATATATATCACTACTACAGAAATGGCTTATAACGTCACTTTTAAAGGTGTCGGTTGTATAAATACACCGACACCTAAACTCTACAGCGTCAGTTGATAACATAAACCGAGATCCAATCTATGAAGGGCGACCAGACACGGGTACCACTTTTATTCAGTGTCGGTTATTTAATAAAAACCCGACGCCTAAAACTAACCGCCAAATCCAAAATTTCCAGCGAAAAAAATTACCACTAAAATTTAACATATGGCGTCGGTTGATAAAATTAAACCGACGAGTAAAGGTTATTCGTGAGACAGAAATTGGACACCTTTTGGTCGTCAGTTTTATTACATTGACTGACGCTTATGAGTTTTCCCGCGCTGTCCGCGGGGAATTTTTCACACCTTTTAATCGTCGGTTTTCGGAAGACACCGACGACTATGGTCAGAATAGGTGTCAGTTTTTGTGGGGAACCGACACCGTTAATTTTATGTGTCGGTGTTTATAAATAATCGACGCCTATGGTAGAGTTAATAGCCCCGCGAAATAGACTTTTCCCCATTGTCTCTGTTCCATTGTGAATTCTCTGCTAGGTCTGGCGATTCTTGCCGCCGGTGCTCCCCGCGCTCCGTCGTTGCCCCCGTCACCATTGCTCCCCCGTGCCGCCACCACTCCTGGTCAACGCCCTCGCCGCCGCTCCTGCTGCTCTCCCTTCCGCCGCCGCCCCTCGCCGGTGCCGCTCCTCTCCTCGCCCCCGCCCCCGCCGGTGGCTGCTAGGTGTCCTCTACTCGCCGCCCTCGCCGCCGCTCCTCTCCTCTCCTCGCCGCCGGTGCCGGCTGCCAGCTGCTGCTAGGTCTTGCTCCGTCCGCTGCTCTCCTCTGCCATCAAGGTATGCCCGCCCAACCTTCTTCCTTCTTCCTCTTCTCTGGCGGCTGCTTGGGCGGTTCCAAGGCACGCCTAGGCTGCTGCTGGGCATTTTTTTTAGTTTTTTTAAGTTATTTACTTATTTGTGTTTATTTATGTACTTATTTTGTTATAATTTAATCATCTAATGTTTGTATGTATTCATCTAATGTATGTATTCATCTAATGTTTGTATTTATTTATGTACTAATTTAGCAATTAATTGATCATCATCTACTGATTTATATTAGTTTATCAATAGATTTGTATTTATTCATCTACTTATTTGTATTTTTTTGTCTACTATTTTTATTTAGTTATCTAATCATTTGAATTTATTTGTTTACTATTTTTGAAATTATATAATCATCTAGTGATGTAACTTTATAGTGATGTAACTTTATCACAAGCTCATTATGAACCATTAGATCTGGATCTTAATTAGGGTATCTCTACCGTCCTAACTATGAAATTGGTAACTTGTTTCATTGTTGAGTATATTGAGAATCCTAATCACCCTTCTTGCTTAATGATGAACTGTAATGCACACATGTGACATGCTTGGAATGTAAATGATGAACTTTTCCCTAAATTGCCAATCATGCTTTTAAAGACATCAATAATCACCCTAACTTGAAGAACTAGGATTTTAGGTATAAGATTGACAACACATGTATTTGTTGGCCTAGAAACCCGTCCAAGATTTACTCATTAGGAGTAAATCTTGGATAGTCCCCGGGTTGGGACTGTTCTTGAACACCTGATCTCGCTTAGGATGTAAGTGTATAATGTGTATTGGGGTTTCAAGAAAATTTCGGCAACATTTCCCCGTTTGTTCTCTAAGTACATATGTACTTGGAGAACAGTGGGGAAATGCTGCCGAATTTTTTTTGAAAACCCAATACACATTATACACTTACTAGTGAGATTAGGTGTTCAAGGATGGGATAGGTGGTACACATTTATTATATATAATAATGACATCACATGTATTTGTTAACCCTAGACCCTAATCTTGTTGTAATATATACTTGTTTTCTCTTTGATCATAGAATGGATAGATCATGGATGTCCATTCACAATCGCTGCACCCCAGAGTTTATTTCTAGTCTTGACCAGTTTATTAGATTTTCCAAGGAACATAGGAAACAACCTGGAGATAGGTTCTACTGTCCATGTAGGCATTGCGGTAACAACTTGAAAGTCAGCACTGGTGACGAAATCAAAAGTCATGTCATGTGCAACGGGATTATACAAGGCCATACACAATGGCACTGACATGGAGAGATTTCAGACCTGAAACCAGTGGATGTCGATAGCAGTGCTTGTGTGGAAGAAGAAATTGCCTACGATGACGTAGATGTGAATGAACCAGTTCTAGTAGACATCGTTGATGCGATGCTGGATAGTTGTGGGGTAGAGCACACCGATCCACCTCCCATTTTTAGAAACATTGTGCATGATACTGAGATATCATTATACACAGGTTGTACTAAGTTTACGAAGCTTAGCACTGTGTTGAGATTGTATAAGCTGAAAGCTAACAATAGATGGAGCGACAAAAGCTTCACGTCATTGTTGTCTTTGTTGAAAGAAATGCTTCCTGAAGGAAACGAGCTGCCAATCTCAACATACCAGGTAAAGAAATTGTTGTGCCCGATGGGAATGGATGCCAAGAAGATACACGCATGCCCGAATGATTGTGTATTATTTCAAAAGGACTATGTGGATTTGAAAGATTGTCCAAAATGTGGTGCGTCACGATGTAAATTGACGACTTCAGGGGAGTCCAAAACTGGTTCTCCTGCCAAGGTGATGTGGTATCTACCTATAATATCACGGTTTCAGCGCTTGTTTGCCAATCTGATAGATGCAAAGAATTTGAGGTGGCATGCAGATGTTAAGAAAAATAATGATGGGATCCTACGACATGCGCCTGATTCCCCACAGTGGAAGAAGATTGATCTATTGTACCCTGAATTTGGTGAAGAAGTCAGGAATCTAAGACTTGGGCTTTGTACAGATGGGATGAATCCGTACGGGACATTGAGCAGACAACATAGCACTTGGCCAGTCATGCTTGTTATATACAATCTTCCTCCCTGGGTGTGTATGAAAAATAAGTACGTAATGATGTCGTTGTTGATATCGGGCCCTAAACAACTTGAAAATGACATCGATGTTTATCTTGAACCTCTGATTGATGACTTAAAGAAACTCTAGGGTGAAGGTGTGATGACCTGTGATGCTTCACGAAGAGAGACATTTCGTTTGCATGCTATGTTGTTTTGCACTATTAATGACTTTCTAGCATATGGGAATTTGTCTGGATATAGTGTCAAAGGAGCTAAAGCGTGTCCTATATGTGAAGAGAACACTGATTCAACAAGACTAAAACATGGCGGTAAGATTGTATATCTCGGTCATCGAAGGTTTCTTACAAAATTACATCTGCATCGTAGGAAGCGCAAAGCATTCAATGGATTGAATGAGGAACAGAGTGCACCTAAACCTATACCAGGGGAGGTTATTTATGAAAGAGTAAAAGACTTTGTCAATGAATTTGGTAAGAGATCACAATGTACTATGGCCACACGGAGTGACAAATCTTCATTCAAGAAGAAGTCAATATTTTAGGATCTTCCTTATTGGAGTTCTTTGACAGTCAGGCATTATATCGATGTCATGTACGTTGAGAAAAATGTCTGTGATAGTGTCATTGGTACTTTGTTGAATATACCAGGTAAGACTAAAGATGGGATAAAATCCATACTGGACCTACGTGAAATGGGAATAAGGTCAGAATTAACAGAATTTCATGAAATGGGAAATCGGAGAACATACTTACCTCCCGCTTGTTACACATTGTCTAGAAAGGAGAAGAAAGCTTTTTCTGAATGTTTGGTAAATGTTAAGGTGCCACTGGGTTACTCATCCAACATCCGTAGATTGGTATCAATGAAAGATCTAAAGTTGATAGGTCTTAAATCTCATGATTGTCACACTCTAATGCAACAAATATTGCCAGTGGCAATTAGATCTATATTGTCGAAGCATGTAAGGTTTGCAATCACCAGACTTTGTTTCTTTTTCAACAGTTTGTGCAGCAAAGTTATTGACCCTGATACTCTCGATAAATTGCAAAGAGAAGTGGTTGTTACCCTATGTCAGCTTGAGATGTATTTTCCTCTGTCGTTCTTTGATATCATGGTACATCTTGTTGTCCACTTGACTAGGGAAGTGAAAATGTTGGGACCAGTATCCTTGCATTGGATGTATCCCTTTGAACGATACATGAGCATTTTTAAAAGTGATGTTCAAAACCGTTATCGGCCTGAAGGGAGTATTATCGAGGGTTATGCGGCAAGAGAGGTTATGGATTTTTGCAATGACTTTCTCAGTGGTAATGACACTCCTGATAATGACAACAATATTGACGAGCAATTTGGCAAAGGAATTTTGGGATCACGTGTGAAAGTAATCAGATGTGAGCAGTTGGAACAAGGTCACTTGTATATTTTACACAACATGGACGAAGTGAACGTTTATATCGAGGAACATACCAATTTCATCAAGAGACAATATCCTTGAGCCAATACAATGTGGCTTGCTAGAGAGCATAACAAGACATTTATTAAGTGGTTTGAAAATAAAGTCTTACATCAACTATCTCAAACACCAGATGATATTACTGAAACTATCAAATGCCTCGCCTTTAAACCAAAATTGACTGTTATGTCTTATGAAGGGTATGACATTAATGGATTCACATATTACATAAAGCGCCAAGATGATAAGAGTGTCGTCCAAAACAGTGGGGTCACCCTTCAAGCACCGACTATGTTTTTTGCAAGTGCAAAGGATAAGAGTCCACGTGAAGCTAAAATGTCATATTACGATGTCATTGAAGACATATGGGAGTTTGACTACATAGATTTCATAATTCTGCTCTTCAAATGTAATTGAGTTGATAATACCAAAGGAGTTATAGTGGATGAATTGGGTTTCACTTTAGTGAACTTTGAAAAGATTGGTGAGAAGGGTGAACCATTCATATTGGCATCACATGCAAAACAAGTATTTTATATCGATGATCCTGCAAATGATAAATGGTTAGTTGTTCTTCATGGTAAAAGACAGTTCATTGAAGATCCTATAGATGAAGAACAGTACTATGATAAGTATGATGACTCCAGTCCATTCTCAGTTGGGTTGCCAACACCAGCAAATATTGAAGCTAATGATGACTTGTATGTGCGCGGAGATCACAATGAAGGATTGTTAATTGATAAAAAATCGCAATATTAGAGGCATGTTTATATTTTTTATATGTTTTATTTTTCTGAATGTAAACTTTACAATGAGAATGTGAACTTTACAATGTGAATTTTACAATGTGAATTACTTTATATTGTGAACTTTACAATGTTAATGTGAACTTTACAATGTGAGCTTTACAATTTGAATTACTTTACAATGTGAACTTTACAATGTGAATGTGAATTTTCTGATGGCTGAGCATTCTCCTGATGACCGTGCTGATGATTACCATGAGGGTGAGGACATCAATGCACCGCCTCACAATGTAAGTTTTAAAAATATATCATATATTTATATCTATATGTCCAGTTATAGTTGTATCTTGTAAATGTGTTTATTTTGTCAAATTTTAGGTTGATGATGCACATGTACCATATGAAGCACTTGAGGCACTTGATCAGCAACACCAAAAAGTTGACAAGAGAAGGGGCATCACTATGATGAAGAAGTTAATAGCGCAAAAGGGCAATGGACCCAAACTTGTTGTGGATTTTGATAATGCAGGAAATGCATCTGGTGTGAATCGCAATTCATTTGTTTCATATCTTGGGTATGTTACTCGTAGCCATTGCGGTTGTAAGATAGATTCTTGGCATAAAGTTTCTAAGGAGAAGAAAGACATAATATGGAAGGATTTATGCGTGAGTTATTATTAATTTGCAATTCTATTTTGTAGATTACTATTTTTTTGGATACTAGTTAATAGCAATTCTAATTTGTAGAGTATATTTGAATTGGATGAAAAGTTGCATCGTAAATGTGTGATGCAACGTTGTGGGAGAGTCCTAAGGAACTATAGGACAAATCTCACCCCAGATTACATAAAAGAAGCTGACAAGAGGAAAAAGACAACCACTGAACAGTGGAACTTCCTGGATAAAGAAGAATGGGACGCGTTTGTTGCTTCAAGACAAACTGATGAATTCAAGGTATTAGGCGTCAGTCCCAATCTCATTAATATATGTTGTATTCACCTATTCAAGATTAACATTTATTGTTACTAACCAAATCATTAATGTGCATACTAACTAGGCCCTCAGTGAGGCACAAAGATCAAGGCGTGCACTGAATGTGCACACAATGGGTCCAAAGGGGTATACAGACATTCGCCAAAGACTACAGTCTGAGGCTACTGCTCAGTCTGCTGCTACTCAGGAGTCCTCCACTATAGGTAGCACACCTCTGCCTCACCATGATGTCTGGATAGCTGGGAGGCAAAATAAGAAGGGAGAAATAAGGAAGCCCGCAACTGCTGAGGCGGCTACAATAATGGTAAAATACAACTCTTACAGCAATCGTTCGAATATTGATTATTTGTGATGTTTACTTAATTACAAATTTTTGTTTTGGTGATTAGCGGGAGCTGCACGAGCTGAGGAAACAAGGCAAGTTCATCCCTGAGGGCACAAGGGATGAATTGACAGTTTCTCTGGTTAACCCAGAGCATCCTGGACGTGTTAGGGCTACATGCGCTGGTGTGGGCATCAAAGCTTTTTTTGGGCCATCCCAGCGCAAACATGTCCCAAAAGTGGGACTTTCACAAGAAGAGGTAACATATTTTTTCCTTGTAGATGTTACTGTAAAAGAGAATTCAATAATTAGAATTTGACGTTTCTTTTATCCATGTATAGGTAAATAAGCTATTTGATAGGAAACTCGAAGAAGCAATGAAAAGTGGTAGGCATCCCAGACTGCCACTTACCAGACAGTACCTATGGTGTCTCCTACTACAGGCTCTACTCCTACTGTAGAGGTTGGGAGTAATCCTATAGACCCACCACCTAGCAAATCCGCTGTAAGTATTTTTATGACATAGTAACTAGTTTTTTAATTCAAGATGATATGTATATATGAAATTGTAGTCGTTTCAAAAAAAGATTATATGTATATATGTATAAAACATTCTTTACACAAAAATTTGTAGGGGTTGAAGCCATGCCGTCTAAAAGTTAATGAATATGTCATTGCAGAGGCGTCGGCTTACCCATCCCTACCAGGGGAAATGTTTCACGGGTCTCCATTACCAGCTGGTTGGATTCGTGTGAGCCCGGTATATATATTCCCCAAGTGGATGGATCTTTCATTGCCATATGCCCACCCAGATTGTGAAACGCTTGGTGAGGCAGAAGGCGGAGTGATATTGTGGCTAAAAGTGGATGTCCTCTTTACTGAAACTGTATGGTAAATTTACATTACGTTAAATTGTTAGTGTGTGTATATGATGTCAGTTGATATGAAATTATTATATATATAAAGGTTAAAAATAAGACACACACAACATCTAGGCCTCCACTTCCACCTCCTACATTACCCAGTTGGGTTCCACAGGAACTACCTATCCCGTTAGGTCCTAACTGTAGGGGTATGGCAATATGGTTAGGCGAACATGATATAAATTGCCCTAAAACTGTTTCTATAGATTCAGATGTTGCAGGTCAATCATACGAAAGCAAACTATTTATATAAGATATTTTAGAGTTGTTTCGATATGATTGGCTAAATACATCTGTGATAGAGCTATGGATAAGGTGAGATATTCTTTATACATCCATATACCTTGTGTAGGATTTGGTGATCTGGTTTCTTATTTATTAATGCATGCATAATTAATACATATTTTGCAGCTAATTAGACAAGATATGTGCAGATTTTGCATTCGAACATGTAGGATTTTTTATTCCATCTTTGATTAGTCTAGTAGCTAAAGACCCTCCATCAGTTCAACAATACTGCTATGAGGCTTTTACAATTTTTGCTCAAAATAAGAAGACGGTGATAATGGCTCCATTCAATGTAGAGTAAGTTTACTTTGCTTATTATAATTTGGACTTAAGAAAATTACATTTTTATTGTGGATTTTGAGTTATTAATTTTTAACTTTTTTACCTCTAGTGGTATGCATTGGGAGTTACTAGTTATTGTCCTCGAGACGTTCACTGTCTATTATCTAGATCCTAAGGGGAGTAAATTGAATACAAAATATGGACACATAATGAAAATGGCATTATTCCAGTGAGAAATATTTCATTTTCATATTCGTTAACATATTTTATTACATTACTATTTAATTATGCAATGTACTGTGTTACATTAACATGTAGGGGTTTTGATGAGTTCAAAAAGGCTGGAGGAAAGGTCCCCATGAAAAAGAACCAGCCAATAATTTGGAAGAACGTGAAAGTAAGTTTCCGACTGCAATATATGTATATATTATTTATGTGAACAGTACTTAATTAGTTGTATTTTTTAATATTTTGTATGTTTGAATTTATAGTGTGCTACACAAGACAACGGATGGGCATGTGGATACTATGTGATGCGATTTATGCACATGATTATCAAATATGCCGCAATGGACATCGATTGTATTGCTGAGGTATTATATAGTCTCATTAGATAATATGAAATATATCAATCTTATTTATAGCTCATTAATTATATATATACATCATTCTCTTTACAGGTGTTTAAAACTTACCAAACTACAGGAACGGCCTTACCAGATGTACATGCTCCCTATACGACGGGAGAACTAAATGAAGTAAGAGAAGAATGGAAAATAGCCATACAAATAGTGGGGGTTTTAAGATATAATTGGGATGTTGATAGCAAATAATGACTAAGGAATGATATTTTGTAAATGAATTTCTGAATTATAATATATGTGTGAATGTTTCTACATGTCTAGATGTTTCTACATGTGTCTGGGTGAAAATGAATGAAACTGTTAGTTGTTATATGAATGTTTCTACATGTGTGAATGTGAAAATGAATGGAACTACAAATTGCTAGCTACATGAATGTTTCTAAATGTGTGAAAATCAAATAGAACTGCAGGTTGCATTGCTAAATGTGTGAATATTTTTGTTGTTAATTTTGCAGGTTTGTGGCCTGTTGTTGGCTGATATCAATGGATGTCGTAAAACCTATAGTTCATAATTGAACTACAGGTTTCTCATCCTGCGACCAGCCATACAGCAGGTCTGCAGACTAACAGAAAAAAAAAATAGGCGTCAGTTATTTGTATAAAACCGACGCCACATCGTTACATTGTCAGTTTCTAACAGTAACCGACGTCTATTTCCTTAACACCACGGCCGTGCTGGCCAGCACAGCCGTGACAGCGGACCAGACACCACGGCCGTGCTGGCCAGTACAACCGTGTTGGGAGTGCAGGACCGTGGCAGCAGACCAGACACCACAGCCGTGCTGGCCAGCACGGCCGTGTTGGGAGTGCACGGCCGTGGCAGCAGACCAGACACCACGGTCGTGCTGGCCAACACGGCCGTGTTGGGAGTTATATGACGTTGGTTTCTTATCTAATAACCGACGCTGATAGTGCCCAAAATGGCACCCTTCTGTGGCGCGAATGTATATGGCGTCGGTTGCTTATCTAGTAATCGACGCCTATAGTGCCCTGCTGGGGTATTTTCGGTGGCGCGCGAAGGATTTTGGCGTTGGTTTTTGAACCGACGCGTAACGGTTGGGCTTTTAGCGTCGCCCACATAGGTGTCGCTTAGAAACCGACACTAAAGGCCTTAAATAACCGACACTAAAGGTCGGTTATGTACTAGTGTGTGTGTGTGTGTGTGTATATATATATATATATATATATATATATAGAGAGAGAGAGAGAGAGAGAGAGAGAGAATACAACTAATTCCCATAATCAAATATCTGGAGTTATACTCTTCCGGTGAGTTGTGAGTATTAGTTGCATATTTCTTAGAGCAGATGTAATTTTGGTAATCACACATACACGTTGGAGGGAGTCAGATGGATTGTTAATTGAATTCTTCTTTTAGTGTGTTATATTGAAATTATTATGAGTACAATATATATAATTTTTAGAGCATAAGTTATTCCATTAATCACATCAATCAAGTTATTCCCATTATGTGAGTTGTGAGAATTAGTTACATATTTTTGGAGTGAAGAAAATTTTGATAATAAAAAATACATGTTTGAGGGAGTTTGTTAGATAGTTTATCGAGTTCTTCTCATTTAGTGTGTTATATTTAAATTATTGTAAGTATTATACATATAGTTTTCTAGAGCATAAGTAATTCCAAAAATCATATGAATCGAGTCATTCTCTTACCGTGAGTTGTGAGATTAGTTATATAATTTTTTAACATAGATAATATGAATAATCACACAGACATGATGGAAGGAGTCCATTAGACAGTAAATCAAGTTCTTCTCTTGCAACGTGTTATATTTAAATAAAATAAGTTTAAGTGATTTCAATTTCACATGCTACAAATTGGTGGAAGTCGCTTAGAAGGTAATCAACAATTGACATATGCTTAGTTAAGGGACCACATGTAATTTTACTAATGACACACTACATATTAGAGGGTGTCTCCTGAAATTAGTTGATTTTGTCTTTTAGCAGGTTTACTCAATTGTGTAGTTTTGTTGGTTTATTTAATTGTGTAACACGTGTTTAGCACGTGTCTTTCTACTAATAATAAGAACAGTACAGCCAAATAACAAAAACGAATTGCATTTACACAAAATTCGACTTCATGTTGAATAAATATTTGGGATATTTGTGCAAAACAGTACAACTCGGACCGATTTGGTCCTTTTTTAAATATTCGTCTCTTATTCCGATCCAATTTTAAAATCTTAGAAAATACAACCACTCTTTTTTTGGCCTGAAACTGATTTTGACAGTGTTAAGAAGAGTTCAATATTTGAAAATTGACATATTAAATTGTTTATTCAAACGCCAACAAGGTACTTTTTACAAATAATTCCAGCTACGAGTTGATTCCAAGCTAAAAAAATTGGAAGATCTTTCTGGTAGTCAGAACCCAACTCAAATTCAAATTTTTGTCACTCAGACCAAACTTAAATTTAGATGGAAAAAAACCAACCTAAATCCTGATACGGAATATTTTATCCATGGTCATGTAGTAAAAAAATGCATAAATAACACAATAAGTAAAATGACGAAACAAATGCAAGTAACTAGCGTTTAGCTGAACCGGAAACAAACTCACCCGTCAACTTTAACGGGTAGAGTTGATCTAATGAATCAGCAAACGGCCCGCCAATGAAAAGATAGGGAACTTTCTAATATTTCTTCAAAAGGCAGAGGAAGGTTTTGGGAGAAAAATTCAGCTGTCTTTCTGAAGAGCACGACTAGGAGTGTTTCTATTCGACCCCTTGAGTCGTTTTGCACGAGGCACACACGACTTATTCGATGCCATAGCTACTGCAACTATAGCAATGATCATCCCTGCTTGCACTATATATAGAGGGCGGCAGTCCTTGCATTTGCATCACACTTGAGGCTGGTGTTGGGCACAAGGCCTGGGAACGACAAGCAACGTTTGTCTTGTTTCTTTCCCTCCCCTTCTCTGAACGTATATATAAGTCTTCCTTTTTACTGTTGTCGACATCTCTGTTAACGCAATCGGCTGTCTACAAAATGTAACACCGTTCTTGTTCACAGGAAATATGGGGATCATATCTGGGCTGGTCGTGCTAGTTGTTTTTCTCTCTGCTCAAGCTTTGGCAGAGCAACGAGTCACAGAGATTATTGAGATGGTTACCAACTTAAAAACGGTCTCCTTGACACCATATGTGGATGTGCTGCCTCAGACTAAAACGATCTACACTTATGCAAGAAAAGGCGGTTTCTACGTTCCCGTGCCCGTCACAGTGGGAATGTACCAGACCAAGCAGGTATTATGCCTTAATTGAGTTTCTACGTTCAGAGAAGGGGAGGGAAAGAAACAACATCGTTATTTGTCTTATGCAAGAAAAGGCGGTTTCTACGTTCCCGTGCCCATCGTTATTTGTCTTAATTTCATACATATCATATTTTTACAACATATTTGAAAGTATCCAATTTACAAGTCTTTCTGAATTCTGTCTTTTTTTTATTTCAGAAATTTCACAGGGATCTCCCACCGACAACAATCTTCGCCTATGGCTCAAGCCAAGACACCGCTTCTTTTCCAGGGACACATCTAAGACAGCAAATATGGGACAGCAGATTTGGAGTGCTACGATAGAGGCACTTCGCTATTATCCGCCATACATAACTTTCGAGAACTACCTCCCTGCTACCCACATCCTTCCCGTACATAACACCATCGCCGCCGCAATGGCTCCCCACGGTGGCGTCCCTGCCGTAGTCCATCTCCACGGCGGTGTGGTCTCTCCTGAGAATGACGGCAGTGCCTTCGCATGGTACAGAGCCAATTACAGCACCCAGGCAACCTCATGTACGTACCATGACCATGCACTCGGCCTCACCCGAATCAACCTCCTTGCTGACCTCCTAGGAGCATATGTCATCGGCGAAATGACTGATGGCACTGGCACGAGTTCTCTCAAATCTACCCAAAGGGGACGAATCCGACCGCCACTTCATCATCGCCGACCGTAGCTTCAACGCCGACGGATCCATCTACATGAACAAAACCGGGGTGGATCCTGCCGTACGTATACCCGTCGTGGCGGCAGGAGTATTTCGGGGATGCCATGACCGTGAACGGTAAGATCTGGCCCTACTTGAACGTGCACCGCCGCAAATACCGGTTCCGGATCATCAATGGAAGCAATGCACGCTACCTCACCCTGCGTCTGTACACACCCGACAACAAATACTTGTACCCTTTCTCCGTCATTGGATCTGACAGCTCGTTCCTGTCTGCTTCCGTTAATGCCTACGAAATCGTCGTTGCCGTGGCTGAGATCTTCGATATCATCGTTGATTTCACTGGTATACCCTACAACGAGCTCTTCTTGATCAATGCAGCCAATTACCCATACCCTGATGGAGCCGTCCCAGACCTCAAGGTCATGAAGTCGTCCTATGTGATAAGACTACAAACGATCCATCTGTAGTCCCTCTTGTCAATATTTATTAAAGTCGTTCATGCAACAGTAAAAGATACAAATTTATTAACAATTTCAGGCAGATCTAAAACAAGAATCGAAGATCTAACAAACCAGGAGAACAGAAATAACAAGAGTTAGATTCGCAATCCAGATCGTTCGTTGAGAAACGAACGTGATACTTAAAGAAATCAGTACCCGGCGTGCCCGACAATTTTCGAGGATAGGCACCGTTCTCCCAGTCTCGATCCGGCACGAACCTGGAAGTTGACGTTGCACTGCTACCAGTGCAGCACAGCAACCGCAGGAACCACCGCCTCACAGTCGCGTCTCGGTGACGGGAAGAAGAACGTCGCACTTCGCACAGGCGAACAATCCACGAAGCGACTTAGAACGGAGGCACTCGCTTTGGATTAGGGCTCTCAAAACACACGTGAAACGGCGGCAGAAAGATGTTTGTTGTGTGTTTAACCCTAATGACCAGAGGCGTATATATAGCCACGAACGTCCCTAATCATATTCCCAGTAAGACGCAAACACTCGGTTGCTCTTGTACACAATACAGAATAAAAACTGCAAAGAGAAACACTTTCCAGTTAGGATTAAGAAATCTGAATAGGAAAGAAACAATTAATCACGAGTAATTAATTACTTAGTTGTATCCTAATGCAAAAAGAAGACGGAAGACATTATCCACAAGCCACAAGCCACAAGCTCAAGCCCGGTCAGGCCAGGCCAGGCGTGGCGTGGCGCGCGCGCGTGCGTGCGTACTTTTGATGTGGTAACCCCACCCACCAAGGAGGTGAGCATACCTCCCTCCTAGGACCCCTTGGACATTAGTGCCCCATGTGATCCTACATACGAGGACCACAAACGTTCTAGGAGTGAGCAATATGGGATAAAACTTCTTTGCCATTTGCACTAGAGACAACAATACATTGTGACATGTACTTGCTGCACTACATTGGGCTTAACCCATGCTAAATAAATGTTGCTATAGTAAACGACTACTACAGTAATCATACTGCTACAGTAACATTTAACAATCCCCCACAAAGTCCAATGTGTAGTGTGCTCTACCATTCAATCCTCTATAATGTGCTTTCAGCAGATACCTTTCGGTTTGAATCTACCTGAGTTCTCCAATTGTGACCCCCATAGGAACTAGGTGAACAAAAGTCTTGAACCTGAACCTTAGGTACAAGAGTATAGGTTGGTAACAACGCAATAAAGGCACGGTAGTAAGGAAAACAATGCATTAAGGCCATGCATATAAAATTTTATATCATGATTGATAACAGAGAACAACCCAATTCTCCTGTTGCAGCCTACACAACATCAATCACTTAGCTGGAGTCTCCAAGGATGTACTTCTAACATCCTGTCCTAAGACTTGACACCATTAAGAGACTACTCTCTTACTAACTTACAGTCATGACACTTACAAGTTTCCCAGGGAATAGACACACAGATGCAGGAAGCATCAAACAAGAATACATAGTGTCATCCAATTTACCCGACAGCTTGTTATTACCACATTGAACCCAATTTGTGGGATCTCCACTCTTTTGGGTTGGGTTGCTACTGCCTGAAAATCTATAGGGGTTTCAGTCCCATCCCCAACCTGGATTTTTTCACTAAAGCCAAGGTAAGACCTTTAATAAAAGGATCTGCTGCATTATCTTTGGTACCGACATAGTCCACAGCTACGACCCCATTAGACACTAACTCCCTTACAGATTTCAATCTGACTTGGATGTGTCTATGCTATTTTTTATTGTACTTGGAACTCTTTATCTTAGCAATAGTTGTAGTGTTGTCACAGTGAACTAAAATTACAGGAAATGGCTTCATTACCATAGGTAAACTAGACATAAGTCCATGTAGCCATTCAGCTTCCAATCCAGTTTCATCTAAAGCACACAACTCTACTTCAAAGTGGACCGAGACAATATGGTATATTTCTTAGACCTCCAGGAAACAGCTCCTCCTCCCAACAAGAATACATATCCTGAGACACCATTACTCCCAGAATTCACGACAATCCAGCTTGCATCACTATATCCTTCGACTACGGAAGGATGTTTACCATAATGCAGCCCAAGGGAATGTGTTCCTGTTATGACCCGTTTTAAAGCCTATTGATAAGCAGTATGATTTGAGCCTAATTAAAGTTATTTGAGTTAATTTATGTGCTCATGAGGTAGTTAGTGAATCATTAACTTGACTTAGTTGAATCAAGCACATAAAATCAATTAGTGCATAATTAAGATGATTAATTTGAGTAAAGTAATAATTGGATGCAATTAGAGATTTGAATCAGTAAAACAGTATAATTAGCTTGATTTCATGCCTTGGGATTGTAGAGGGCCTCATTCTTGAAAATATGGAAAAGAAATCACACTGTTTGGACTTTCGAGTCAAAAGTTATGAACTTTTCCGATTCCAGGGTTGAAATTGCAAAATTTCCAAAACTTTTCTTTATAAACCTTCCTTTATTTCCTTGTTAGTTATCCGGTTTCATTTCCATCGGCTGGAGGCGGCGCACAGGAGGTGCAGGCCCGCGGGCGATCGCAGGAGCGATCCATCGGCCGATTTCCAGAATAGGTTTTTGTTTCCTTTCTCCTTTTCTTCTTTACTTCTTTCCCCTTCCACTCTTCTTCCTCCACCACTCCACCCTTTCCCGCCTAGCTTGCTGCCAATCCTTGTTGCTTGGGCGGCCAACAGGTGTAGCAAGCTGCTACGGAAGCAGCAGCCAGAGATCTTCACGGGCGCCAAGGCTATAAAGGAGGCTATTTTGAGCTCCGTTTTGGAGATACAAGCAAGAAGATTTAGCTTCTGTTCAGATTCGGCTATCGATTGGACCTCTCCGTCAACTGTGCGTGAAGCTGCTAGCAACAGTACCGTGAAATCCAAATACCAAAGGAAGAAGACAATAGAAATTCACCCGGAATCAGGCCTTGGACGCATCTCCGGACGAATCCGGACAGTCCAAATCGCTGTGAGTGGGGTTTCATTTATTTATCATTAATAAACTCAGGCGTTTGAATATTTCCAGTTATGTGCGCGAATTACGCTGATAACAGGCGTTATCAGGCGTCGGGCAGCGTTTGGCGTCGCCCGACTTTTTATTTCATAAAATGCTTCTAGACGTTGTTATATGATTTAGTTTAGCATCTGATCAGTGTGGATTGAATCAGTAAATTTATATGGCTCATTGGAACCTAAATTGCTCATTTGAATGTTGAAATTAGAAATTCATGTCTGAAAATGGTATAATTTGGGTATGAACCCAAACAATGAAGATTTCTGATAAATTATCAGATGTACGATTTCAAAGTAGATATGAATTAATAAAATATGCATGAAAACCCTAATTGCATATATCTTTTTACGTTAATATGTGTAAATTGATATTTACATGAAATGGCACATTTCTTTGAAATATTACCAGAAATTCTCAAGTATTGTTATTAAATTATATTGTGAAATGTAATTAACTCTTAATTGAGTTAAGTGATGCACAAACCAAGATTTGGGTTAATGTGCACGTTTTTCGAGAATTTTATAGAATTGACAAATGTTGAGTATGATTCTCGTATGTGAAGTAAATTTCTTTAATTTGTGCAATAAGATGTTCAATTACGTAAATTCGCTATGTATGTGGCAAATTGAAATAAGTTGGGTTATTTATGCATTTCTAATTTGTCTGAATGCATGGTATGAGAATTTCTCAGAAATTACAATGATTTGAAATATATTGCTCTGTCAGTTTAGAATGACAGTGTATTGTGATCTTATATGAAATCAGTAAATGTGATATTCCTGTTTAAGTGTTTATATGTTAACCAGTTAATAGACTTAGATGCCCTGACACCGTAGAACCCCTTTTGGAGGTCTGTGCCTTAGGGGTGAAACGACCTACCTAGCGTGAGTCTAGATGGTCGGTGGCTCGTGTTTAACAATAATCCGTGTGTGTGTCACGGTGGCACGAGGACAGAGAGGCAGTGTTCAACAATAATCCGTGCGTGTGTCACGGTGGCACTGGAGTAAATAGGGGTTATTCAACAATAATCTGTGCGTGTATCACAGTGGTAACCCAGACTCTCCGCCTGTGTGCTCAGGTTAGAGGAGGAGTCTAGAGTACACTCTTTGAGAGTGCAGTGAGGCCGTGTGAGCCTGAGAGTCCTGACGCAGACCAGGATGAAAGTCAGAATTAGCATTTCCCGGGTGTGTCGCTAAGTCTTGTACGGTGGGTTCGTAGTTCGCTACGAGACTTTATATGCAGAGTACACTGCATATGATCAGGGCATAAGTTAAAAGATGATTACTTAGAATTAAGGTAGATTAATATGAAACTTGTGTATGTTCAGATTTAGAATTTATAATACTTGTTCTTTAAATGTTCATTATACTTTTCTGTGATAATTTCACTGTTTAATTAGAACTGCTCAGTTTGTTATTTTATTCACATATTCCTGTTAAAGGTAAAATACAGAGTTGTTTAGTGATAGCTAAATGAAATGCTATTCACTGAGCGAGTAGGCTCATTCCTCTACTCAAACATTTTTAGGTCAACGACAATTCCAGGAATCAGAAGGATCTTTTCATCCTAACGCTTAATCTGTAGAAGGTATATGTAGTTAGTTTAGTTAGATAGTGGTCTCTTAGTCCTTTCCCCTCGGTCCTTGGGACATGGAGTGGGTGAGAGAGAGTGTGTATGTGGTATGTGTATAAAGATGTAAATTAATTGTTATGTTTACTTTCTGTTAAACAATGTTACATGTTGTAAACTTTGTTTATGTACTCTAGCCAGTTTAGTTGAAATGCTTCCACAATAGTTTATTATATTTTAGTTTACAACAATAATCCGGATTTCATTATGAGGTTTAAAAAAAAAGGAAAAGTTCTCAGTGATTTGTTTAGGTGATAATCCCTCCGTCGCACCCTAATCTCGTGATTAGTGGTTAGTGTGAGATCGGGGTGTGACAATTCCTGGTATCAGAGCATAGGTTGAGTATATGAATACTCTAAGTCCAGGTCAGGGGACGATAAGAGACCAATAGGATTAAGGTTTAGGTGTCTTTCTTCTATCTGTAGTTTTCTAACAGGAAATATTCTGTTATATCATTGCAGATGGCAGGAAGAGGTCATGATCATGATGACCAGGCCGAGAGTCATGTTGGCCCTGATCCTCTGTACTTGGGTCCAGGTGGTGGTGACCACGTAGATGAAGCATCTCGTATGTATAAGATGTTTCTGGAGACCAGGGAGAAGTACAAAGTTGATAGGCGAGCTTCTACTTCTACCAGCAGTAAGGATCTGAAGCGGTCTTATGAGCTTGTAAAGAAGCTTGGTGGTACAGAATTCAGTGGTACTACAGATCCTGCAGAGGCAGATGAGTGGTGGAGACAGATAGAGAAGGTCTTTCGCTTGATGGAGCTTCCCGAAGAGAAGAAGATTAATCCGCAGTTTATCTTTTGACAGGTGATGCAGAGCTGTGGTGGCATAGTGTGGAGGATAAAAGGAGAGGTTCAGAGCTTACTTGGCAGGATTTCTCTGAAGAGTTCCATCTTAAGTTTTATCCACCTACCTTCCTTAATGAGAAAATCAGGCAGTTACAGAACATTAAGCAGGGGAACATGTCAGTTACTGAGTATGAAGCGCTTTTCACTCGGTTAGCGAACTTCTGTCCGCAGCTTGTTCCCGACAACTTAGAAAGATGCAGAAGGTTTCAAGAAGGACTGAGGCCAGAGATTCGGCATACAGTTTCTGCCACCAGTAGGAGGAACAGAGAGAACTTTGGTGAGTTTGTTGAGGCTGCTAGACAGGTTGAAGAATCTGTGAATGCGGATAAGGTGCCTGAGTCTAAGAAGAGATTTGCGGACTTTAGTGGAAGACAGTCCAGTAGTGGGTACAGAGGTGGAGGTAGAGGTTTCTTCTCCAAGTTGGGACGCAGTATTGGTTGTTTCAGCATACCAAGATCTGGTGAGGTGACATCTTCTTCTTATGGGCGGCCATCTAGATCATCTACCTCTGTGACTGGTCCACTGAGGCAAGAAACGCGAGTATGTAATACTTGTGGAAGATCACACTCTGGTCAGTGTCAGGGTTCGGATTTTCGAGGTTGTTATCATTGTGGTCAGATGGGACATAAAAAGAAGTTTTGCCCTCAGCTTCAACCAGCAGCATCACCAGTTTTTCAGCCCCAGTTTCATGATGTCCAGAGACAACCTCCAGTGGAAGGATCGAGTTCTTCTGTGGCTTCTGGTTCTAGAGGTGGTGGTGTGCCCAGTGGCAGAAGTAGTCAGAGAGGACAGCGTGGCAGAGGGAGAGCTTCAGCGCGTTTCTTCTCTTTGACACCTCAGGAAGGTATAATCTCTTCACAAGTCGTTACAGGAGAGATGCTTTTATTTAATAGTATACCAGTTTCAGTTTTGATAGATCCGGGTTCTACTCACTCTTTCATACGAAGTTCTTTAGTTGGTGAACTTAATTTGTTAACTCAAGGGTTGGTAGATGAGTTAGTGTTGAGGGTTCCACTAGGTGGACCAACAGCTCTGACTGAGTTCTGTCCCGGATGTTTGCTATCTTTTGGAGGTTACACCTTTGCTGCTAATCTCATACCCTTGGATGTCAATACTTTTCAAGTCATCTTGGGTATGGATTGTCTTGAGACATATCGAGTGCAACTCGATTGTTGGAAGAAGGAAGCTACCTTTCAACAAGGTGAATTTTCTTGTGTCTTTACTGGAGACAGGAAAGTTCTTCCTATGTGCATTGTATCAGCTGCAGTAGCTGATAAGATGCTACAGAAAGGATGTGAAGCGTTCCTTGCTCATGTGGTTGACACTAGAGCAGAAAAGAGCACCGCCAGTGTTTATGATGTGCCGGTAGTTAGTGAGTTTTCTGATGTTTTTCTAGAAGAGTTGCCAGGCTTACCTCCTGTCAGAGACATTGATTTTGAGATTCAGGTAAATCCAGGTAGTCATCCAGTGGCACTGCCAGCTTATAGAATGGCACCTGTAGAGTTGAAGGAACTCAAGGTGCAGCTGCAGGAGTTGCTGGATAAGGGTTTCATCAGACCCAGTTCTTCGCCGTGGGGTGCTCCAATCCTGTTTGTTAAGAAAAAGGATGGTACCATGCGTCTCTGTATAGATTACAGGCAACTGAACAAGATCACTATTAAGAACAAGTACCCTTTGCCGAGAATAGACGATCTGTTTGATCAGTTGCGTGGAGCGACGATCTTCTCTAAGATAGATTTGAGATCTGGATATCATCAGCGCAGAATAAAGGCTTCTGATATTCCCAAGACAGCTTTCAGAACCAGGTATGGGCATTATGAGTTTTTGGTCATGTCGTTTGGACTGACCAATGCCCCAGCAGCCTTTATGGATATGATGAATCAGATTTTCAAACTGTTCCTAGATCAGTTTATTGTAGTCTTTATAGATGATATCCTGATCTACTCCACAGATGATGTACAACATGAGCAACACCTGAGAGTAGTGTTGCAGTTGTTGAGGCAACACCAACTGTATGCTAAGTTTAGCAAGTGTGAGTTCTGGTTGGCTGAGGTAGCATTTCTTGGACATGTTATCTCGAGAGATGGAGTTAGCGTTGATCCTAAGAAAGTTGATTCTGTGCTTCAGTGGGAACAACCTAAGACTCCTACTGAGATCAGAAGTTTCTTGGGTTTAACAGGCTATTACAGAAGGTTTATACAGAACTTCAGTGTGCTAGCATCACCCTTGACACGTTTGACGAGGAAGAATGCACCGTTTGTTTGGTCTGATAACTGTGAGAAGAGTTTTCAGATCTTGAAGAGGAAGTTGACCACAGCGCCAGTGTTAGTTTTGCCCGAGGCAGATAAAGGTTATACAGTGTTCTGCGATGCTTCCAGGAGGGGTTTAGGCTGTGTGTTGATGCAAGAAGGCAAGGTTGTGGCCTATGCATCTAGACAACTTAAGAAGAACGAAGAGAACTACCCTACTCATGATCTGGAATTAGCTGCTATAGTTCATGCTCTTAAGACATGGCGTCACTACATGTATGGTGAGACATGTCAGGTGTTTACAGACCATAAGAGTTTGAAGTATATCTTCACTCAGAAGGATTTGAATTTGAGACAACACAGATGGCTTGAGCTGATCAAAGACTATGATGTGACAATCGATTACCATCCTGGTAAAGCGAATGTTGTGGCAGATGCCTTGAGCAGAAAGTCAAGTTCAACAACAGATGCATTTTCTATGGCATGTTTCAAGAGAGACTTGCTTGTAGATATGTGAAAGTTGAACTTAGACTTGGATGTGACTGGACAGAGTGGGTTGATTGCTCAAATGCAGGTCAAACCTACTTTCTATGATCAGATTAAGGTGTTGCAACTGAGTGATGACGAATTGTGGCAGGTTATGCAGGATATGTCGGAAGGTAAAAGGTCAGAATTCAGGTTTTCTGACGATGGTGTGTTGTATCTTCATGACAGGTTGTGTGTACCTGGGAACAGTGAGCTGAAAGAGCAAATTCTTGAAGAAGCGCATGCTTCTATGTATGCTATGCATCCAGGTAACACAAAAATGTACAAGAATCTCAAAGAGTTGTACTGGTGGTCTGGTATGAAAAGAGATGTGGCTGAGTACGTGGCTAGATGTGGAGTGTGTCATCAGGTTAAAGTTGAGCATCAGAAACCTACTGGTACCTTGCAGTCGCTTCCTATACCTGAATGGAAATGGGAACACATCACGATGGATTTCGTGGTAGGGTTACCCAGAACGCCTAGAGGTTCGGACTCGATATGGGTGATTGTGGATAGACTAACTAAGTCTGCTCACTTTCTCCCTGTCAAGTCAACCTTTGATGTTCCGAAGCTGGCCAAGATATATGTGGACGAAGTAATCAGATTGCACGGTATTCCAGTTTCCATTATTTCTGACAGAGACCCTAAGTTCACATCCAGGTTTTGGGATCAGTTACATCGTGCGTTGGGCACAAGGTTGAGGTTCAGTACAACGTTTCACCCGCAGACGGATGGTCAGTCTAAGAGGACCATTCAGACTCTTGAAGACATGCTGAGAGCATGCGTTCTGCAGTTCAGAGGTAACTGGGAAGAACACTTAAGTCTGATGGAGTTTGCATATAACAACAGCTACCATTCTAGTCTTGGAATGGCCCCATATGAAGCTCTATATGGCAGAAAGTGTAGATCACCAGTTTGTTGGTACGAGGTTGGTGAGAAAGAAATTCTTGGACCTGAGATAGTCAATATGACTACAGAGAAGATATTTGTGATCAGGGAGCAGTTGAAAGCTGCTCAGGACAGACAAAAAAGTTATGCAGAGAGACGACGTCGACCTCTTGAGTTTGAGGTTGGTGACGAGGTTTATCTGAAAGTTTCACCGTGGAAGGGAGTGTTGAGGTTTGGTAAGAGAGGCAAATTGACTCCTAGGTTTATGGGCCCATATCCAATCATTGAGAGGATTGGACCTGTAGCCTATAAGTTGGATTTGCCATCTGAGTTAGCTAATCTTCATGATGTGTTTCATGTGTCTATGCTTAAGAAATGTTACCCTGGTACGGAAAAGATAGTTGACCCAGAACCTGCACAGCTTAGATCAGATGTGTCCTATGTTGAGGGACCAATCCAGATAGTTGATCAGAGGATCAAGAAGCTTAAGAACCGTGAGATACCATTGGTGAAGGTTCTGTGGAGGAATCATAACCTTGAAGAAGCTACGTGGGAGCTTGAATCTGAGATGCGTAGCAAGTTTCCTTTTCTCTTTTAGGAATTTCGGGACGAAATTCTTATAAGGGAGGGAGATTGTTATGACCCGTTTTAAAGCCTATTGATAAGCAGTATGATTTGAGCCTAATTAAAGTTATTTGAGTTAATTTATGTGCTCATGAGGTAGTTAGTGAATCATTAACTTGACTTAGTTGAATCAAGCACATAAAATCAATTAGTGCATAATTAAGATGATTAATTTGAGTAAAGTAATAATTGGATGCAATTAGATATTTGAATCAGTAAAACAGTATAATTAGCTTGATTTCATGCCTTGGGATTGTAGAGGGCCTCATTCTTGAAAATATGGAAAAGAAATCACACTGTTTGGACTTTCGAGTCAAAAGTTATGAACTTTTCCGATTCCAGGGTTGAAATTGCAAAATTTCCAAAACTTTTCTTTATAAACCTTCCTTTATTTCCTTGTTAGTTATCCGGTTTCATTTCCATCGGCTGGAGGCGGCGCACAGGAGGTGCAGGCCCGCGGGCGATCGCAGGAGCGATCCATCGGCCGATTTCCAGAATAGGTTTTTGTTTCCTTTCTCCTTTTCTTCTTTACTTCTTTCCCCTTCCACTCTTCTTCCTCCACCACTCCACCCTTTCCCGCCTAGCTTGCTGCCAATCCTTGTTGCTTGGGTGGCCAACAGGTGTAGCAAGCTGCTACGGAAGCAGCAGCCAGAGATCTTCACGGGCGCCAAGGCTATAAAGGAGGCTATTTTGAGCTCCGTTTTGGAGATACAAGCAAGAAGATTTAGCTTCTATTCAGATTCGGCTATCGATTGGACCTCTCCGTCAACTGTGCGTGAAGCTGCTAGCAATAGTACTGTGAAATCCAAATACCAAAGGAAGAAGACAATAGAAATTCGCCCGGAATCAGGCCTTGGACGCATCTCCGGACGAATCCGGACAGTCCAAATCGCTGTGAGTGGGGTTTCATTTATTTATCATTAATAAACTCAGGCGTTTGAATATTTCCAGTTATGTGCGCGAATTACGCTGATAACAGGCGTTATCAGGCGTCGGGCAGCGTTTGGCGTCGCCCGACTTTTTATTTCATAAAATGCTTCTAGACGCTGTTATATAATTTAGTTTAGCATCTGATCAGTGTGGATTGAATCAGTAAATTTATATGGCTCATTGGAACCTAAATTGCTCATTTGAATGTTGAAATTAGAAATTCATGTCTGAAAATGGTATAATTTGGGTATGAACCCAAACAATGAAGATTTCTGATAAATTATCAGATGTATGATTTCAAAGTCGATATGAATTAATAAAATATGCATGAAAACCCTAATTGCATATATCTTTTTACGTTAATATGTGTAAATTGATATTTACATGAAATGGCACATTTCTCTGAAATATTACCAGAAATTCTCAAGTATTGTTATTAAATTATATTGTGAAATGTAATTAAATCTTAATTGAGTTAAGTGATGCACAAACCAAGATTTGGGTTAATGTGCACGTTTTTCGAGAATTTTAGAGAATTGACAAATGTTGAGTATGATTCTCGTATGTGAAGTAAATTTCTTTAATTTGTGCAATAAGATGTTCAATTGCGTAAATTCGCTATGTATGTGCCAAATTGAAATAAGTTGGGTTATTTATGCATTTCTAATTTGTCTGAATGCATGGTATGAGAATTTCTCAGAAATTACAATGATTTGAAATATATTGCTCTGTCAGTTTAGAATGACAGTGTATTGTGATTTGATATGAAATCAGTAAATGTGATATTCATGTTTAAGTGTTTATATGTTAACCAGTTAATAGACTTAGATGCCCTGACACCGTAGAACCCCTTTTGGAGGTTTGTGCCTTAGGGGTGAAACGACCTACCTAGCGTGAGTCTAGATGGTCGGTGGCTCGTGTTTAACAATAATCCGTGCGTGTGTCACGGTGGCACGAGGACAGAGAGGCAGTGTTCAATAATAATCCGTGCGTGTGTCACGGTGGCACTGGAGTAAATAGGGGTTATTTAACAATAATTTGTGCGTGTGTCACAGTGGTAACCCAGACTCTCCGCCTGTGTGCTCAGGTTAGAGGAGGAGTCTAGAGTACACTCTTTGAGAGTGCAGTGAGGCCGTGTGAGCCTGAGAGTCCTGACGCAGACCAGGACGACAGTCAGACTTAGCATTTCCCGGGTGTGTCGCTAAGTCTTGTACGGTGGGTTCGTAGTTCGCTACGAGACTTTATATGCAGAGTACACTGCATATGATCAGGGCATAAGTTAAAAGATGATTACTTAGAATTAAGGTAGATTAATATGAAACTTGTGTATGTTCAGATTTAGAATTTATAATACTTGTTCTTTAAATGTTCATTATACTTTTCTGCGATAATTGCATTGTTTAATTAGAACTGCTCAGTTTGTTATTTTATTCACATATTCCTGTTCAAGGTAAAATACGGAGTTGTTTAGTGATAGCTAAATGAAATGCTATTCACTGAGCGAGTAGGCTCATTCCTCTACTCAAACATTTTCATGTCAACGACAATTCCAGGAATCAGAAGGATCTTTTCATCCTAACGCTTAATCTGTAGAAGGTATATGTAGTTAGTTTAGTTAGATAGTGGTCTCTTAGTCCTTTCCCCTCGGTCCTTGGGACATGGAGTGGGTGAGAGAGAGTGTGTATGTGGTATGTGTATAAAGATGTAAATTAATTGTTATGTTTACTTTCTGTTAAACAATGTTACATGTTGTAAACTTTGTTTACGTACTCTAGCCAGTTTAGTTGAAATGCTTCCACAATAGTTTATTATGTTTTAGTTTACAGCAATAATCCGGATTTCATTACGAGATTTTAAAAAAAAAAGGAAAAGTTCTCAGTGATTTGTTTAGGTGATAATCCCTCCGTCGCACCCTAATCTCGTGATTAGTGGTTAGTGTGAGATCGGGGTGTGACAGTTCCCTTGATATACCTCAGAACTCTGTCAAGAGCTTCCCAATGGGTCTTGTTGGGACAACTGGTGTATCTACTTAACTTGTTCACAACAAATGCAATGTATGGACGTGTACAGTTCATAAGATACATCAAACTTCCGATAATCTGAGAGTATCGTAATTGAGACACTGGAACCCCAGTCTCATTTTTGAACTAGGACTTGGATGAATCATATGGAGTCTTAACAGGTTTACGTGATGTGTACTCAAACCTCTCCAGTATCTTCTCAACATAGTGAGACTGAGAGAGAGAGTTATACCATCAGTAGACCTTATGATTTTAATCCCTAAAATCACATCAGCGACTCCCATATCCTTCATCTAAAACTTGCTACATAAGAATGACTTTGTCTCATTTACTATTTTCATATCGGAACCAAAAAGAAGGATATCATCGACGTATAAGCAGAACAAAATAAATCCATTATTGACAATCTTGCAGTAGAGACACTTATCAAATTCACTAGAAATAAAGCCAAATGATGATATCACAGAATCAAACTTCTCATGTCATTGCTTAAGGGCTTGTTTTAAGCCATATAATGACTTAACAAGTTTACACACTTTGGACTCATTCCCACAACCCACAAATCCCTCAAGTTGTTCTATGTATATCTCTTCTTGAAGATCACCGTGTAAGAACGCGGTCTTCACATCCATCTGATGTATATAGAGATTATACATGGAAGCCAATGCTATAAGCACTCAGATTGTGGTCATACGGGAAAAAGATGAATAGCTATCAAAATAATCTATTCCTTCCCTTTGTGTGTAACCCTTAGCAACTAACCTAGCCTTATACTTATTGATTTTCCCGTCTGCATTAAGTTTCTTCTTAAAAATCCATTTGCAACCAACTGCAGAACAACCAGGAGGCAAATTCACCAATTCCCAAGTTCCATTCGAGAGAATTGATTGGATTTTATCATTAACGGTTTCTTTCCAAAACTTAGCTTCTGGAGATTCCATAGCTTGTTTGAAAGTAACAGGATCATCCTCAACATTGTAAGTGAGAAACTGACTTCCAAAGTCCTTGGATGTCCTAGGTTGTTTACTTCTCCTTGGTTCAACTATTTCTTCATAATCATCCGATTCAGAAATAGTTTGTTCTGAGTCGCCCCCCACATTTGTCATCCTTTCCATGTGCTCAGGAATGGAACCTGTGGTAAATGAATCTTGTTGAGATACTTCATTGGGCACACCAGTTTTTATAGGAAACACGTCCTCAAAGAATGTTGCATCACGTAATTCCACAATTGTATTGACCTCAAAGCCAGAGATATCTGATTTTACAATCAGGAATCTGTAAGCATAGTTTGTCTCTACATAACCCAAAAATATGGCATCAACTATTTTCGGTCCCAATTTCTTCCTTTTGTGTTCAGGGACAAGTACCTTTGCGAGGCACCCCCACACTCGAAGATATTTAAGACTCGGTTTCCTTGCTCTCCATAACTCAAGCGGACTACTCTCTGAATGTTTATGGAGAACTCTATTCAGAATATAGCAAGCCGTATTCAAATCTTCCCCCCCACATAAAGTTGGATAATCTAGATGTTTGGAGTAGGTATTTATCATATCTATTAAGGTTCAGTTTTTACGTTCAGCTATCCCATTTGATTGTGGTGAATAAGGAGCAGTGACCTCATGAACTATACCATGTAATTGGAAAAATTCCAAAAAAAAGTTCGAGGTATACTCTCCTCCCCTATCAGACCTTAATTGCTGAAGTATTTTACCGATTTGAGTTTCAGCTTCTTTCTTATAAATTTGAAATTTATCCAATGCCTCATCTTTAATTCTAAGTAAAAAGACATAATAGTATCTACTCGCATCGTCAATAAAAGTTATAAAATAATGCTTTTGATCCCTCGTAGCAACACCATTAAATTCACAGATATATGTATGCACTAAATCCAAAATTTCCAAATTCCTATTCACAGAATGAAAAGGCTTCCTAGGCAATTTAGCTTGTATACAGATTTCACATTTATTGATGCTAATTTCAGATTTAGGGATCAAATTTAGATTCATCATATGCTTCATTGAGGCAACATTAACATGTCCCAAACGTGAATGCCATACATCAGATGAAACAAGATTCATGCAAACAGAACTATAATCATTCAAATTTAAAACGGAATATGAAACAGGTTCAACATGAATCTTAAACAAGGTCTCCACATCACATAAGTACCCCTTGCCAAAAAACAAAGAATCACGAAGGCATGTAATAATAGCCTTATTACATTTACAGTCTACTCTATAACCTTCCCTAACTAATATGACACCACTAAGGATATTGTGTCGAATGGTTGGAACATGTATGACCCTGTTAAGAGTCAAAACCTTCCCCGAAGGGAAGTTCAAGTCCACCCGTCCTTCGCCTTTGACTTCTATAGAGCTGGAATCCCCCAAAGTCACAAACCGACCTCGAGAGGCCTGATAAGACACAAATAGGGATTTATCAGCACACACATGTACATTAGCCCCAGTGTCAATTATCCAATAAAGTGGTTCAAAAATAGAAAGGATTTCAGGTTTAATAGACATGTACCCATCATTGAGGTTTAAGGATGTAGTCATCATGTTGACCACAGCCTCCTCAGTTGCAGATGTGGTAGCTTTCTTTTCCTTCTTAGTAGGACAATCCTTGTTCCAGTGGCCAACCTGTCTACAAGTCCAACAAGGTTTGTTCTTCGGTTTCTTTTGGATCTTTTCCTTAGGTTTATGTGCATTCTTAGATTTCTTATCTTTGGTGTTTTTCACAGAAGTAAAATTAACAGTTGAATTTGCATCAGTAGGCACCTTGACCCCTTTCTCCTTTAAGTGTTCTTCTTGTATATTAATATCCATCATTAGTTCATCCATGGTGTGTGTCCCTTTGCGATGCTTCAGAGACATACCAAATGATTCCCAAGACTTAGGGAATTTTTCTATGATAGACATAACAACAAAATTCTCAGGCAATACCATCTTGGCATCTGAGAGTTCATGAACTACGAGTTGTAGATCATGTGTTTGATCGGAAACTGACTTACCCTCAACCATCTGAAACTTAAGAAATTTAGACACGTAATATTTTTCAACACCTTGATTTTCAGTGCTGAAATTCTTAATCAACAATTCCAGCAAAACCTTGGACGTAGTGACTGGCGGCTTTGAGTAAGAATCATACAGTTTGTTATTTAAACCATACAGAATCAAACTATGGTACGTTTTATCACCCTTCTTCCAATTAGCAATAATATTTACATTATCAGGAATTATTTCATCAGATATAGGTTCAGTTTCAACTAAGTATTGATCATAACCCGTAATATTCAACCAAATTTCCATCCGACTCTGCCAACGGGCAAAGTTAGTACCAGTAAAATTTTCAGGCATATTGTTGGTATCAATTTTACATCCCGAACCACCCTGACCGACCATTGTTAATTAACGACAGAAAACTTATTTTTTTAAGACAGTTGTTAATATTTATTAACGTCGTTCATACAACAGCAACAGGTGCAAAGTTATTAACAATTTTAGGCAGATCCAAAATAAGAAACTAAGATCAAACAAAGCATGAGAACAGAAATAACATGAGTTAGATTCGAAAACCAGATCGTTCGTTAAGAAACGAACGTGATACTTAAAGAAATCCGACAATCTTAACAGATTGGCACCGTTCTCCCAGTCTCGATCCGGCACGAACCTGGAAGTTGACGTTGCACTGCTACCAGTGCAGCACAGCAACCGCAGAAACCACCGCCTGATAGTCGTGTCTCGGTGACGGGAAGAAGAACGCCGCACTTCGCACAGGAGAACAACTCCACGAAGCGACTTGGAACGAAGGCACTCGCTCTGGATTAGGGCTCTCAAAACACACGTGAAATGGCGGCAGAAAGATGTTTGTTGTGTGTTTAACCCTAATGACCGGAGGCGTATATATAGCCACGAATGCCCATAATCCTATTCCCAGTAAGACGCTAACACTAGGTTGCTCTTATACACAATACGAAATAAAAACCGCAAAAAGAAACACTTTCCAGTTAAGATTAAGAAATCCGAATAGAAAAAAAAACAATTAATTACACGAGTAATTAATTACTTAGTTGTATCCACGAACCACACGCCACAGGCCCGGCCCGACGAGGCGTGGTGCGCGCATTGTGATGTGGTAACCTCACCCACCAAGAAGGTGAACATACCTCCCTCTTAGGACCCGTTGGACACTAGTGCCCTATGTGATCATACATATGAAGACCACAAAAGTTTTAGGAGTGAGCAATATGGGATAAAACTTTTTTACCATTTGCAATAGAGACAACACTACATTCTCACATGTACTTGTTGCACTACATTAGCTTAACCCATGCTAAATAAATGTTGCAACAGTAAACAACTACTACAGCTACAGTAACAGTTATCTAACAGTCCCGCCAACTCTGATCACGAATTATGACCCAAGCCAGCGTCAGTGATGCGGTAACAACAAGGTACATGGCGTTATACGAGTATTTCGACAGCGTCAATGGCCAAACAACCCACATGTACATCAACGGCAAGAAGCTCATTGATCCAGTCCCGGAAACACCCAAGTCAGGGACCACAGAGCTGTGGAATGTCATCAATCTAACTGGGGATGACCATCCACTCCACCTTCACCTGGCGCACATTCAGGCAATCAAGATGCAAGAAATAGCGGATCTGGATAACTTCAAATCGTGCATGCAGCAGAAGCAGGACGCCCTTCTGTGCAACATCACCGGTCTTGCTACAGGGAACATCAGGCCCGTTCCTGACTACGAGAAGACGAGGAAGAATGTCATTAAGCACCCGCCTGGAGTGATGTCGACCGTCGTCGCCAAGTTCAAGTTAGTGGATTCCAATATGCCCTATCCTTTCGATCCCACGGCTGAGCCTGGTTACGTCTACCACTGCCATGTAAGCTATTAATTCTACCTCTATCTTCTTACTTTTTCTATACAGAAAGTACTAATTAACTACATGAAGATCGGTCAAGGGAAGCAAACAATATTATATGTCAATAGCGACAAGTACGTTGAAACCCTGAAGCAAACAATACGTAATTAATCAAATATGCAATCAAATCTGTATCGGATATGTGGACTAATTCGAAGTGATCTGGATCATACATGTCAAGTTAGATTGACTCTATAGATAACTAACAATAACACGCTTTGTTAATTTGTTTGCAGATACTAGACCATGAAGATAACGAAATGATCCGTCCATTGAAGATCCGTCAATAACTCCAACTACGTACAGAACAAAGCAAAACCCTCAAATCAGTCAATAAAGGGGGATTAATAAGTCTGCTGATGGGTTTACTTTTATGAAGTAGTTGTTAGATGCCCTTAGGATTTGCTGTTACTAGTTAAACAAAGAACAGGCTGTTAGATGACAATGTCCCAATTTTGTAATGGCATTCCAACGTGATGCAATGTTTGCACAACAAGCAATGTATTAGGTGAACCATGTCTTTGCTATAAAAATCGTGCTATATGTATCATCTTCCGGTTCATATGTTTTGTTCTACTCACTGAGCGTATGTTTGCCGTATTCATTTCAACATAATTCCTTTTTTTGCACTCTCGTGTAACTTGTGAGTGCAAATAACGTTGATAATTATCTTTGATTGTTAAACAAGAGCAAAAATGTCAACATTTAACAAGTTTCACATTTAAAGAATATCATAAGCAGAGATATTGCAACTATTTAGATTTAAGTGGATATAAGTACCAAATGCATGTTTCTCCAAAAGTTCGAAGTACCAATTTTGCTTTGATATTCTTAATCTACAAGCTAATCTTGGCCGACAGCCTTTGCTGAGTTTGCTCCTTTTCCGGAAGTAAATCATTGTCAAGTTTTTTTTTGCTTTAAAGGAAAGAACCTCGATTGATAAGGAGGCAACACTATTTAAACGAGTCTTTAGATACATATTTATAGGAATCTAAAAACAATGAAGAAAAATCCTTTTTAGGAAAATAAAGATCGAGAAAGACTAATGCTCATGCTTCTACATTTCCACTATAATATTTTCACTTCATAGAGCAACTTTCCATGAGGGGGTCATTTGATATGGCGTAATTCTGATGTGGTTGATATTGTAGATCCGGGGATTGTATTCTCTTGTGCAGCATTGCATCAGCATCCGTTATAAATAAGGAAGAACAAATAGAAAAATGTTAAAATGACTAGAGATTTAAAACACTTCCATGGGTACACAATACAATTTTCGGAGAGAGACTCAAACACCATACGAGGGGTGCACCACTCTTGCTAGATGTTATTCATATCATTAATCATCTAGCCAAAGAAAGATACAAGGAGACACGAGAGGGTGGGGGAGACAAGGGAAGAGAGGCATCCCCAAACCAACAAATGTCCCTCCCTAAAGTTAGGTGACATGTAATCTTTGTAGGGTGTTCCTGCCATTTACAAAAAAAATCATAACTATGTTAGGCACACCAGTTTACTTAAACCAATGAATTTCACAAAAATACAAACTACTAAAAATTCTGAAAAGTTATTGTCAATTAATGTAGTTAGCTATTTTATTTCTTTTCTTCCATCCATAAACATTGTAACTTTTTTCTTTTTCAAATCATCCTTTACACCCTGACATAGTGCCAAATATAATTATTACTTATGTCATGTGACTATCTAGTCTACATTTCCTCTTAATAAATTGTAACCTTAATGAATGTTTACTCAATCTTACTTTATGTTTTGTAAATCGACATCCAAAACATGCTTTTGCACTCGGCCTGTCCCCTTAGTGACAACATGACAACCTACTTCATCACTTCATTATTTTCTCCTCTGTTAAATATCCCCTTTAAGGTGTGGCGCAAAATAAGATAACATATTTAATTATTTGACTTTTCTGAAGGGATGCATCTCTTGGGGGTTTACTGTAGACCCCATAAGTGTCGTGCCTCTTGATGATGGATAAAGAGGCATTAAATATATTATATAAAGACTTGGTCCTCTCTCCATGGGATGCCATCAGTAACTGACATCCATCGAACGGAGAACCCACAGGAAGAGAGAAACCAACACTCTTTTTGAAAAGGAAAATGATCGGATCACGCTCGTTTCCATCACGCGCAGCTGTTACGCGCGACCCTTGGTGGTTTTGCTGATGAAAAACTGGAGACCCCTTCAATAGCCGGTTTGCTGTACGTCAGGTCCACCCAAAACGCAGCAATGCATTTAATGCTACAGCGACAGGAGCAGTTGGGGTGATTTTGGTGGGGGTAAAAATAAATTTCGGATGATGACGTGGCGGTCTTTAATTGGATGGGTTGGTAGAGGGTGGGTAATATGCAAATATATTTGTTTTACTTATAACTTTTGGACCGTGATGAATTTTTTGACAAAATAAAAACCATTAGTTTTGTTATGAAAAATGCAAACCAACAAGAGTAATATTGATATACTTTTAACAAAAAATATAAAAATGATATTAATAGGGTATTATGGGTGCCAATGAATCATTTTGGGCATCAATTAACCATCTTTAGGTGTCATTAGCCATTTATGGGTGCCAATAAGTTATTTGGGTGTCATTATATTGTTTTAGTTGTCGATACCTTATTTGGGCGTCATTTTAAACTTATAGGTGTCAATTAATCATTTTGGGCGTCAATAACCTTATTTGGGCATCGTCTTTATATTTTTGGGTGTCATTGAACCATTTTAGGCGTCAATTAACTATTTTTAGGTGTAAATAACCATTTATGGGAGTCATAGCATCCAAAATTCCTTATTTGGATGCCATTTTAAATTTTTGGGTGTCAATGAACCATTTTGGGTGTCAATTACCTTATTTGGGTATCATCTTTATACTTTTGGGTGTCAATGCACCATTTTGGGCGTTAGTTAAACATTTTTAGGTGTCAATAACTATTTATGGGTGTCATAGTATCTAAAATACCTTATTTGGGCATCATTTTAAACTTCTGGATGTCAATGAACCATTTTGGACGTCAATTATCTTATTTGGGCGTCATTTTAAATTTTTGGATGTCAATGAACTATTTTGGGCATCAATTACCTTATTTGGGTGTCATCTTCATACTTTTGCATATCAACGAATCATTTTATGCGTCGAGTAACCATTTTTAGGTGTCAATAACCGTTTATGGGCACCATAGTTGGTTCTCAGTTAACATATATATATTATTTTTATATATTTTTCTCAAAAATATGTCAATATTAGGCTTGTTAGATTGCATTATTCGTAACGAAACCAACGGTTTTTGTTTTATTAAAAAATTCATTATGGTACAAAAATTATAAGGAAAATAAATTTATTTGCCTATTGCATAATCCTAAAAATCAACCAATTGCATTATGTCACATGGCGGCGGGATAACAATTAGTTTGGGGCTGTTTCACTGCGCGTGAAACCACGCGTTACGGAGCGTGAGCTTGACAAAATCTTAGTCATTTTGAAAACTATACGAGACACCTCTTGCAAGACGACACCGTTGCCATCACTTCCGCTGCCCTGGACACTCCCTGCCCTAGACACTGCGTTTTTCTTGTCTCGGACGTTGGCACTCCAAAGAACGATGGAAACTTCCTCCAATCAGAGTATCATATTTAAATTAACATTGGTATCAGAGCCCTATTCGATCCTTGCCATAAATGATCGTTGTCTTACTAACTGCGTTCCGCGCTCGGCGCTGCTGCTGTCAATTCATTCAATAGGGTTTCTTTTCGGTATCTTGTATTTAACATTGCAAATAAAGCACAATGACAATTGCGATTTCAGTTGGTATTCACTCACGAATGGAATTTTGTAATCATATGTTTACTAAGAATTAACCAGTAAGGTTGTGTCCTCGTGGGATTAACCTTGCGGGAAGAAACAATAATCTAATACGACAGTCATCCTTCAGATTTTTTATTTTTTCCTTGGCCTTCAAGGCGGGTCCTCTGATATGTCATTTTAACTAACTCCACTCAAGATTATAATAAATTAGTTCTCTTATCTTTGTTGGATCGTTGCACTTTAACCATACAGATAATAGTGTCTCATCGGTTTGCTCAATCTGTATAATGAGGCTTCTCCATAATTTTTCTTTTCCTGCATGTGCCCTTGTCATACGTATATTTGATCGGTGGCTTTATGTAAAGCAATCAAGGGCAAGAAAGAAATAAAGGAGAGGAAATTCATGATTTGGTAATATACGTGATTGTTTCGTCTATTGGAAAAATAAATAAGTATGTGGTTCTTATTGTTAACACATGCATTGATTGAAATACTACCCGATGAACTACACAATTTTTTTTACTAGATGAATGCTAATGTCACTAAGTGTGAATATACTTGTTACATTCAAGATTATGTATAGTCTTACCAAAGTAAGTCTATTTATAAAGTGATGAAAAAATATTCACATAAAAAATAAGTGACATTAGATTCAACTTAACTTGACAACAATAATTTCAGTTTGGTTAAAATTTATCATTGTTGATGGCATTATGAGTTAAGAAAGTTAGCATATGTATGTCATTGATATAATGTTTAGCCCAAAGGAAAAATATTATGTCACTCACAACCATATGCTAAGTTATTTTGTTAAGTGAGATTTGACTCACGTAAAGAAACTAATCTAAATTAGTCTTACATATTTATTCAAAGATAATTTACAATGACTAATTTTGATTAGTATAATAAAAGTAAATAAAGTAGACCTCATAAGTTACTTTTATATTTCAGTTGTGGTTTTAATATGAAATTTTAGTTATTGCATTTATTTCTTCATCTTTGTATGGTGAAAATAACAACATTACAAATTTTAATGGTTCAAACTTTAATGAATGGAAAGAAAAGGTCATGTTTACATTAGGGTGTATGGACTTAGACTTAGCTTTCCGAGTGGAAAAACCACAACCACTTACTGAGGAAAGTACCACTGCAGAAAAAGTCAATTATGATAAGTGGGAACGATCTAATAGGCTTAGTTTGCTTCTTATACAAGAACATGTTGGAAAACATATTACACGGTCCATTCCTACTTTTGAATTGGCAAAAGATTTTCTAAAAGCAGTGGAAGAACAATATGTTTCTTCTAGTAAGTCTAGGGCTAGCACCTTAATGGCTAAGATGTGCTCTATGAATTACAATGATTCTTGTGGGATCCGTGAACACATCATGGAGATGAGAGATATTGCCGCACAACTCAATGAGATGGAGTTATCCATCTCTGATGCATTTCTTGTTCATTTCATTTTAACTTCCTTGCCTAGTCAGTATGGATCATTCAAGGTTTCTTACAACACACAAAAGGAAAAATGGTCAATTAATGATTTATTGGCCATGTGTATTCAAGAAGAAGAGAGACTTAAGAATGAAGGGGTCTCTGTTGTGCATTTAGGTACCCATGACAAATGTGCCCGCAAGGGTAAAGGAAAAATGAAGGGAACTGCTCCTATCTCAGGTGGAGTGTCCAAGCCAGATGGCAAGGCTGAGGGAAGCAAGGCTAATATGAAATGCTTCTTCTGCTGTAAGAAAGGACATGCTAAGAAGGAGTGCTTCAAGTAAAAAAAATGGTTAGAGAAGAAAGGTATAATTTCTCTTGTTTCATATTAATGTCATCTTTCAAATGTTTCATTATATAGTTGGTGGCTTGACTCTTGTGCCACCGTACACATTTTCAATACATTGCAGGGATTTTTGAATCAAAGGAAACCAACAGAGCATGAAAAAGTCATTTATTCAGGAAATAAATTGAGCTCTCGCATAAAGGCTATTGGTACTTGCAGATTAATCCTTGACAATGGAATGTTGCTGGACTTAGAAAATACTTTTTATGTACCAAACTATAGTAGAAATTTAGTATCTATTTCCAGACTAGACAAATTAAACTATGGTTTCTTTCTTCAAAATGGAAAATTGTCATTGTATAAAAACTCCAATTTGATGGGTACTTGTGTTTTAATAAATGATCTTTATCAAGTTCAACTAAGCCCTAATTTTGAGCAATCTTTTACAGTCCAGCATAATATTATTGGTAATAAACACACATTGTTAGATGAGAAATCATCACTTCTTTGGCATAGAAGGTTGGGACACATTTCCAAAGAAAGGGTCCAAAGATTAGTGAAGGAGGGTATTTTAGGGCCTTTAGACTTTATTGATTTTGGGTCATGTGTTGAATGCATAAAAGCTAAGCAAACCAACACTTCTAAGAAGGGAGCCAAGAGGAGTAGTGGAATATTAGAAATAATTCACACGGATATTAGTGGACCTTTTCCGCCTTGTTTTATAGGGAAAAAGTATTTTGCAACCTTTATTGATGACTATTCATGATATATGTATCTCTACTTATTAAATGACAAAAGTGAGGTTTTTCAAGCCTCTAAGGACTTCAAATTCGAAGTAGAGAAACAATTAGGTAAAGTGATTAAGATAGTCAGATCAGATAGAGGAGGCGAATATTATGGAAGGTTCACTGAGATGGGACAAAGAAAGGGACCATTTGCACATTTCCTTTAGGAAGAGGGTATTGTACCTCAATATACAATGCCAGGAACACCAAGTCAAAATGGTTTAGCTGAAAGAAGGATTCGAACATTAAAGGAAATGGTTCGTGCAATGCTTTGTAATTCGTACCTTCCTTCCACCATGTGGAGTGAGGCTTTAAAGACGGCAGTGCATGTATTAAATAAGGTTCCTAGCAAGTCTGTCCAGAAAACCCCATATGAATTATGGACAGGAAGGAAACCATCTTTGAACTACATGCACATATGGGGATGTCACGCAGAAGTTAGAATTTACAATCCACATGAGAAGGCATTTGACCCAAGAACCACTAGAGGTTTCTTTATTGGTTATCCAAAATGGTCAAAGGGATATAGGTTTTATTGTCCATCTCACCTAAGAAAGATAATCGAAAGTGGAAAGGCTAGATTCTTGGAGGATCATCAAATCAATGGGAATGATCTACTTCAAAATTATTCATTTGATGAAGTGTCGGAAAATTCAGTCACACCTGCACCCAGTCAAAATCGTATAAGCTATCCAATTATTGTTCCCATGAACAATGGTCAAGTGGATGAGCCAATGGAAGTAGATCACACTCCTAGTCAGGTTGTAAATGATCAAGTTGATCAAGTTCATGATGAAGGACAACCTGAAGAGCCTACAGAAAATATAGGACCCAATGCTGAATTAAGAAGATCTACAAGATCTTCCATCTGATTATGTTGTATACCTTCAAGAACCAAATTTAGACTTTGAAGATATTGATCCCTTATCTTTTTCACAAGTAATAAATTGTGAAAATTCCTCTAAGTGGCTTGACGCCATGAAGGAGGAACTGATATCCATGGATAAAAATCAAGTATGGGACCTTGTACCTTCGCCAGAAAATGTTAAACCTATTGGTTGCAAATGGGTCTTTAAGACCAAAAGGAACTCAAATGGTGAAATAGAGAAGTACAAGGCCAGACTAGTTGCTAAAGGTTTCACACAAAAGGAAGGCATTGATTATAAGGAGACCTTTTCTCCAGTCTCATCAAAGGACTCTTTTAGGGTAATCATGGCCTTAGTGGCTCATTTCGATCTAGAGCTACATCAAATGGATGTGAAAACAACATTTTTGAATGGGGATTTATCTAAAGAAGTATATATGGACCAACCAGAAGGTTTCATTGATAATAGTAGAAGTCGTATGGTTTGCAAATTAAAGAAATCAATTTATGGACTTAAACAAGCATCCTGACTATGATATGTAAAGTTTAACACCATTATATCAACCTTTGGGTTCAAACCAAATATTGTTGATCGGTGTACATACCTTGAGGTCACTGGGAATAAGTTCATAATGTTAATTCTTTATGTGGATGACATTCTACTAGCAAGTAATAACCTTACTATATTAAATGAAACTAAAGAATTTCTTTCCTCTAACTTTGAGATGAAAGATATGGGAGAAGCTTCATATGTACTCGGTATTGAGATACATCAGGACCGAGCTAAGGGCATACTCGGTATATCCCAGAAAGCTTACATATATCAAGTATTAGAGAAGTATGGAATGAAAAATTGTTCACCTAGACCTGCACCTATAGTTAAAGGAGATAAGTTTAACTCCAAGAAGTGTCCTAGTAGTGATATAGAAAGGAATGAAATGAGGAAAATACCATACGCATCTGCAGTTGGGAGTCTACAATATCTTTAGATATGCACCCGACCAGACATTGCTTTTTCTACTGGGATGCTTGGTCGTTACCAAAGTAACCCGGGCATGGACCATTGGAGAGCCGTAAAGAAGGTGATGCGCTATCTGCAAGGAACAAAGGATTTCATGCTTACATATAAAAGAACAAACCACCTTGAGGTTACAGGATATTCAGATGCAGATTTTACAGGATGCCTAGATAGTAGGAAGTCTACAACAAGTCATGTTTTCCTAGTGGCCAGTGGTGCGTTATCATGGAGAAGTATTAAGCAAAAGACTACAACTTCATCTACCATGGAAGCTAAACTTATAGCTTGCCATGAAACATCATCACATGCAATATGGCTTAAGAATATGATACAATATCATAAAGTTGTTGACTCAATTCATAAGCCAATATAGATATACTGTGATAATGAAGCCGCAGTCACTTTTGCTAGTAATCATAAAAGCACAATGACATGCAGACATCTAGCCATAAAACTCTATGTTGTCAATGAGCGAGTTGACAACAAGATGATACAGATTGATCACATCAGTACAAAACACATGATTTTAGATCCTCTTACTAAAGGGCTAGCTCCAAGATTGTATACATCTCGTGTAAAGAATATGGGTCTGAGAAAGTTATTTGATGTGTAATGAATAATGTGATTTAACAATGTAATATTTATTGTGTGATCACACATTTGACTCGCTATTTCTGTTGTAATACTAGTAATAACAGAATGTCAGTTTTGACATCAAGTTGGACCAAGGAAATAGGTTTTGAGGTCAACCTATTCATAAATTTTGTATCACTATACATAAAATATTTAGATATTGTGGTGCATAGAAGGGAGTACTCATTTGATGATTATCAACCACTATGACTCAAATCTAACTTTTATGTAGACGTGTTTATATTAATGGATCAATGGAAAATTATCAAGTATTATTGCCATGGCATTTTTGGCCAAGTGGGAAAATGTTAAATATCCCCTTTAAGGTGTGGCCCAAAATAAGATAACATATTTAATTATTTGACTTTTCTAAAGGGATGCATCTTTTGGGGTTTTACTGTAGACCCCATAACTGACATGCCTCTTGATGATTGATAAAGAGGCATTAAATATATTATATAAAGGCTTGGTCCTCTCTCCATGGGATGCCATCAGTAACTGACATCCATCGAACGGAGAACCCACAGGAAGAGAGAAACCAATGCTCTTTTTTAAAACTATACGAGACACATCTTGCAAGACGACACCGTTGCCATCACTTCCGCTGCCCTGGACACTCCCTGCCCTGGACGCTGCGTTGTTCTTGTCTCGGACGTTGGCACTCCAAAGAACGATGGAAACTTCCTCCAATCAGGGTATCATATTTAAATTAACATCCTCATCTCTACTTATTAATGTTTTTTCTGGCATGATCTTTGGAAACCATTAGGGTCTAGTTTTCCTTTTTTCCATTCAAAAATTGCTCAATCCCTATCTTTTATATTTCTTTTAACTACTTCATTTTTGTTCACTTCCATGTAGAGAGCGATCTTATATGTAGATCACTTCTCCCAAAAAGTTCGTCTTAGTGGAAGTGTATAAATTATTAGACACAACTATCCCATGCCTAGATAGTGGTTTGTTTTCTATTTTTCTATAGAAATCTCTAACTCTAGGGCTTTTGAAAGAAATCGATGAAGTTATTATAAATGTCAAATCTGATTGATTCTTTAAATTAATAGTAATATACTTCATTGATTTGGTTGCATCTACTAGATCATGAAGACAACTAAATGATTTGTCTCTTGTAGATCCTTCAATAACTCCAACTACATAACAAAGCAAAACCTGAAATTAGTCAATAAAGGAGGATTAACATGTCTACTCATAGGATTACTTTTACAAATTAGTTCACGATTTCCCAATCTTGTCATGTCATTCCAATATAATGCAATATGTTTGCACAATAATTAATCTATAAGGAATACTATGTCTTTGTTATAAAAATCACGCTCTGTGTATCATCTACTAACGTATATGTTTATCTCTACATGTTGAACATATATTTGCATTGTTTATTTCAAAATAATTCCTTTATCACACTCTCTATGTAACTTGTGTATTCAATGATATTGATATTCATGTTTGATTGAAATGAATAAAATCCCAACAATTTAACAAGTTCAACATTTAAAAGATATTTTAAACAGAGATATTACAACTATATAGATTAAGGTGGATATAAGTTTTTCATTGGTATTCTTTGTCTGCAAGCTAACCTTCTTTTGAGTATATAAATGGAGATTTGGTTTCATCTTTTTTCCTTTGAAAGGGAGGAACCACTATTGATAAAAAAAATCAAAAATATCTAAAAGAGCTTTCAAGTACAACCGTATACAAATCTAAAAAAATCAAAATCTTCTTTATGAAAGTAAATATTGAGAAAAAATAATGCTTTGGCATAATTGCTATAATGTTTTTGCTTAATAATCCTCTTTTAATTACTGAAATCAATGTTTTTAATTTTTTATAAAGTAGCTAACAATGTCTCAACTTTCCATGTCATTCTAGTATCATATAATATGCTTGTACACAAAATAATGTATTAGGTTAACCATGTATCTGGTATGAAAATTGTGCTACATGTATCATCTACTATGTGTATATTTCCTTCTACATGATGAGCATGTATATATATATCTATATATATATCTATCTATCTATATATATATATATATATATATATATATATATATATATATATATATATATTCAGCAGTGTTCCCTTCCAACCCTCATGCAGAGCGTGTATTCAATGACATTGATGTTCATGTTGATTGAAAAGAAAAATAAAAATTCAATAACTTTACAAGTTCATTATTTTAGAAGAATATTTTAAAATGAAGATATTACAACTATTTAGATTAAGGTGGATATAACTTGCCTATGTTTCTCTAAAAATTCATACAAAATACTTTGCATTGGTAGTCTTAATATACACCCTAATCTTGGGCCGGTGTCCTTTGCTCCTTTTTAGGTTGTAAATGGTAATCCAATTTCATCTTTTTTCCCTTTGGAAGGAAAGAACCACCATTGATAAGAAGACAACAAAATCTAAAAGAGTTTTTAGATACATTCATATATAAATCTAATAAAAATTTTCACAACTTTTTTTAGCAAATTCAAGATGCTATTTATTCGTCTTGCCTTCCTCTTACAAGAAAATTTGAGTTCAAATTACACTAAAAAGTAGTTCTTTCATAATTATACATGGTAGTACTACTACCATTATAGAACTGTAATGACCACATTTGTGTTTAATTGGTAAACTAGGGTTTACCTGAATGATTACATGCTTGATTAGATTGAACATCGTTTAGACTTGATTAATGATAGTAGATCACACTACAGGAAAAGTTAACAATAATGAAGAAAAAAGTTGGTCGTAAATGTAAATAAATTTGTTGTTAAAACTATTAGCGATGAGAAAAAAGTTGTTGCATCTTTTTGTTATTGGGCTTGCCGTTAATAAAGATAATGATGAACAATTTCAGTTCGTCGCTATTACAAATCACGATGACTTATATAATTTGTCGTTAATAGTTTTAACGACTATATAAAATGCCTGACGTTGATACTATTTGTGACCACCCAATCTTGTCGTTGATACTAGTAATGATGACTAGCAGGCTTGATCACAAAGGTCAATGCCAACTTCCTTTTTCTGTCATAAATAACTATAATTACAAAAAAATACCAAATTGCTAAATTTGATTATCATGCTTGCACCACACTTGGATCCTAACCTAGGAAACATGTACACGTACACGGGCATGGATTTACCCACAGACTAAGAGACACCACAATTTCTAACAATGCAGGACCTGACACGATAATGGGAACAAATAATTTATAATTATACAATTATGTATATTTATATATGAATATTTTGACATACAATAAGATTTATGTATAAACACACAAATTGATCTAAATCAATCATCCATGATGGCAATCTCCATGAAATACAACCAACAATCAACATATAATAATATATCCACAAGTCAAAAGTATGAATTATCTCAAAACATATATCAAGATCCTTAATTATATAATTATTGTAGTAAGAATATATGGAATGATAAAATCAAGAGAAGTAAAATTTTGGAGAAAATAGTTTTCATTATTTGTGTAAGTCATACTTGTCAAGACATCAAGGTGACATGGTGTTCCAGCTGAACACCTTGTGAAAAGGCGTGACTAGGCGACCTTTAAAAATAATAATTTATGTTTATATTTTATGTATATATACATGTGTCATGGCTTTCCCCTACTCATATACACCCATTGTATAGTTATATATGTAGTTATCTACATATTTATGGTTGACGTAGCCCTATTTTAGGGCTCCATCTTGTGCCTTTTTGTACTTTTATAACATCTAAACAAGATAGATTGCAAGTTAATTTCCCCAATATGTGTTTTATTGTCAAATGCACTTATGGACGTTCTTTGCATTATTTTTAGGTACTTGGACCATACTTTGGATGGACAAGAAAGAAGGAAGGAGTCCTAGGGTTCCTCCACTCATGGAGGGGTCCAAACAAGGCTCTAAAAGCTCCCTCAACCTACCCTAATGGCCAAGATTCAACATAAAGCAATGAAGTCCTTTGATAATGGAGTTTGAAGCTATATTAGCCCTTGAAGACCCCAAAACGGTCGTGGTGCCAAGGAACGGTTGTGCTGGTTATTGCACAAAGTTACAGCTTGAATTGCCAAATCTTGAAGTTTCAACAACTCAGTCACCATGGCCGTTCTACCCAGAACGGTCGTGCCATGAATCCCCCCAAAACGTCTGTGCTACCCAGCACGGCCGTGCTAGCTAAAGAATAGAATGGGCGTGCTTTGGAGAATGACCTCCTCGCAACTCCACCACCACGGTCGTGCTTCCCAGCACGGCCATTCTATCTAGCCCCCACCACAGTCATTCTGCCCAGAATGGACGTGTTACCAGCCTTCACTTTCTTCTCCAAAATGGTCGTTCTCCTCCACCACAGTCGTTCTCACCTCTGCCCAGCACGGCCGTTCTTCCACCTAAAACCTAAGTACTTTTACACTGATTTTCCTTTCCTACCCCCACTTACCCTAGTGCTTCTCCACCACCTATATATACATAGGTGGTGGCTGGGGCATGAGGGGGAGCAACCCTACAACTGCTCCTAGCCTCCATTACTCCTCCTTGAACATTTAGTACATTTCCCTTGCATTTATTCTCTCCACCCACCATTTCCATCTCCATTTCACCTTGGAAACCTAGTTTTCTAGGTTTTCCTCCATAATCCCCCATATCTTCATGCTCATTTGCACCCTTAGAGGAGAGAGGACGTCCCCAATAGCAAGGAGGTGAAGAATAAGGCTACTTCCCCGAGCTCCATGGAGTTTCTTCCCCTTTCTTTTGCCATTTCTTTGACTATGTATAGCTAAGCCCCTAGTGGTGGACTGTTTGGGGATAAAATGTGACGTTGATACCATGTTGGGGGGAATTTGGCTTTTAATGAACTCATTTTTATCTATGATGATTTCTCCATGCTTTGATCTCTTATCCCATTGCCATGCTTGTGATTTGTGCGTTTTGCTATGAATTGCTTGTTTGATAGTGCTTGATGATACCATGTTTTTAAGGAATTGGGATGCATGTGGCAATATTAGGTGTGACTCCTAGGTCCCAATAGGGGATCCCTGGCTAGTCACCTTTGTTCCTACATGCCTATCTCCTCTCCTACTACTTGGTATGAGACCTAAGTTACTAGTATAAGTGGGATTGATGTGATTACCTAAGGTCTTCTAAAGGCTAGAATGGCTAGTGGCATGAGGTCCAATACCCTCATCTCTACTCCCATCTCTATCCTCAACCCTCAATTGCTTAATACCACTTATCCTAGAAACCTAGATTTGGCTAATCCTATTATAATTACACCTAACCCTAGTCTTCTACTAGTAGTATAGGGTCTATTCTAATAGCATTGGTCTTATTGTTTGGTTTGGTAATCTAGATGGTAGATGAGAACCATGCTTGTCCAATAACCTCCCCCAACTAATATCAAAGTTACATCCCCAAACGGCCCACCTACCTTAATCATCTTGTTTAAAACCCAACTTGCTCTGCTTGTTTGTTCATGTTAGTATAGTTTAATTGTTCTTGGTTAACCTAGCTAATCTCTTAGTTTTGATCTTTAGTGTTATCTTAGGTTCCCGCTCTCTCTAGTTGTTGACTTAGCTTCTAAATTGCTTCTTGCCCTTCTAGTGTAGTGTAATGACCTTTGCTCTTACTTAATTAGTTTGTTAACCTAGTTTGTCAAATTTTCTTGTTTAAGATAACTTAGGTTTACTTCTGTCTTTCCTGCTTGTTTGCTTAGTGTAATCACAACCAAACCCCTTTTAAAACCCTTAAACCCTAGACTTCACATTAGGAACATGGCAAACACTAGCCTAGATCTAGTGTCCCCTCTATACCTGAGGACCGACCCCTATTCTTGTCAATCACCTATACTACAACAATACCTTGTTTGCTTGCAGACAACCTGTTTGGTTTTGTGATCAAATTGGTTAGGGCCAATAAAAATTTCAAAAGTTCCCTCCCGTGTGTTTGAGTCCCATGGAGTACATCTAGCCACCCTTAGTCGGCTAGTGTGTACACAAGGAAAAGTGGTCTCGCCTACGCGTGCGCCTTGATAAGTATGTTGTAAGTAATGGTAAACATGTACCATTAGTAGAAAGAATGAGAGGGTGTAAGGAAATATGTTGGTGGTGATGGAGAAGATGAAAAATAAGGTGTCTTGGAGATTGAGAGGGAAGAAAGAGAATAGGCATACATTTAAATGTTACTTAAGACGTACGGGCAAGAGACGAGGAGGGGAGATGGAGATGTAGAGAAGAAAGAAAAGAGGAGGCATACATTTAAGTAATGATTATATATTAGCAAGCAACAAGAATGGAGGGGATTCGGCTAGAAATTAATTGAGTTATTTTTTTAACAGGTTGAATGTAATTCTTTTAGCACTACTTATATATGGATGTCAATGCATACAAGTATATGGTGGGGAACATTTAATCACATGCTACAAATAAGATGGAGTTAGATGATATATAATGGAATTGTTCAAGAGTCATATATAAACTATAATAAGTGATAGTTATATATTAATTGCCAACACGTGAATGCCTAAGACAAATATTACTGGTTAATTTTGCACCTATAGATCAATAGCAGTCAGTTGATAATGAATGAAGTAGTTCATTTTTAGGGAGTCACATGTAAATTATCGTAAATATAGCTATACTTAATCATCAATGGCACATGGCAAGGCCATGTAGAATTGATAATTTTGATAGTGACAAGACATAAGTTGGAGGGAGTCAACTGATAGTTAATTGAATTATTCTCTTATACTGGGTTATATGTAAATTATTTTGAGTACTAATTATATAGTACTCATCATTATACGCAAACTTGATAATTCAATATCATGAAAAAGCCTATCCAAAAAATTGATGAAGAAAATGTGAATAGATGTTGAGCAACTCATTATGCTATTATTATTTAATAGTCACTATGATTCAATGTGTAACGCGTGCTTAGCATGTGTCTCCTGCTCGTGTATAAAAGAAGATTACTTACTTTTTCAATGCCCATGCTTGATTTTTCTTACACCAAAGAAATGAGGTCCTCATAGAAGTGAAGAACGTATAGAAGAAGAAAGATATATAGTCCAGTCCTGCAACTGCATGCAACATATCTTGTGAATATCAGTTGTCATCAATTGATGATAAATGAGAACCTACAAGAGAAAGTTCAATGTATTAGAAAGACAATACATGAAATGCACATATCTCCGGATGTGCGTGAGACACATAAAGCTGAATGTGCAGCGGACACATATCTCCAGATGTGCAACGGACACATATCTCCAGATGTGCAACGGATACATTTTCCACATGTGCTACGAGGCATATTTTCCATATGCTCACTCGAAAATCAAAACAACATATACATTGTGCATTGAAAAAATAAAACATCATGCGTTTAGAAGTTTAGGAGATAGGGAGGGTTTTCTAAGAAGTGTTTCATTACAATACTCCACTTAGTCTTTTTCCATGTAAAATCATCAAAAAAACCTGAAAATGCAAAGAAACATATGAACATATAGTGAAAGTAACTATGAATTTATATATATCAATGAAAAAATGAGTTAGTTCATGTTTGAAAACTTACTTATTTGTAATTGAAGGCTGGCCTTTCAATCATGCATGTCTGGTATATTCATATATATAAATTTCTCTCAAATTCATGCTTTGCATAAGGAAGAAATTCTTTAATGGACGTGACATTCTTTGCTTGCATCAAAGAATTTACTGTATTGGAACCGAAGAATGAATCGAGAAGAAAATAATATATATCTCTTTCCATAATGAGTGTGCACATATCATCTGAATAGCAATCATCATCTCATATATAAAACTATGTACCCGCAAAAAAATGATACATTAGGACCATAGTCCATGAAATGCACATATCCTCAGATGTACATCGGACACATAATACCAAATGTGCAACAAACATATAACTCCAGATGTGAAACGGGCACATTTTCCACATGTGCAACAGGGCATATTTGCATATTTTCCTCAAAAATAAAAAAAATACCTAGCATGCGTTAAAAATAAAAACAACAAATGTTGATATGGTTAAAAGATAAAAAAATTTCTAAATAATTCTTCACTACAAGCCTTCATTGCCTTTGTTCCATGTAAAATCAACAACAGAATCTAAAAAATAAATAAAGAAGACAAGAAATAGGAACAAGAAACATGAGTTTTTCAAGGTGTAAAACTTACTTCACTATAATAGAAGACCAAATCCACTTAATGTAATATTCAAAGTTTGATATATTGATATACATATATTGTTCTCAAATTGCTTTGTTTAATATACAAAGAATTCCCTTAATGTGTGATAATTCCTTTGAAGTGGCGTTTGCATTCAAAATGGAAAGTCTTTTAATGAAAGAAAACTTATTGGAACAAAACCATAACAAGCTTATGATGTAGAAGTCCACGATGGTTCGTAATGTTGTAGTTGCATGTAAGGTGTCCTACAAAAAATAATTTTCAAAGTGAGTGATAAATTTGTAGTTATATGTAATGTCTTTTTGCTCTTAGTGTTAATATGCATTCATGAGTAAATTGTATAAGAAAATCTTGAATATTAACTATCATCATGATATTATAAGTAGAACCATGTAGAAGAAATTTTGTAAATTGTAAATTGTATTTGATTTTCATATTTGAAAAGATTGAAGTGTATTTGATGAAGATTGTAAATCCATTTGATGTCAATGGTGATGCTTAATTCGATTGGCTAAATTAGACCCAAGAAAAAACCTAATTCAAGATATGAATGGCTTATACCGACATGAGAATATTTTTCTACACGGATTGATGTTTCATTTTATTAGATTTATTATAGGATGATTTATTATACCATATTTTATCTTATTGTATTATTATAGGATGACTTCCTTTTACCCTAATTAAATATGGGTATTCTAATCCAACAAAAATGGCATCTAAGTACTAAGCATGTACCATGTTGAAAATGGTGAATAAAGAAAAGTCTACATAGACGATGGCACAAGAAGTTCCCAGTGATTCTCTAAGTGTATAAAGGAAAGTCTACACACAACAACTAAATAAGCCCATAAAACATGTACATTATTATATTGTATGAAACTAAGAGGGATTAACAATATATTTAGAACAATTGATCCATATCCTCAAGATGTCATTTTCTATTAAAACCAGAAGGCATACAAATCTATACAAAATATCATTTACTTGAAATTGCATCTACTTTCTAAAGTATTTTGAAATGTGTGTACATAATTTCAATATAATATAGTACTTGATTTGGTGAACAAAGAATAATATCCAAATAAGTCTGAAAGTATTAGACAAATTTCCTTCGTATAAGTGTATCATATATTGTATTTGGAAGAAGAATGATTGTTTACAGATAAACCTACAATGATCATCGGCTAAGGTCAAACTATAACTTAAGGGAGTCAAATATGAAAAGTATTAGGAAAAAACTAAGTGATTAGTTTAGACTTGTACGTAAGCAAGCGGTTAGTAGGATTTCATTATTTCTAGCCATAGGTTTCGTTTTCATTTTACTATTGTTGGTTTTGACCTTTTTTCACAAAACATGTCCCAGTTACACCATCACTCTAATACTATGCCATTATTTGATTATACGAGAGTGTTAATGGTTGTATAGTTTATATCAAAATCAAAGAAAACTCTACAACAAATGAGAGACTAAAGTATGACTGAGTAGGATTTAACATGAATAAATGAAACGAGACTGAGAAGAGAGAAATGCTTACAATACAGATGCAATTTTACAATCAGTAATTATTCTTCAGTTCAACTTATCTCCAACAAAAGACAATGTTATCCGATTGGGAAAAAACATAACACATGTGGTACATTGAGACATCAAACAATAGTTAATAACTCTTTAGATCTTACTAGTTAAAACAAAGCACTGGAATATTGGCTAATAACTTTTAAAATCTTACCAAGTTATTTGAAGAACTTGAGAATTGTCAGCATAGAGAATAATATTGTATCATCACGGTCTCATTACGCTTCTACAATTAATTTGTGGTTCATGAAAGTCGATCCATGTTAATTCATGATTGAACAATAGACAAATAATTTCTTGTGGTCCAGCTATTAGATATGTGTAGTTGATCAGTGATGAGTATATTTCAATTTGGAGCTAACAATACGGATAGGACTAACAATCTGCAAAAAAAGCTCTGGAAAGATTTGCAAAAAGATACGTGGAAAATTAATTCAAACGAGATGTCAATTCAATCTGCACCAAAATATATGCATAAATAAGAACTATACCCCGTGTTTTCCCCATGGTACCCTGCTATTAGCGCCAATGTTGGAGAAAACACTGGCGATCATGGCATTGTTTACCTAGCCAAAAACCAACGATGTGGGCACCATCGACCTGGGTGAGAACCAACAATAATTGGGGTGTCGTCGACCTGGGCAAGGATCTGTGATTGGAGCTAGTAGGAGACGAATTTGATCTCAGTGGTGATCTGGAACCAGTTGGGCATCGGAGAGTGTGGACTCCAACGACCTTGGTTCCCTCAAACTAGAAGTCGATGGTATCAGTTCAAGCTGGGAGGCAGATTTCCTTCTTCAAGGAGGTTTGTGGAGCAAGACTGTGGGAGACTTGAGCGGGATGCAGCACCTACAGAGCCAGTGGTGAGAAATCTCACTTCTAGGGTTGGGCATCTGGTGCCTGAGTCATGGGTGGGGTTTGATGGATATTGGGAAATTGGGTGAATTGGTGTGGAAACATAAGAAAAGGGGACCCAGAGAACTTGATTTTTTATGAAATATATTTTTCAGACCAATGTAAATACAAAAATTACAAACTATTCCTAAAAGTATGAATGATATTTGTGAATGAAATCGATTGGTGTGGGTTTATGCGTTGGTCTTGATTTTATGGAACGGGGTGAGGAGTTTTAACGATAGAAAGTTTTATAATTTACGTCAGAAGGAAACTTTGGTTGTTACTGGGTACATCGATAATGACCAACAAAAATTCTTTCCGCCTTTTATGTAGCAATTACATCAAGATATTATAGTGGTCGTAAGATTTGACATTAATACACCAGTTTCTTATAGTGCCAATTGTGATGTTTCAAACCTAAGAAGAAACTTGAACTATGATTTTAGTTTGAAGAATTAGGGTTTGAGAAATGTAAACCCTAATCGGCAAAAATTAGGGTTTTGATAGTACATGAATATGGAATTTGATCAGGATAGCAGTGTGGTAAATAATTTTTCATATTTTCTAAAAAAAATTTATTTGATTAAATTTTGGATATGATATGGGTAACTCAATCATGAATATTGGAGAAATATTTTAGAATAGTTGAGTGTTCTTTGAATGTGGTTCTTGGTTAAACTATACTTCGACCAAAATGCTGACAGAGTGTTTTTTAGTAGTGTAGTGTTTTATTTTTATTTATTTATTAATACTCCAAATGATCTGAAATTTCAATTGGAGATCTGAAACTCAATTATAAACAACATGTAAAATTTTCATAATTTTTAGATGCGTTTATACCTTATCAATAGACAAATTACAATAATATTTTTATGACAGAAAATTCAGCTGAAATAAGAGAAAGTATAGTGAGGGGTCAATGTGCAATTGACCCAAGCAGATCAATTGCTCTATATGGTCAAACTAACACACAAGGAGCTCTCATAATTCTTGATTCAAACCAGAGAAACAAAATCCTAGAGAGAGAGGAAGAGTTAGGGTTTGAGAGGAGAAATTGATGGAGATGTTGACCTAGGGTTTTGCGGTCTGAGGAATGATGAAATCATGTAAGTTTAGCTTCTTTGGATATAGTTTCATGGTGAATCTTATCTCAGATGTCAAGATTCTATCCCTCTCCTGATTGGATTCGAAATCATATCAAATAAAGTCCTTTTCTCACTCTTTCTCTCCTAATCTTCAATTCTAGCACTAGTACAGGAATGGTCTGTAGCGTCAGTTTTTTAAAGCCTGCAGTGTCACTTTTTAACCGACGCCTAGGTGGCCGTCGCTACAGAATTTTGTCTATAGTGTCGGATTATTTAACCACATAAAACCGACCTTACAGAGTAAATACCGACGCAAAAGGTTGTAAAAATTCTGACCTAGGCGAGAAAAAAGGAGCATGTAAGGTCGGTTATTTCATAAAAATAGACCCTGTAAACGTTCTCGGTCGAGAAAATTGTCAACCGAGAATGTTTACAGGGTCGGTTTTTATGAAATAACCGACCCTTAAGATTGAATAACATTCAGTGATAACACTCGGTCGAGAAAATTGTCGACCAAAAATATTTCGGTCTCGACCGAGAACTCTCTATAAGGTCGTATTTTTGAAATAACCGACCCTAAAGATTGAATAAAACATTTCAGTGTAAGACTCGGTCGACAAACCTCTCGATCGATAGTAATTCGGTCGAGAAGTTTGTCGACCGAGTCTTACACTGAAATGTTTTATTCGATTTTTAGGGTCAGTTATTTCAAAAATCCGACCTTATAGAGGACATTTAGACTTGGTTTTTACAAAAACTGATGCTAGAAGTTATATTTCGGTCGAAAATTTTCTCGACCGAAGAGTGTACACTGAATTCAATCTTTAGGGTCGGTTATTTAAAAAACCGACGCTAAAAGTTACGATTTTTTTTTAAAATAATTTCTGCAGAAATTGATATAGAACAGAAGAACAAGAAGATTCATATATTCTGGGAGAGGGGAGCATTGATGCTCAACCGTCACCATTCAAAACCACACATTCATAAAAAAAATGATAATAAATATCATAATTTACAAAATGATAGAGTGCAAGTCTGAGATGACATATATTACAAAAGTAAAAATATGAAAGAGTACGTACTCAAACTACATACATAAATGGAGCCGACATATTTAATCCAATGCTATTTCGACTTCACTTATAAAACACTTTGACCACTCTTCTCGGAATTCATTCAAGTCCACAAGTGTGTAAGGCTGAGTTGTAAAGATCTGTAACAGAAAATGCACATGTTAATATTTTATAAAAATGACTACAATCACTTGTAAATTTATGATGTTATTCTTTATTACCTGACTTATAGTCTGAATGTCATGTGATGCTTGTTTGACAATAGTTTGCATATATTTCATTACATAGTAGCCACAAGCCCAGTCATTATTTTGCATAGGACACTACAAATAACAAATTATACTTAATGTTAGTAAACTACTATAAACAACAATTGAGATAAGAGTATAAGAGTTGACATATTACAGTTGAAAATTAATACATAAAGAGTAAGCAGTTGTCAAAGTAGCTACCTTGACATTTTTCAAAGTCAATGTCTTTAATTTTGTGGGTATTTGTCCTCCAGCTTCACGAAAAGCCTTTATACCCCTAAAAATTAAACGATAGTTGGTAAAATAGAAATTCTAAATAGAAATATCATGTTGAAGCAATTGATTAAATTTATACTTACTCCATAGCTGACAATTTCAGTTTGTGACTCCTTGTTGTTTTACCCATTGGGTCAAGATAATAAAGAGTCATCAATTTTGGGACAATCACCAGTAATTCCCAATGTCTAGCTCTGAGTAAGAATAAAACAAACATTAAAATAAATAGTTTCATTCATTATTAAAATTATATTGAATAATAATACTTACTGGACGTTAAAAAGAATTAGGATAATTTCCTTCCCCTCACTAGCAAATTACTTGAATGCATCAGAGAAGTACTCATTCACGTCCTCAATATTTGTCTCCACCTGACTAGTGACCGAAGGAACTAAGAATGCAATATTCTTTATATCAAAGTTGGTGACCTCGGTATATAAATGGCTGTTAAACATTTGTAATTATTTTCATATGTAGAAATAAGCTAAAAATGTGTATTGGAATTTTCTATATATATTGATAGATCCTTACCTTATCCATACTTCTATTATCGAAGTGTTCAGCCAATCATACCGGAACAACTCTATAATATCATCAAGAAAAATAAAACTGTCAAAGTCCCTCCCAACTGCATCTTCTGTTAACTTGACCATCATATGTGATCCCGATCTTTGGTTGGCTAAGTATCGACACAAACATTTAGATTTGCTTCCCAATTCGTCGAATGTAGTTTCGGGAATGAAAGATGGCTTGGACATAGGAGGATGACTAGCAGAAGTTTTACTTTTTGGTTTACAAACTTGTTAATTAAATTACATACTTATATTACATGAGTTCATATATGCAGTCAAATATGAAAAATATGGTAGAAATATGGTATACCTTGTCATTGATAACCAAGTGTCTAGGCCAACCCATCATAGCACCCTCAGCTTCTTCAACTGTACTATATTCAGGATTAGGTATGGGTAGTGGTTTGTCCCCCATTCCGTCATACACAAGATGGATGGACACACGGCAGATGTCATCAGTAATTTGTTGGTAATGCAATGTACCACCAAGGTCGTACACTTTTCCCGCTGCCACAACGTTATATTCTGGAACCTCCACTGCAAGTTTACAGTTCATACCAACCTAGATTGAAATAATATAAGTTATATAAGAAATAGTAGAACAGATACATGTTACAACTATATATATTATCATATATTTATCATACTAATAACACAACATATATAGAACAAAAACTTACTGCAGATTGTTGTGGTGGTTCATCGGGAGTGCTCCCATGACCTTCTAAAACTATAGCATGGGCTTGTACCTCATCACTTGAGAGACGTGCAGTATGAATAGGTTGAGAAGGTTGAGTAGGTTGAAATGAAGACATTATTTCTTTTACTTTTTGCGCTACTAATGCTTCAAGATCCTCTTGTGTAAAACCTCCTACACGACCTCTTTTAGATTGCGAAGGGCCAAAATAAGACTTGAATCCTATGCCAGCTCCTAATCCCCTAACACGGCCAGGATGCTCCTTCGTACCAAGATCAACTGCTAGTTCATCCATGTATCCAGTTAGGATGAACTTTCCTTCCTTCCTTTGCTCGTGGAGACCAATCTATTCATAGTTAATAAAAATATTAAATCACAATATCAATTAGATATAAATAAATCTAAGTTTGTGGAAGTTATTCTTTACTTAGTTGGGATAAACCTACTATCTTTTGTGCCACCTCCTTAGTTGTAGGGTTGACAATTTCACCGGCTCGATTCTTTCTAGCATAAATCCATGTCATGTGTCGGGGTGGTCGCTCAACTTGAGTTGTACTAGATTCTTCTCCAGAAGATGATTGCTTCTCTTGTAGTTGGCGGCGGAAGGCATAACCACCGGGCCCCAAGCGATGGTCATGCACATTTTTAGCCTGTCTTTCCTTTTGAGCCTGGTGAATAGCATGATCATTTAAAACGAGGTATTGCAATTTAGACTTGGTAAACATGTATAAAAAGATTCACCTCCTTAATTGTATAAAATTAAATATTCATACAATACATCACAATCTTTATTACCTGAAACTCTTCCAATCTCCTAGCTGCAACAAATCTTTCCCACACCTCAGGATCAATAAAAGTATATACATCTGTAGCTTTCTTCTTTTGTTTAGGATTATTTATAAATTCCCTAACAAGATATGTCTTAAAACCCCTCCATCGTACACCACAACGTTGTAGCACTCTTTTCTTGTGATCTTTTTCATTTAGATGAAAAACACCCTATACATAAAAAAGAAGCAATTAATAATGTTGTTTTGAAAAGGAATTAATTCCAAGCAAACTAAATTAGAATCAATAGATAAAAAACATATCACTTCCACTCACAGATATATCTTTCCATATGAGGTCTTTTTTGGCATTAGGAACATCATGCCAATTTTCTATATCTATTGGCACCTTAGTGCGCGTGGTCGCCCCTACGTAATGCTTGAAAGCACTAGCATGTTCCCCAACAGGTGCTCCTGTCATATCAAACTGGACTGGCAATTTATCCCCTTTAGCCCTGAGCTCCTACAGCCCACGCATCAATGTAGGACCTCTACTGTTCTTAGCATCACCACTACCATCCTCATGGTGCTCATGCTCAGAATGTTCATCTTCATGGTTCTCATGCTCAAAATGTTCATCTTCACTCTCCATTTTAGAACCTGCAAGTATACATGATAAAAAAAATAAGTGATAATAAAAGCACAAGTGATAAGGTATACATGATAATAAAATAAATAATTCAAAGAATACATGCCTTTAGTATTGGTTGAGTTGTTAGTCAAGGAAAATTCCTTCAGCATGGTCTTGACATTTATAATATTCATCGGTGTTATCTTCAACATTTACACTTGGCAAACCAACTGAGAATGGACTGGAATCATCATACTTTTCATAGTATTCTTCTTCATTTATAGGATCTACAGTAAACTGTCTTTTTCCATTAAGAATGATAGACCAATTTTTATTTGACGGGTCATCAATATAGAATACTTGTTTTGCTTGGTTTGCCATGATGAATGTCTCATCTTTGAAACCAATCTTTTCATAATTCACCTATTTGAAACCCAACTCATCCACTGAAACTCCTTTATTGTTGTCAACCCAATTACACCTAAATATAGGAACTCGAAAATTTATATAGTCCATTTCCCATATGTCCTCAATGATGTCGTAATATGACATCTCAGCTTCGCGTGGTCTTTTATCTTTGGCACTAGAAAAATACAATGAACAAGCTTTAACAGTGACCCCACTATTTTGAACTACACTACGATCATCTTGACGCTTTGTGTAGTATGAAAATCTGTTAATGTCATAACCTTCATATGACATGACATCCATTTTTGGCTTAAAGGCGAGCCATTTTATGTTCTCAGCAACATTATTTGGTGATTCAGATAGTTGATTAAATACTTTCTCTTCAAACCACCTAATAAATGTTTGATTATGCTCTCTTGCAAGCCACATTGAACTGGATCGTGGATGATTTCTCTTGATAAGATCATTGTGTTCTGGGATGTAGCTACTAACTTCATCGATGTTGTGTAAAATATACAAATGCACTTGTTCCCACAACTCACGACTGATTCCTTTCACTCGTCCTCCCAGAGTTCCTTTTCCACAATAAGATCCAATGTGATGGGAATTTTTTTGATCGCTACAAGTTTCATTGCAATTCAAAAAATCATTACAAAAGTCCATCACCTCCCTAGCCACGTAACCGTCAACAATACTCCCTTCAGGACGATAATGATTTCGAACATCACCTTTAAAAACACTCATGTAGCGTTCAAATGGATACATCCAGTGTAAGAAAATTGGACCCATCATCTTCACCTCCCTTGTAATATGTACTACAAGATGAACCATGATATCAAAAAATGAAGGAGGCAAGTACATTTCAAGCTGACACATGGTAACAATTACATCTTTTTGTAATTTATCGAGAGTATCAGGATGTATCACTTTGTTGTATATTTCATTGAAGAAGAAATAGAGTCTTGTGATTGCAAACCTTACATGCTTCGGCAATATAGATCGAATAGCCACAGGTAAAATTTGTTGCATTAAGGTGTGACAATCATGAGATTTGAGACCTATCAGTTTCAGATCCTTCATTGATACCAATCTACGAATATTAGAAGAGTATCCTTGTGGAACCTTAATATTATACAAGAACTCACAGAAAGTCTTTTTCTCTTTCTTTGACAAAGTGTAACAAGCCGGTGGAAAATATGTGCGGCGACCCCTGATCTCCACTGATAATTCTTTTCTAATACCCATTAATTCTAAATCTTTTCTAGATTTGATGCCATATTTAGTCTTTACAGGTATATTCAATAGCGTATCGATGATGCTATCACAAATATTTTTTTCAACATGCATGACGTCAATGCAGTATCTAATTGCCAAAGATCTCCAATAAGGAAAATCCCAGAATATTGACCTATTCTTGTATAGAGATTTGTCACATGCGAGTGTATGACTACTTAAACTCTTTCCAAATTCATTAACAATATGTTTCACCCTATCATATACAACATGTCCTGGTATAGGTTTAGGAGCACTTCGTTCCTCAGTTGACCCATTAAAGGTTTTGCGTTGCCTTCGATAAGGATGCACTGTGTTGGCTAACTTGACATTATGATAAATCCCTTTGTTTCGATGATGACAAGCATTTCATTCTTGTTGATCTAACGTGCTACTTGAGTGTTGCAGGAATGAGGTGGATGACAAAGCTCTAGGGAATCTATATGCTTGAATGGTTGTAAATGTCATGAAATGTAATCAATTGTAAACTTGTACAAATATATAATGTACAAGTACTTAGACTTCATGTAAATCAAGCGTTAGATCTTCCCTAGCTAAACACCACATTTAGATAGGTCATCCCCTTAAATAGTGTCACATATGCACACTCATACACACACTTAGTGCCTTAATTGAAAGATTGAAACAGGGTCAATCTCGGTCGACAAACTCCTCGACCGAGACACTCTCGGTCGACAAACTTCTCGACTGAGAATGACCCAAGTAGCCGTTAGACACAGCTGAGAAGGTAGTTGGCAGTTGGAGATGAACGTTGCTAATACTTGATCCAGAGAGCCTGTCGGTCGACAAAACTTCGACCGAGTAGGTATCTCGGTCGACAATTCCTCGACCGAGATGGACTCTGACAGCAACTGCAGAATAAAGTAACTAGTCGTTACTAATGCAACTAACTTATACCTAACGGCTAGTTAAGCACTTAGAACCCCCTAGAAAGTGTCTAGAACGTCCTTAAGCACTTGTAGGTCATTCGTATAAATAGGACATGCCTTAGGACACCTAAAGACAACCAAGCTACACTTGTGATACACTTGAGCATACACTTACAATTGGCAATCTGTTTTGAGAAATTGAGCAACACTTGCATTGGCGATTCCTCTACTTGCTCTAATTTCATGTCTTATAGGCTAGTATCTCCTATCCACAACAATCACACGTGCATATACATTGATTAGGAGATCTACACGCTTGATATAGGCAAATCAAGCCTTGTGCTTCAAAGGATAAGTGTAATTTCCATTTTCTTTCTTGTTCCTTTTATTCTTTGTATTCTCCTTGCTACTCCTAGGGTTGGAGGCTGCGGATTGGAGAAGGTTCTTCTCGGTGGAGAAGGTGGACTTCGAGCTACTTCAAGAAGGCTATTGCAACGGGAAGCTACTTCAGGAGGAAGGCTACTTCAAGGGGGAGCTTGAAGTTACTTCAAGAAGGCTGCTTCAAGGTTGGTGCAATTACTTCAAGGTGAAGGCTGCTCGAAGGGTTTAGGGAAAGAATTGTAATTTTATGTAAAGTCCTTGCGAGGTAATAAAATTAAATTCTTTCAAAATCCCAGTTGGGTAAGCAACCGGGTAGTGGACTGACTACCTTAGTATTTGCTAAGGTAGGAACCACTCTAAATCCTTGTCCCCTTGTCCAATATTCTTGTGGTTGGTTGTTTGAGTTAAATAATTGTTAAAATATTTAAAAACTCTATTCACCCCCCCCTCTAGTGTTTTTCAATTAGTATCAGAGCAGGCTTCAAAGAACCCTAACCAGGTCTTGAAGAATGGGTGATGGGTTGCTCAACAACCTCAATCTTGAAGGGACACTTGTTGCTAGGCCTCCAGCATTTGATGGAACAAACTACACATACTGGAAGAGAAGGATGCAATTCTACTTCCAAGGCATTAGTTGGGATCTATGGAGAATGGTGTCAACCCCATACGAGCTTCATCAAATGCAATATGCAGAGTGGGATGCAAATACGGTAAAATCGGCTCAAATGAATGCAAAGGCTGTAAGTATTCTTTATTGTTCAATTTCAGTAGGAGAATTTAATAGAATATCAAACTGTGAAACAGCCTATGAAATATGGCATAGACTTTCTATAACTTATGAAGGGACGGTTCAAGTTAAGAATTCCAAAGTTAGTATGCTTAAACAAAAGTTTGAACATTTCCGTATGGATCCAAATGAATCTATTAGTGAAATGTATGCAAAATTATCTTCTATTGTAAATGGTTTAAATGCCTTAGGTAAAGTTGTTCTTGAGGAAGATCAGGTATCAAAGATTCTTAGATCACTTCCTCCCAAATATAAGCCCAAGGTGACAGCCATTGAAGAAGCAAATGACCTCACCCGACTAAAGATGGAACAACTCATTGGCAACCTAGAAGCTCATGAGGCAACGTTAGAAGAGGAAGAAAGAAGAGAACATGAACTTCAACAAGGGAGGAAGAAGGACATTGCATTCAAAGCATCAACCAAGAATAATCATGATACAAGTGAAGATGATAGTGAAGAAGAAACTCTCATTGTAAATGGTAAGCAGTATAAAAGTTTTAAAACTAATAAAACTTCTAGTATTTCTTCTTCCAGGTGCTTTGAATATGGCAAGAAGGGATACATGAAAGGTGATTGTCCAAAACTCAAGAAAGGGAAGAAATCATCTCACAAAAAGAAAGAAAGAGCATATAAAGCTGCATGGGATGATTCAAGTGATGATAGTGATGATGGAAAAGAAGAAGTAGAATGCCTCATTGCTACAACAAATGAAGAAGAAGAAGAAGAGGTAAGTCTTTTTGATCTACCAAAAGAAGATCTAATTGACTCATGAGAAATATATTGAGTGCAAGAAGAAACTTAAGAAATCAAATAAAGTAAATAATGATTTAAATGTTAAACTTCTTGCTCTTGCATCTTAAAATGAGGATCTCAAAAAGGCAAATGAAGATTATGATCTTAAGTTAAAATCTGTAGAAGCTAATTGCAATCTTCTTTCCTTAGAGAAGTTAAACTTACAAACTCAACTGAATGATCTTCAGAAACAACCTATCTTATGTTCACACTTAGATTATGATGAGGTTGTAAACGAAAGAAACTCTCTAGTATCTGATTTAGATCAAGAAAAGAAAGATATAAACAGGAAGATGGATGATATTGTTAAGTTACAAAGAAAAATAAATGAGTTAAGAGGAAATGATATCCTTGATAATATTCTGAAAATTTCCTCTAGTTATAATGGAAGAAGAGGATTAGGATATGATCCAAAGAAAAATCAACCTACAAGAGCTAAAGCATCCAAGTCTAAGATGGTGTTTGTACCTAAGAACACAATTCCTAGAAAGAGAAATGAAGTTGACTCTATTAGTTGTCATTATTGCATGCGCCTTGGACATTATTCATTTTTATGCCCATATAAGAAAAAGAATGATGATTTAGTTTGGATTCCTAAAACTTAGAAGTCTAAATTTAACTAGTTGAGATTTGACCTAAACTGATTCTTGATATACAAATGTCATATCTCAACACAATCGAGCTCTAACTTGCATAATCTTGTTTTACTTGGAAGCAATTAACAGTTCTGAAAACATTCCAGAAACTTTGTCGGTCGAGAATCTATCGACCGAGTGAACATTCAGTCGAGAAATTGTCGACCGAGCAGGTCACTGATTTCCAGTCTGCAATAAATCTGCTGAATATATTTTCAATTGATCAAATTGCTATCTATTTGTACATGCAAAACAAAGTATAAATTCTAGAAACCATCCTTGAACACTTATATGAGAATATTTTCATCTATGTTATGAATCATATTTGCTTTAGTCAAGGAAAATTACTGTTTTCATGGTTTATTCTAAGTATTCCTTGACATATCTACATAGCAACCTTGTATTGAATTTCATGATTCAAATGTTCTATCATCATACATATGTAACAAGAATGTCAATGCCTATTAACACATAAGATAAAATTTCTCTATTGGTACTTTAAGAACTTGAGACATTATTCTTGCTTTCAAGAATATATATTTTCTTGAAGAATCACATGATTAATCTGAACACAAGATCACAAAAAGAAATAGGACTTGATATTTATAGGAAGATTAAGGGACATCATTCATAATAAGTTTCACTCAAAGAATTGATATCTCTTTAAGCTACCTATAGGAATTATACTTAATATTTGAATGTTCAAATGTGCAATCTGCAGCATTTGCCTCTTGGTTGAAATGAAATTTGATCAAGGGGCGCTATGGTCGAAGTCAAGGTCGACCTAAAATAAGCTTTAACAAAATGCTTATTTAGACATCATTTTATTGTACTTAATCTTAGTATACTTTTGATAAAGGTCAAAATCAAAATTTAAAATCATTTGTGACCTTAGAAGCCTTAAATTGCTTTAATGGTAAGATTAAGGGGGGCTCATAGAAACAAATTTGATTATTTGATTAAGAAGCTTACAAAAACATTGTAAACATCATTTGGAGCTTGTTACGACCTTAGTATTTTTACTCTTGGTTATGAAGAAATCTATGAATTTCATAAAAATGATATATCTTGTTCTTAAAGGAACTCTCTAAACAAATCAGGGCTTAACATCCCATGCATTTAGTTAGAGACATTTTTATGTACTCTAAGACTAAAGGATTCTCATTTCATTTTTAGGGCTTAACATCCCTTACAAAATGGATGAGAAATCAATATATATCATAAGCTTAAGGGAATCTCATATCGTTTTCAGGGCTTAACATCCCTTGTAAAATGGGTGAGAAATCAATACACATAAGCCATAAACTTAAAAGAAACTCATATCATTTCAAGGCTTAACATCCTTTGCAAATGATTGAGAAACAAATTGTGGCTAATTTTGACAATAAAAATCCCTTGATTTTAATTGGAAAGACACAAAGTCATACTACATGATTGTATTGGTTATCTTTTTGAAATGACAAAGGGGGAGAAATAATATAAAATCACAAACATAAAATTAAAATGAGTTTCATAATATCTTGGCCAGCAGTCACTTACAAAACCAAAGATGGCTACAAAGGTAAATTTCAAGTATGAAACTCACATGTTTTATATTTCCTTATTTTATATTTAGGAAATGTTTGTCATCTTCAAAAAGGGGGAGATTGTTGGCTAAATTGACATTATGATAAATCCCTTTGTTTCGATGATGACAAACATTTCATTCTTGTTGATCTAATGTGCTACTTGAGTGTTGCAGGAATGAGGTGGATGACAAAGCTCTAGGGAATCTATATTCTTGAATGATTGTAAATGTCATGAAATGTAATCAATTGTAAACTTGTACAAATATATAATGTACAAGTACTTAGACTTCATGTAAATCAAGCGTTAGATCTTCCCTAGCTAAACACCACATTTAGATAGGTCATCCCCTTAAATAGTGTCACATATGCACACTCATACACACACTTAGTGCCTTAATTGAAAGATTGAAACAGGGTCAATCTCGGTCGACAAACTCCTCGACCGAGACACTCTCGGTCGACAAACTTCTCGACCGGGAATGACCCAAGTAGCCGTTAGACACAGCTGAGAAGGTAGTTGGCAGTTGGAGATGAACGTTGCTAATACTTGATCTAGAGAGCCTGTCGGTCGACAAAACTTCGACCGAGTAGGTATCTCGGTCGACAATTCCTCGACCGAGATGGACTCTGACAGCAACTGCAGAATAAAGTAACTAGCCGTTACTAATGTAACTAACTTATACCTAACGGCTAGTTAAGCACTTAGAACCCCCTAGAAAGTGTCTAGAACGTCCTTAAGCACTTGTAGGTCATTCCTATATATAGGACATGCCTTAGGACACCTAAAGACAACCAAGCTACACTTGTGATACACTTGAGCATACACTTACAATTGGCAATCTGTTTTGAGAAATTGAGCAACACTTGCATTGGTGATTCCTCTACTTGCTCTAATTTCGTGTCCTATAGGCTAGTATCTCCTATCCACAATAATCACACGTGCATATACATTGGTTAGGAGATCTACACGCTTGATATAGGAAAATCAAGCCTTGTGCTTCAAAGGATAAGTGTAATTTCCATTTTCTTTCTTGTTCCTTTTATTCTTTGTATTCTCCTTGCTACTCCTAGGGTTGGAGGCTGCGGATTGGAGAAGGTTCTTCTCGGTGGAGAAGGTGGACTTCGAGCTACTTCAAGAAGGCTATTGCAACGGGAAGCTACTTCAAGAGGAAGGCTACTTCAAGGGGGAGCTTGAAGTTACTTCAAGAAGGTTGCTTCAAGGTTGGTGCAATTACTTCAAGGTGAAGGCTGCTCGAAGGGTTTAGGGAAAGAATTGTAATTTTATCTAAAGTCCTTGCGAGGTAATAAAATTAAATTCTTTCAAAATCCCGGTTGGGTAAGCAATCGGGTAGTGGACTGACTACCTTAGTATTTTCTAATGTAGGAACCACTCTAAATCCGTGTCCCCTTGTCCAATATTCTTGTGGTTGGTTGTTTGAGTTAAATAATTGTTAAAATATTTAAAAACTCTATTCACCCCCCCCCCCTCTAGTGTTTTTCACACTGGTGGGAGAAATCTCCGATGACCAAGATATACGATTTTACCACCATGTTTCAGTCTGATTGAATCAGTAGTTTCCTCACAAATAGGACATGCTTTGTATCCTTTTATGCTATATCCAGATAAATTTCCATAAGCTGGAAAGTCATTAATCGTGCAAAACAACATAGCACACAAACTGAAGATCTCTTTACGTGAAGCATCATATGTCATAATACCTTCTTCCCATAGTTTCATTAGGTCATCAATTAGAGGTTGAAGGTAAATATCAATATCATTTCCAGGTTGCTTGGGCCCTGATATCAATGTTGACAACATCACATACTTATTTTTCATACACAACCAAGGAGGAAGATTGTATATAACAATCATAACAGGCCACATGCTATGTTGGCTGCTTAATGTACCATAGGGATTCATTCCATCTGTACAGAGTCCAAGTCTTAGGTTTCTTGGTTCTTTACCAAATTGAGGGTATAATAAATCAATTTTCTTCCATTGTTGTGAATCAGATGCATGTCGTAGGACGCCATCATCATTGACGATCGAGAGTGGACCTGGATCATTACAAAATTCTTGGCATGGGGACCTGGATCATCATTGACCTTTAACTCCCCATGCCAAGACAAATTGTCGACCGAGAGTGGACCTGGACATTGCGCGCAGGTGGGCTCTCGGTCGACAAATTGTCGACCAAGATGGACCTGCTAGCAGCAATGGCGGCGGGCGGGAATGAATGGGAACAAGGAACGAATGAAGCTCGAACTTACTTAGAAATGGCATCGAGCTTCGTGGAGGAAGAGAAGAACTTCACGGAGAGGCGGCGACCTTCGTGGAAGAGTGGAAGGCGGCGACAGCGAGCTTCACAGCAACGAAGAGCTTCACGGCAACAAAAAGCTTCACGGAAACGACGGGCTTCGTGGAGGAAGAGTGAAGGCAGCGACGACGAGCTTCATGATCCTCTTCACGGCGACGACGAGCTTCACGATCCTCTTGGTGGCATGGAGAGGCGGCAATGGCTTCACGGAGAAGCGTTCGCGGCAACGGCGGAATGACAAAGTGAAAAAGGGTTTCGCGACGCCACGGGAGAGAGATTAAAAAGAGAAAAGGGTTTTGCGGGAGGAAGAAAGACTAAAATTTCAGCTTTTTGCACAGAGTGAAAAATTGTAGCATCGGTTAACAACCAAAACCCGACCCTACAGATAAACGGTGCCCGTGTCGGGTTGTTTAATAACAATCAAACGCAAACTCGGTCGACGAATTTGTCGACTGAAAAGACCTATAGGGTCGGTTATTAGGTAAACTCGACGCTACAAGTGCTAATATGAAGAAATCTGGCTCGTTTCGGTCGACGATTTGTCGACCGAGAAGGAGCAAGATTTCCTTTGTACAAGCACCTCTAGGGTCAGTTTTTTCGTATAACTGACCCTAGAGGTGCTTATACATGTGTGAAAAACTAAACTGGATATTGTCGGTCGACAATATTGTCGATCGAGACCCCCTATAGGGTCGGTTATTAGAAAAACCGACCCTAGAGGTGCTTCTAAGAAAGAAATTTGGCTTCATTCGGTCAACAAATTCGTCGACCGAATGTGTGTCGGTCAACAAATATGTCGACCGAAGATGCGTGAAAAACTGGATTGAAAATTCATGTCAGTCGATAATAATTGTCGACCGGGGAGCATTTTAGAGTCGGTTATAAAGGAAAAACCGACCCTATAGGTGCTTATACACGTGAAATCTGACTCTATCTCGGTCGACAAATTCGTCGACCGAGGAGCTCTAAAGTGCTTCCACAACCCTAATAATGATGTTATGTGAAACTTAAATATATGGTGATGTCGTATGAAACCCTAATATGGGATAATGTTATGTGAAACCCTTATATGGAATGATGTTATGTGAAATCCTAATATGGAAATGTTATGTGAAACCTTAATATAGGGTGGTGTTGTGTAAAAACCCTAATATGGGATAATGTTATGTGAAATTTCAATATGGGATGATGATATGTGAAACCCTAATTGATAAAGATGGGAAACTCTAACCCTAATGAGGGAATAGAGATTTTATTTTTGTATTGCATGATGTTGATATGAAATTGATATGGTTGATATGAAATTGAGATGATTGTGTAACAAATATCCTGAATACCTTGGTCAGATGACCTGAAGGTAATAGTTACCTGATAAGTGATAACCATGTTTAGTGATGAACTAAGGGTTTGAATACCCAGAATCAGCAAATGTGATGATGGTGTAATTGAGGGATGTGAATTCCCAACAATGAGACAAAAGATTGAGATCCCAATGCTTTATAACATTTTGAAAAGTACTAAACTCTATTCAAAAATTCTGTCGGTCGACTATTTGTCGACCGAAAGAGCTCTAGGGTCAGTTATAAGGAAAAAACCGACCCTAAAGTCATCCTCGGTCGACAATATTTTCGACCGAATTTGTCTCAGTCAATAATATTTTCGACCGAGATTAACCCTGTTTCAATGTTTTAAATTAAGTACCAAGTGTGTGTGTATGAGATTAACCAAGTGATGCTTTGTCAAATTTATCCATAATTTATTTTTCAATCATTTGAAATAACAATATTCTTATATAACATGTATATGTCCAAATGAAGCCATGGAAAACACTTTTATTCATAACAATTTAATGCCCATACACTTTATAAGATGAAACATGACATACTTGCTTTATAAAAAGATATACATTACATCATTACAAAGATATCTCATAATCTCACTGGAAAGACCGAAGGATTACATCAATGTCTAGGTCTTTTCCAAGAAAGGGCTCAACTCCATAATATTTGACCAGTGTCTGCCACTCCAAGGCACCTGTCATGGTTAAGGCATAAGCCTCCAAGAAGGTGGGAACATGATCAAAGCGAAAGTTGGCAGCAATGTCTTGAAGTTGAATTGGGGAAAACTGAGTATGTGTGAGATCAGGATGTGGTGGAGGTGGAATTTGATAGTAGTTGTAGGAAGGATTGTATGGATTTATCATGCCACGATTAAGGGAATAGGAATATTCATCAGGTTGGTTAGGAGAGAGAGCTTGCATCCTTTGGTTTAAATAAGTCATGCCATGGTGATTATAATCCAATTGCCTACTTAGGTGATATTGGGAGCCAGCAATGTATGTCAAGGTATTTCTAATAGGATCATGGGGTAGGTTGGTAGGAGGAGGTGGTGGAGGTATGTCTTGGGTGGATGTCTCCCCTTCAGTCCTTGCCCTTTTGTGGCCAAAGTCGATTCCCATCTTTTCCACCATATTTTTACTTATATTTTGGGGTTTTCTATCCCATGTGTAACCTAAGTCATCCTCAATATTCTTCTTAAGAAAATGTTGAGTGATTTGGCATACAAAGGTCAGCATAAGGTGGATTGCCAGAAAACTCAAGCATATTCTTAAGGATGATATGAATAAAGTTTATGGGAATACCTTTGAGAATGACATAGATAAGGTACATACGAAAGGTGGGTACTTCAGATTTGTTTGCTCTAGGATGGATATTGGTGGCAACAATGAGATTTATGATCCTAGCTTCAGGTTTTAAATTTATGGCATAATAGGTACCCCTATCTTCATGACAAGTCGTATTTGATTGAAAGATGGCTCTTTTGACATCACTAAGGCTAGTTGTAGTGTCATCTTGGGAGAGTTTGTTGAGTGGATTTCCTCTAGTGAGATCAATAAAATTTTTATATTCTTCTATATCTATGTCAAGCATATCAAGAATACCCTCCTTAGTAAAATGGAATCCATACCCACCAACCATAGTGGAGAAGGAATCATGTTCAGGATGTTCGACTAAATTGGCATAGAATTCATTAACTACTTTGGAGGAGTAGGAATGGAAGGAGGGATTTAGAAAATCAGTCAAATGTTGCACCTCGAAAAGTTCCTCCAAATCGACAATGCTTTGGAAGTCCATGACGTTGACTGGCCGTCATGAAAGAGGAGTTTTTGACGAGAGCCTGAGGTAGCGGTCGCCTGTAGTTGCGTCGATGAAAGGGACGTCGTTGATGAACGACAGTGTTGAAGAGACTGTCCTTCCTTTCCTACCTGCAACTTGCTTCTTTCCGCGCATAGATGATGAAGCCATTTCGTTGCTTTGAAATGGAGAAATAGAAAGCAAGAATTGGATGTAGAGAAGCTGAAGATTTTCACAAGAATACACTAGAGAGGAGCTAGAGAAGTGAGAATGTGAAGGTGTGAAGAAATGGATCGTTTTGGGTGCAATTTATAGAAAAACATAGTCAATTTCGGTCGACAATTTGTCGACCGACGCCCGAAACGATCGTTTTCTGGACCATTCTCCTGGTCCGCCAACGGTCATATTTATAGCCGTTATGACAGTTGAAATTCTAGCCGTTACAATGGTTGATTTTTTTAGCCGTTACGATGGTTGATTTTCTAGCCATTATGACGGTTGGTTTTTCTAGTCGTTCCTCGGTCAACAAATTCGTCGACCGATATGTTTCGGTCGACAATTCGTCGACCGAGATTGAGCCAGATTTCATTCGCTTAAGTACCTCTAGGGTCAGTTTTTAGGAAAAAATCGACCCTAGAGGTACTTATTCATGTGTGAAATACTAAACTGGATCCTAGTTTATCTCGATCGACAATATTTTCGACCGAATGGACTTCTAAGGTCGGTTATAAAGAAAATACCGACCCTAAAAGTTGCTTATACACTTGAAAATTGACTCCTAATCGGTCGACAAATTTGTCGACTGAGAAATGCTATAAGGTTGGTTATAAGTACAAATCCGTCGCTAGAGGTGCTTATACATGCGCGAACTATCTGGATCCAGAATAGATATTGGTCGACAAATTTGTCGATCGATAAAGAGCCATATTTCCTTCGCATAAGTACCTCTAGGGTCAGTTTTAAGGAAAAAACCGACCTTAGAGGTACATATCGGTCGACGAATTTGTCGACCGAGTGAGTCGGTCGAAATATTGGTCGACCGAGGAAGGCTCTAAGGTCGGTTATAAGTGCAAATACGATGCTAGATGTGCTTATACATGTGTGAACTATCGGGATCCAGAATAGATATCGGTCGACGAATTTGTCGACCGAGAAGGCCTTTAAGGTCAGTTTTGTAGGAATAACCAACCTTAGAGGTGCTGAACCGAGGAGGACTGTAAGGTCGGTTATAAAGAAAAACCGACCCTATAGGTGCTTGTATACGTGAAATTCAGCTCTTATTCGGTCGACGAATTTGTCGACCGAGGAGCCCTTTAGGGTCAGTTATAAGGTAAAACTGATGCTATAGATCGAGGTGTGAAACCAAAATCAAGAAAATTTTTGCCGCCGGAAAATTTGTCTATAAGGTCGCTTATTTTAGAAAAACCGACCCTATAGTGATGTACTACAAGGTCGGTTATTTTAAAAAAAAGCGACTCAAAAGGTCTTAAGTGGTGCCCGCATTTTTTATAGACATATAAGGTCAGTTATTTGGAAAACCGACCCTATAGAGATACACTACAAGGTCGGTTATATTAAGAAAAGCGACCCAAGAGGTCTGAAGTGGTGCCCGCATTTTTTATAGACATATAAGGTCGGTTATTTGGAAAACCGACCCTATAGAGTTACACTACAAGGTCGGTTTATTTAAAAAAACTGACCTAAGAGGTCTTAAGTGGTGCCCGTGTTTTTTTAGACATATAAAGTCGGTTATTTGGTAAAACTGACCCTACATGTAGTGACGTTATAACCCATTTATGTACTAGTGTAGGGTTTCCGAGTTGAAAGGAAGAAGAAAGTGGTGATTGCTAGGTTTTTATATGGATTCGAGATTTTCATATATGGGATACGTTTTTAAGTTGTTTTACAGCTTAGGGTGAGTGGGTAAAAGAATATTTTAGTCAATTGTACTCAATTAGATGGTTTTAATTCATATTCTCGATTTCTCCCTAGATGACAATAAATGAAAAGAACTGTTCTTGAAATTAGTTTACAGAACACTTCAATTCATGTTCCAACTATGATCTGAAAATATTTATATGATGACATGGATATAGATATCCATGTATCTTGAACACTATAGAATTAAGAAGTTTATTGAGAATCTTCTAAAGATCTAAATTTTCAATGTATCCGGGTGCTTGAACAACATTATAGCAGAAATTCGGATTTATGTTTATATGATCTTACTTA